>OY288272.1:100356203-100499806 GCA_958450335.1 Hibiscus tridactylites
ATTACCATTACATTTATCTAACCCATAAATAGATTAAATTGTCCTTGTCTTAAAGTATTATTAATCATTTACTTTGGGTTAATTGCACCATACTCCTTAAAGTTTGCATTGTGTTTTAAATTAGTCTGAAAATTAAATAGGCCTCCTAAATTTCATTGGCACTATCTTTACATGTTAAGGGTCCAAAGTCCATACATATTTTGAATATGCTTCACGTTAAATTTGAGTTAGAATTTAATGCCCAAGAAAACAACTATAGTAACTTAAGAACCTGATTAATGCTTTGAAGATTCAATAAAAAATTTAAACTTTTAAAATTAATTTACAATGTAAATCGTAATTCAATGGCGTCGGAAGAAAATGACCTAAATTTATTTTATTTAACAACATTAGAATAATCTAAGTTACATCATCAATTACATAAAGTCATGTTACTTATTCAAACATTTTGATTGTAGACTTTTTTCACTTTTGATTGAATTTTATATTCATTTTTAAATATATAAAATATGTTTAAAAATGGTTATATTAAGCAATATAATTATGAATTAAAAAATAAAATAAAAAAGAAGAAAAAAGTCTACAAATGACTCGGTCCCACCGGTAAACAGTCAATAGAGAGCAGATCTGAAACGTGGGAGTGGGAAGCTAACGTGGGGCCATGGAAAGACCAAGGCCCTGCCCACCCGGTCACCGGTCGTATAAGAGAGCCGGGCCGTCAAATTCGTTGACTTGGCTTTGGATCTCCTTTGTTTTTGTTTTCTCTTTAAAAAACACGTGGAAGCGCCGCACCCTCCGGGGCGGTGAACTATATATTTAGGCTATACAAATATTTAAAAGATTAGGTTTAATTATAATTTCAGTCCCTCTTGAATTCAAGGTTTAATGATTACTTTAATTTTGGTCCTTCTATTATGAAAGGAAGTATGAAATGAAAAGTCTTACTCAAGGAGATAAAGTCAAATTATGATTTTGACCTAATTTACTCCCTTCACTTTTATAATATATATATAGCTAATTCAAATAATTACCACAATTAACTATTCTAGTTAAAATATTTATGCAAGTTTTTTCTTAAAAACATCTCTCTAATACACATAAAATTTACATCAGTGTACATTGACATTTCAACTAGAATAATTAATAATGTTAACTATTTGTTCTAACTAATACTATTATATAAATAAAGATGCCAAATGATGTCAATTAAAGTATAACAACTGATTAAAAAATAATGTTAACATGTATTGGGTCGAGTTGTAAGAAGTGTGATGTACTTTAAACAACGTCCTGAGTTCAAATTACGTAGATAAAAAAATGTTGGAAGAACTTATTCACCACAACTGATCCAACTCAGCTCTATTCTAAATGTAGTACTCTTGTGGCTATTGACATCGACAATCTCATAAAGAAGAGTATAATACTTATTGCAGCAAATTTAGAGTCGTCACAGACTTTTTCGGGCCCTGAGAAAATAAGGGGTAAGGTAACCTATAGAACATTATTAAAATTTTTCAAACACATTATCTTCATTATTTTGTTAAGAAAATACCATAAATCCAACTAAAAAAATAAAGAATAAGGTAACCACCAACTTACTAGATTGACACTTCAAAATCTGTAAAATTATGAAGGTAAAAAATGAGAAACCTAAACGATTGCTTATGTTGCTCCCTTTATCAGATGTCAATGAGCAAATCGTTACTTATACGAGAAATAAAATTTCATATTTATCCAAAAATATATATAGTAACTAAATCGGAATTTAAATATATGGACCAAAAGTAGAATTAGACCAAAGATAAAATCACAAATAGGCTTGGACGTTCGATCAAGTCGAGTCAAAAAAATTCGAGTTTGCAAGTCTTATTTTACGATTCAAACTTTATTTGAAACTTTTTCGAGTCGAATCGATTCGAGTTTTGAGTTTATGTACAAATTTAATTGAACATATATATATTTTTTCGTGTGTATATATATATATATCGGTGCATGTATATATTTCTATATGCATATATTTAGGGCTAAATGTTGCCCATATTGATTCCAATTTCAACGGCGTTCTCTATGCATATATATTTCTTCATATTTTCACATGTGATATACATAACATTTTAGACATAATTGATAGAATAGACCCGGACTTGAAAATTAATCAACTGATTAATAAAAATTTTGATTTATTCGAATTTTCATTTCATAACTCAAACTTTATTTGAATTTTTTCTGAGTCGAATTTATGAAATTATAAGTCAAGTCAAAACGAATCATTTTTTTCGCCTTGAGTCGAGTCGAATAATTCGATTTTTTTAAGTCGAGTTTTGTCCACCCCTATCCACAACAACCAATCAATTCAACTCAACTCCACTAGTAATTGAATTTGGATGATCCAAAAAGTGCAAGTAGTTTGCTCAAGTTTCCCCAAGGCGAAAGCGAAAAGAAAAGAAAAAAGGTCAACATCCAGCTGGAAACGTGACGCACCATCTGACGTAAAAAAACAGAAAATAATAAAAATATCCCATCAAATTCTCAAAAAATCCAAAATCAAAGACGACTGGTAAATTGTACATCAAACTAATTGAAAAAAAAAGAAAAATCCTGGTCTTCGTTCCAATTTCCAAACCCTTTTTATAGGCAACGCCATTGCACCTTTCCAAGACTTCACAGATTTCACACAATTTCTTCATCTTTTTTAGACTTTTTTCCAAGTTTTTTTCTTTCCATTTCGTATTTGCTCGTAGCTCTTTCGTAACTTTTGTTCTGATTTATGGAAAAAGGATGGGGTCTTACCCTTGAATCCGACCCTGTTTCCAGTATTTTTTTCTCGAGAAAAACCAGCTCCGAAACGGGTGTTTTCTTCAGGTCGAACCAGCAACGAGACATGTTTCAGTTCCCGGTTAGCCTCGCTGGGTCTAGAGACGACCGCCGGGGGACCTCCGCTTCCTCGTCGTCGCCGTCCGATGATACTCGGATTCCTGTCGACGAGGTTGACTTTTTCTCCGATAAGAAATCTAGGGTTGTTGATGATGATCGTGTTAAGAAGGAACATGACGAACCCGCTCCGGCCTCCGGTTTGGATGTAAATGTAAGTTGTATTTTCATTTCCTTTTCTTGTTTATTTTTTCTTTAATTGTAATTAATTATGAAAAATTCTTTTTTTTAAATAGACTGGGTTGCTTCTTCTGACGGCCGGAAGTGATCAATCGACGGTTGATGACGGGGTTTCGCCGGATATGGAAGACCGGCGAGCCAAGGATGAAGTAAGAGGATGAAACTGTAAAAATTTAAAATAAAAAAAAATCAATTTTGGGTCTAATTTTTTCTTTAGTCACTGTATTCTTTGAACTTTTGAAATTTAGTCCTGCTTTTTCACTTGTCCTCAGCTGGCGCAGTTACAAGTGGAGTTGAAACGTATGAATGCTGAGAATCAAAAGCTTAAGGACATGCTGAGCCATGTCAGCAACAATTACACTGCTCTCCAGATGCACCTTGTCACTTTAATGCAACAGAAACGAGAATCCGAAACCACGCAAGAACGACATCAGGTTATTATCGAATTAGGTCTCGAGTATGTTCAAAGTCGAGCGGAAGAAATATCGAGCTCTTTACTACGCGATTCGGCTGCTGACATGAAATATTATGTTCCTTGTATGGAATTTCAGGTTCAAGAAGTGAAATCCGAAGAGAAGAAACATGTTGAAGAGGTAATGCCTTTGAAAATATTAGATCCACGAGTGGAAACGACCGAGATGATGTCGACTCATTCGACGTCGGAAGAAAGAACACGTTCAGGGACTCCTCAAAACGTGGAGAAAAGAATCGGTAGAGAAGAAAGCCCCGAATCCGAGAGCTGGGGACCTAATAGCAAAGTCCCGAAGCTGAATCCGGCGAAACCGATTGATCAATCCACCGAGGCTACCATGAGGAAAGCCCGTGTTTCGGTTCGAGCTCGATCGGAAGCTCCTATGGTATGTGTTAATTGTTATAGCCCGTGTTTCGGTTCGAGCTCGATCGGAAACTAATGAATTATTAATTTTTGATGTACAGATCACCGATGGATGCCAATGGAGAAAATATGGGCAAAAGATGGCTAAAGGGAACCCTTGTCCTCGTGCTTATTACCGATGCACAATGGCTGTTGGTTGTCCTGTCCGGAAACAAGTAAGTTTCAATCTTCCTCTTGTTTATTTTTAAGGGTTAATTGGAAGAAACGTCCTCAAATGATGGCTAAAGTTCTAAATTGGTCCTTTACTTCAAAGTATTCTAATTCAGTCTTATTAGGAATTAAATACTTTATATGTTCGAGTATGGCGTGGAACATATTTTCAAATACTTTGTATCGTTTGAGCAGACTTAATTAGAATGCATTAAATGTTAGGGACTGATCGAAAATTTAGGTCATAGTTTGAGGACAACTGGTGCAATTAACCCTTCTTTCTTAATGTTCCATTTTGATCTTAATGTTCCATTTTTTATGATTAATCTCAGGTTCAACGCTGCGCGGATGATAGAACAATCTTGATAACAACATACGAGGGCAACCACAACCACCCCCTGCCGCCGGCCGCGATGGCAATGGCATCGACGACGGCAGCAGCCGCTAGCATGTTGCTTTCAGGGTCAATGCCAAGTGCTGATGGTATCATGAACCAAAACTTGCTTGCCAGGGCAATCCTTCCGTGCTCCTCAAGCATGGCAACCATATCGGCCTCAGCCCCGTTCCCGACCGTGACATTGGACCTCACACATTCATCGAACCCTCTACAATTCCGATCCCCACCACCACCGCAGCCGCCTCCGCAATTCCAAGTCCCTTTCCCCGGCCAACCCCAAAGTTTGCCTCAAGTTTTTGGTCAGCCATTGTACAATCAGTCAAAATTCTCAGGCCTGCAATTGTCACAAGAAATGGGGTCTACACAATTAGGCCACCACCACCACCACCACCAACAACACCAAGTCCCACACCCACAATTGCAGCAGCAGCCTCAACAGCCTACGTTGGCCGACACGGTTAGTGCCGCCACGGCCGCCATCACGAACGATCCGAGCTTCACCGCTGCCCTCGCAGCCGCCATCACATCCATCATCAGCGGTTCGAACAACAACAACAACACTTCCAACAACAATGGCAACAACAACAACAACACATCAAACAACAGACAATGATTAAGATCTTAAAGACAACTTTCTTGTATTGTTGAAAAAGAAGATTACATGTTCGTATTTTTTGTACTTTGTTGTGGGAATGAGGGTTAGAACTTAGAACACACACAAAACGTCATTCTTTCTTTTTAAAGGATTAATTACACTATTAGTCCCCAACAGTTATGAGTACTGTAGTACACAACAAAACAAGGACGATTAACAAAGGAGTAATCTTGAAGAAATACAAACGTATAAAATAGTAATTTTCCCACAAGAAAACAAAGGGGATAATTTCTGTGGATTGTGTGGAGTATTCTGCATTAATCAGTCAAGAAAATACGGCTACTATACTTTGACACGTAACTTATACGTATACTAAGAAACAGTAGACTTTTTAGTAGGAGACTTCAATGCAACTACGTGCATTGAATATAACGAGGAAAATGATAATGTTTTTGTTTGGGTCAAATGACTCAAATCTGATTCAATGTAGAAAATGATGTGTTGGTTTGTAGTTTCGTGGAAATTGCGGGTTTTTGGTGCAATTATTTTAGTATAAATATTCCATACATATGCGGTAGTAAGTGAAAGTTTTCACAAGCGCTTTAGTTTTAGGGTATAGAGAGTCAGTTTAGGGTATAGAGTTTAGAGGTTTAGGTGTAGGGGTTAAAATTTAGGGATAGTTGTTTCAATTTAAGTTTTAGGGTTATAATTTAGGATTTATAAGTTAAAACCTAAATCCTCACCATATTACCCTAAAAACTAAATCCTAACCTATAAACTCTAAATTATAACCCTAAACCTTAAATTAAAACATCTGTACTTAAATTTTAACCCCTAAATCATATACCCTAAACTAGCTCCCTATACCCTAAAATTAAGGCGCTAGCGGAAACTTTCAGTTTCCACCGCCTATATATAGGATATTAATCCATTATTTTATTGGACAACTCAGATACGTTTGTTTGACTTTCCGTGCACTCACTTGATTGACATCTTCATGCAATCATGCTAATTAAAACACCCCTACTTTTGGTCTAATTGTGTTTTAGTCATCATCTGTTTTTAAAATTTGAAATTTAATTATCATGCTTTAATTTGTTGTAATATGACCCCTTTGCTTTTAAAATAGTGGTGATCACCCTGATCACTCCAAACAGTTAATGTGTGTTTTTCATTTAAAAAACTCTTTCATCTGTGATTGTTAGAACTGAATCGGAATGATTGATTGAGTCGATGGAACTAAAGTTGACAGTTTGATCAATTCAATGGTGGGATAAAAGAAGAATCAGAGTGACCGTTAAAAACGTCATAGTACTAAAAAAACAACGGTTCAACTGGTTACAAATTTTTATTTAATTATTATTGAGCCAAAAACTTGTGGTCTAACCCGTTCGAACATTAATCATTTGCTTACAACATTGCTTATAAAACAAAAAAATCACGGCAACAAGATGAGTTGGTTTCAAGTGTGCTTATTAGAAATTTTTTTATAGTGGACTAACTAATAATGACATTACAAAGTAAAATGATCAAATTATATCCACTAAAAAGATTAAATCTCAAATATAAACATAACATAAGGATCAAAATCAGAATTTGACCATATTTAGCGTTAGTGGAACTTCCCTAATCCCTACGTGAAACTTTGTGGGTCGCACCGTACATCATGCAACCGTACAATTATAATATTTGAAACGCCCCCACATGATTCCATGTGAACCAATCCATAATTCCTCAAAAACAAAACCAATCCTGACTTATTGGGTAATTATATATTTCGGTACCTGAATTTAGTTTAAAGATATAATTTAGTATCTAAATTTCCTTTTCCAATTAGGGGTGTGAAATTAGTTTTAATATTAAACTCGGTACTTAATTATTTTGGTTCAATAAGGGACACAATCTTGACTTATTTGTTCAAATTAGTACACGAACATCATTTTTTGTCCAAACTGGTACTTATTGTATTTGAACCAATTTAAACCATTAAACCAAATTTGGACTTATAAGTCAAATTTAGGTACCTAATCGGATAAATAATTCAGATATAAATTATGGATAAATATTCTATACACAGGCGGTGGAAACTGAAAGTTTCTACAAGCGCATTAGTATTAGGGTATAGAGAGTTAGTTTAGGGGTTTAGGTGTAGGGGGTTAGAATTTATGGATAGTTGTTTCAATTTAAGGTTTAGGGTTATAATTTATGGTTTATAGGTTAAAACCTAAATCCTCACCATATTACCCTAAAAACTAAACCCTAACCTATAAACCCTAAATTCTATAAACTCTAAATTATAACCCTAAACCTTAAATTGAAACAACTATCCCTAAAACCCCTACACCTAAACCCATAAACCATATACCTTAAACTAACTCCCTATACCCTAAAACTAAGGCGTTTGTGGAAACTTTCAGTTTCCACCGCTATTGTATATGATATTAATCCATAAATTATATCTTAAAACCAAATTTAAGGTATTTTACTGCATAATCATAAATGAAATATATCAAGTTGAAGAAAGAGGCGTAAAATATTGAATGATAATGTTCTTATATTTTTAGTATAACCATCATTATCTGATTTATTGACCTACTAATTTGGATCGATTTCTGTAAATATTAATCATGGGTCGACCCTCCTAATCCAATTTTTCTTATCCACAACGCTCAAATAAAAGTCCTTTAAAGTTGACACTACAAGTGGAAATGAGCAAGAACAACCCATTTGTTGAACAAGCTGAATATTTATTTCATAGTATTTTCATCTGATCGTCCTTTAAAGTTGAGTATTTATTGAGTAAAAAATTATATTTATTTTAGAGTTTATAGAATTTAGGGTTTATAGGCTAGGGTTTAGTTTTTAGGGTAATATGGTGAGGGTTTAGGTTTTAACCTATAAACCCTAAATTATAACTCTAAACTTTAAGTTGAAACAACTATCCCTAAATTCTAACCCCTTACACCTAAACCCCTAAACCATATACCCTAAACTAACTGCCTATACCCTAAAACTAAGGCACTTATGGAAACTTTCAGTTTCCACCGCCAGTGTATAGGATATTAATCCATATTATTATTATTATTATTATTATTATTATTATTATTATTATTATTATTATTATTATTATTATTATTATTATTATTATTATTATTATTATTATTATTATTATTATTATTATTATTATTATTATTATTATTATTATTATTATTATTATTATTGTTATTGTTATTATTATTATTATTATTATTATTATTATTATTATTATTATTATTATTATTATTATTATTATTATTATTATTATTATTATTATTATTATTATTATGTCTTACACCAATAAAATATATTTCATCATAATTTTATTTATTATCTCTTACTAGTAATTAATTATTTAGATATGGTTTTTAAATCAATGCCTAACTTCCATGGTATTTTTAATTTTATTACATATTCAATTTAAATAATATTAAAATTTATCACCAAGATCAGACATTAAAACATTAATCTCGATTGTGATTTTTCCTTCGAATTTTATTTTGACAAAATAATACAAATATTTTTAAAAAATATAAAACTTAATTGTACATAATACAAACATAGAAATAATTTAGGGCTTTAAATTTAGTTTTATGGTAAAAATATTATGGAATGTAAAATAAAAATATATATTAAAAGTACTAAGTCGGGTACACGTCCTAGTCACACAAAAAATTCGGCCAATACCCGTCCCGACTATTCGAGAAAAATCACGAGTTGGGTAATTTTTTTTAAAAATAAACCCCAGTTTTAGGATTCAGGTCGACATGTCAACAAGTCGGGTCACCCAATTCAAGTATTTCTGAACACCCTTATCCTTGACCACTCGGTCAATTAACGGATCTCTAGTATAATCTATACCAACAAGAAAAATTGAAATAGTTTGAAATCAATCGGTATGTTCAAAATCTCCCCAAATTTTGAGTTGTTATACTTTTTATTCAATTTTTTGTTTTTATATTATAACCAAAATTATGTCATGCTTTATAAGTACTTATTGGTATGATGATACTGGTAATAAATTTTTAATTGATTTGAAAGATTTAATTTTTTTACAATTATTTAGTATTTTAATATTTCAACACAAATTCATAATTATTCTTACACTAGTGACAATTAAAATTGTCAAAAAGATAAATTTAATTACTCTGAAGATACCTATTTGGCACTAATGTATGGTGTATATAATGATGATAATTTGTTTTGAAACAAAAACTAAATTGTAAAATGACAAACAATTTTATTGTCACGATAATGTTAAGAAATTGTATATCATCACTAAATTAAAAATATGGCGCGAACTTATGTATTCCATTTGTGACGAAATTTTGAGGCACTTGAATTTCTCTCAAAATTATGTAGTTTTAGTGACAATCTAATAGTGAAAACAATTAAATCATCACAAGTATTACGATATTAGTGACCAAATAATAAAAAGTCACAATTACTTAATATAAACAGTGTCGCACATAGTTTTGGTCACAAACTATATAGATGGCTAATTTCCAACAACAATCAAACATTCATTAAAAGGAAAAACAAGGATAGAAAGGTTAGGAGGGTTCAGCAAACACAGACCGTAGCCAAACCTTACCGCTAGCAAGACACAAACTGGATTAGCCAGAACGTCATTGAAACATCATGAAACAAATCAAATACAGAAAGAAAAAAAGTTCAAAGTAAAAAATGTAGCGATATAAAGGAACACAGGCAAACAACTCATATAAGGATGAGTTTTTGCAGTTTTAATGGATGGTAATACAACCCTTCTTTCGAACCAGTTTACTAACATGGCCGCTAAATTTCCCTTCATCGCTGGATATCCCTTTCTCAGCCTTTAATGGGAGAACAGGTATTGCAGAGGCTGTCTCCTTGCGGCGGCGAGATTTAAAGCAGATTATAACAATTGCCTTCATTGTTACGAAGACTACGATCAACCGAACCTTAAAATTTGTAATCTTTTTTACTTTCATCCATAAACGAGCCCTATTTGTTATTTGTTAAAAAGATTACAGACCATTCTTGTTCTAACTTGACCATTCTTCGAATCCACTCCAAGTCTCACCTAAAATAAGAGGAAATACAAACAGTGTCGTACATAGTTTTGGTCACAAAAATTTAAGTTTTGTGACAAAACTGCTCATAGTCACAATAAATTCGCCACTAAAAATATAAATTCTTGTAGTAAGGTTTTACCAAATTTGGACCACAGCCAAGTGAAGATGATGCTGATGAGTTGAAAACATTTATGGAACAAATCATTTGCTTGCCTTTTAGTGTATTTAAGTTTTAATCTTCATTCATTTATCGACTGGTGCAACATGGTGGCTAACGATCTAGAACTCAATGATATATATGGTTATGAGAAATCTTCATATATAGAGTGTCACGAACTGTATCTCTCAACTCAATGCTAACAAGCCGTGACACGATGGCTAAGAAAAAACTTAAAAAAAGAAGCTTATATTAAGCTTAGAGAACTTACAAGGCTTTGAAATGCTTTGATGAATTTGTTGGGATTGGTTACAAATGAGGGGATGTTCTTATTTATAGGCATCCATCTTCTTAAGGGATAATTCTAGACTATCCTAGAAGCTAGTAGATATGTACAAGCCTAGAGAACTCTAGAAAGTTCTACAAGGTACTACATATGTCCCTAATTGTCTAAAACATTTTAGAGAGTTCTAGAGATCTCTAAAGTAGTCTCGATACTTCCATAGTCTTCTAGGATCTTTTATAACATTCTAAAACCTTTTAGAACTCTAGGATCTTTTATAACATTCTAAAGTTTTCCGAACGTGTCTAGATTTTTAAAAAACCTCCTGAAACATTCTAGAACGTTGTGACATTCTAAAGATGGATGTAGGCCATTCTAGGCCTTTCCAGAAGTTTCTTTGGCCCAAGCTTGTTTCAGAACCCCTAAAAATGTTTATTTTTTCTTGGTTGTCTTGGTGAATGTTGCCGGGTTCTGACAAGAAGCTGGCTATGTGATTCGTTTTTGCTATAATGCTTATCGCCATTTGAATGATAGTGTAAAAAAGACTATCATTCTCATAAGTTTTCAATATTATATATATTCCTTGATGTATATTATGTATTTTTTATTAAGTTCCAATTAAGTTATTTATTTTATATGGTATTGATAGGATTGACATAGAGAGGAAATTGACCAAAGCCATACCAGATCTCAAGATGGATCAAACGCCAAACCATTTAGGTTCATCTCATTCTAACCTCATCATATAAGGTGTTTTGGGACATAAGTGAGATTAAATCTGTATAAATTATAATATTTGTCAACATGTTGAATCTATTGAGTCAAATGTTTTGACCAAAAAACACACAACATCTATGTCTGCATCCATGTCTACATCATATTTCAAAGTTCTATTTTTTGATTAAATAGAAACGTGACATTATAATTTAGGATGATTTGAATATATATTTTTAGTTTGAGCTAATGTATCTACTAACGATAATACTGATTAATTTCCTCGCCACGTGTTCTCTCACTGTGAGGTAAACGGATGGCTATGAAATGTACTTCATCAGGGACGGAACAAAGATTTGAGATTTGGGGGGAAAATTATAAATATTTAAAATTAGGGGGCAAATTTATAAATAAACCAATTTTTAAAAAAAATTAAATAGGGGGACAAAAGTGAAAAAAAATTCTTCGAGAGTGGAGGGCGATTGCCCCTCCCGAAGCCTTAATGGCTTCGTCCCTGTACTTCATTCCTATTGGTAAGAAAAAACTTCTAACCTTATGGATAAGGGATGAAGTGAGCGACCGCCACACCACATCTCAGGGAAACAATTATTTCATGTTATATATTTAGATACAAATCTTCGCATCCATAATATCTATTTTTTATATAAAAATGGGCTTACTAAATGTAAAATTTTGGCTACTTTGACTGAATCTAATTTAGATAATAAGAGCAAGTTTTGATGCCGGTTAGTTAAAGTTGTTCTCTTTCCCTTTCTTTAGATCTCGGGTTCAAGACCCAACTGGATTATTTTTTTTTTTAGAATTTTTTTCTCCCCTTCTAAGTAGAAGTAGAAGTAGTATTTGTCAAAAAAAAATCAGATAATAATATTTAAATTCAAATTTTAAAATGGATTTATAAATTCATATTTTACGGAAATTGTAAATATTCCATCTAAATCTAGTAGAGTACCCATTTCTTTTTGGTCTAAAGAGAGGGTCCATATAATTAAAGGTAAGTGTCCTAACTATGAAGGCCTGATTTAGCCCAAAGTGTCCAATAAGGTTGGACTCTGCCTTGGATTGGACACCAAATTCAGACACTGCCTGTTGAATTAGTTGTATACAAAATCAAAGAGGAACATCGTACAAGTACAACTAAAGTGATGTTAGAATCCAACATTCTGCTGTCTGGTTTCTTGGAATCCACATGCTCATCTATCCTATGTCACACAGTTTCAGGCTCGATGATGGCTGCGGCAGCTCGTAATATCGGCACATGCTCGTTTGCTCCGAGCTCCGTACAGCCTCCCTCAAATTGATACCCCGTAATCAGCATTAGTTACTCCCCTCACGTTCTCGTCACCGATCCGTTCATGTGGAACTGTCACGATGGTGATAACTTCCGTCCGACTAGGCCTTTTAGCCTTGACAAAAACACACATTTCTCACTGTCCCCTCTAAATGACTACCTATTCTTCAACTACAGTGAGGGATTATGGAATCCAGGTCGATTTCGATGTTCCGGTAACAACGCATTGCCTACAACTTGAGTTGCTTTTTTTTATCTGCCATGCAGATCATGACATTTCCGAGAACCGAAAGGCCGGAATCATCGCAGGTGATCGTTAAGCATTTTGTATCAACCGTGCTGATAGTGAACATGTATATCTTGTATCGAAAGATTAAGTCTTTAGTTAACGGTTTGTTATTGTTTCAGGGACCGTAAGTCCGTAAACACAGTTTCGGTTGCCACAGCGACATGAATCGGCATCGGTATTTGGTTCTTTAGGAAAGTGAGAGCCAAAGCACCTGTAACATTTGGGATTCAAAGCAATAACATTTTGTTACCAAGTATTTTATACCACAAATAACACAAAAACAAACAAAGACAAGCAAAACAAGAGAAACCAGAAAGTAAAACAATGTCTGCCTTGCTGCACAAGTTTCATCATCTCCATTGGCGATAATAGAAAGCCGATCATAAGTCGAAAAATTAGCATGGTTTTCCAACGAGACAACGCAAAGGGCCAGCATTCGATGTTAAAGAAGGGACCATGTATCCGGGGGCGGTACTGAAGGACTGAGCTCTGGTATAAAGAGGAGCACAACTTCCATAGCCGGATGGAACGAAATACGCACCATTCATAAAAACGTCCTTCGACGACTGCCATCTCCAATTTTTCCAATTGCTTGCTTCTCTCTTGGTAACCTGTTTGGAGCTACGATTATCGGGCGCTACGAAGTAGTTCCCCTCGCTTAAAATCGTCGGATTTGCACTGCCGCCGATGGCATACATCTTCCACTCATCGTATCGGTTGTTAGCGACATGTGCATAGCCTATCCTGACCCTACCATGGCCCCAAATAATATACACACATGAGATCAGTTTACCACGATTATAGTTAGAAACGAACATAAACTTTCGCCGTCTCCTTTACCTCGGCATCCTCTCGATAAGTCCCTCGCCGAAACGGTTAAAAACTATCGTAACTTTCATGACTTTGTCGGCAGTGAACCCGTCGCTGTGTCCTAGCAACATTACCTGCAACATTTGGACATAATCAATAGGATAAAACTAATAACTAATGACAAACTCATAAGCTTTAATTCTGACTTTATCATGTTGAGAGAAATAGTTGTTAGAGATCGTGACGGAAGTCGAAGCATGAATCACATCAATAAGCCCGTCCCTAGAGCGCGCGAGATAGCAATGATCGATCCAAATGTTTGAAGACGCGAAAATGCTGATCGCATCTCCGTCGCAGCCTCCACGCTTCCCGACATGCGTCGGGGAGCTCCGAACCATACCGGCCATCCCCGGCTTGCAATCATGAATGCTAATCCCATGTATTATAACATTGGTAACACCTTGAATTGTTATGCAAGGTCCATATGCAATCTCTACTTTAGCTCCTCTGCCATCTATGGTCTTAAAACTATTTACAATCAGCTCGTTTTCGAGCTTAATAACCATATCTCTAGAAAAAATGATCCACAAAGGAGTGGTTTGAATAACACCGTAACGGAGCGTGCCGGGTTTAGGGTCGACCGGATCGTCATAAGGGCTTGGTTCGCCAACAAGAATCGATTACATTCATCGTTTTCTTCGGGACATTGCCGGTGACATCGGGTTTCGAGGTGTAACCTTGTAGCGAATAAGCTAGCGGAGTTGAAGCAAAATTCGAGAAAAGAAATGAAACCAATAGGAGAGAGGGAAGGGAAGCCATGGCTTAATCTGTTTATGAAGTTTGGAACAGAGAATTGAAGTAAACAAATCTTATAGGAGAGTTGAATACTTAGTTGGTGGCAAACACGATTTAAGGACAGTATATATATACATGTATGTGTGTATGTCTACGTATATTTTAGTTAAGTTTTGTTTGGTAAGATTTGCTCCATTGCTATACACAACATGGTTGCACGAGCCTAGGGTCGTTGACTTTTGTTTTGTCTATGAGTACGATTGTTTTGGTTTGATCGGTTTTTTTAACATGGATAATTGAGTTTTATTAAGGAATTAATATCCTATACATCGACGGTGAAAATTTTCACAAGCGCTTTAGTTTTAGAGTATATAGAATTAGTTTAGGGTATAAGGTTTAGAGGTTAGAATTTAAGGATGATTGTTTTAATTTAAGGTTTAGGGTTATAATTTAATGTTTATAGGTTAAAACCTAAATCCTCACCATATTACCCTAAAAACTAAACCCTAAATTCTAACCCTAAGCCTTAAATTAAAACAACTATCCCTAAATTCTAAACCCCTACACCTAAACCCATGAACCTTATACCATAAACTAATTCTTTATACCTTAAAACTAAGGCTTTTGTAGAAACTTGAACATTATATACACCACAAAACTCATATATATATATATATATATATAGTACAAAAATGATACCCACCGGCACAAAGAATATCGAAGCGATCTTTGAGACTAAGGATGGGTATTTTATCCGGACTCGACGGGTTTCGACCTGATCAGGTCGAAATTTTTAATGAAAAAATCGAGTTTAAGTCGAGTCGAGTTTTTGTTAAGGGTAAATTCGGATTGGGTTCGGGTTTAGGGTAGAAAATATCTGACCCGACCGGGACTAATAGTGTAATTTTCCCTTAAATTTTTTAGGGATATTTGTAATAATAATACCCCTCTTTATATTTTTTATAATTAATTCCTTAGAATTGAATTTTTTATTTATAATTTAGTTCTTTAAATTATAATTTTTACAATTAAGTCCAATAAATTATTTTTTTACAATTAGGTCCTTAAAATCAATTTATTTTATATAGGTCGGGTCGGGTCGGGTCGAATTTAGTATATTTATTTTTGGGTCGGGTTGAATTTTTTAAAGAATATATCGGGTCGGTGCGGGTGGGCCAAAAATCCAACTCGTGCCCATCCCTATTTGAGACCATAAAAACCCAGCAACCGATATAAAATCTCTTTGTCTCTATCCAACGAGACATATAAGAAGTGATGCAAGAGTAGTGAGCGAAAACAAACAATCTTGCAGGTTGCTATGCACAATTCTGATTACATTGACAAACAATAACAAAAAGGATCAAGCTATTCGTGACCACCGACAATTCTAAATTTGAAATTACCATCGTGAGGATCTCTGTACAAGCACTAAACGATTGTAAAAGTAGTCATAGAACGTGTCATAAAGCAAAAACGTGCAATAAAAGCAGAGAAAACATGCCATAAAGGTAGGTCAACAAATACAACGTGTGAATTCAACTACGGTAGAGGATCCACAATCTTTAGCTCTGGTTCACAAGCAAGTAGCGAGGGAATTGAGTTTCACTCTTTAAGAGATTGTCATATAGTTAAGAAAGCTACCCGTAGCAGTCGTAAGGTAAGGTCTCCCATCCCAATAAGAGTTCAGTCGTAAGTCTGTCCATACCATTTTTCTGAGAATTTTTTACAAAAAGAAACCTACGAGCGATTTGAGGGTTATGTTCATCAAAAAACTCATACATATAGTACAAAACATGAAACCTAAAGGCGCAAAGAACATCATAACCTTCTTGAGACTATAGAAATCCATCAACTGATATAAAATCTCCTTGTCTCTATGCAACGAGACGCATAAGAAGTGATGCAAGACCGGTGAGTGAAAACAAGCAATTTTACAGGTCTCTCCACTAAACAATTTTGATTACATCAACAAACAACTACAAAATATGGTCAAGTTATCCGTGACCACCGATAATCCCAAGTCAGAAATTAGTGTCGTGAGTATCTCTGTGCGAGCACCAAATAATCATAAAAGTAGTCATAGAACGTGTCATAAAGTACAGACGTGCCATAAAAGCAGAGGAAACATGCTATAAAGGTAGATCAATAAATACAACACACCTAAAAGAGATTTGAGGATTGTGTCTACAAAAAAACTCATACATATAAAACAAAATATGAAATCCAAAGTCGCAAATAATATCGAAACATTCTTGAGACCATAAAAATCTAGCAATCAATATAAATTTTTTTTATCTCTATCCAACAAGACGCATAACAAGTGATATAAGAGTGCTCTTAGATTATGCGAACCGCATCGGAAAGTCGTTGTGTGGATGCAAGAGGTGGCTTTGGCATCTGCAGCTTTGAGGGGTGAGTCCTTGTTAGTGTACATAATGAAAATTACTTGTAATGCTTGCATATATCTTATTTTGGGAAGAACATAATCGACGTCAATTTAGGAGCAAGATTCGTTCTGTGGATGGAGTTTTGGACATGGTTAAATCTATTGTTAGAGCAAAGGTTTTTTTTTTATCAAAGGGATAACTTCATTTCTTAGAAACTAAAGATACAAGAGTTTAGGCTAGGGGGAATCAGGTCCCCACAAAATTTGTCCCTAAGAATTTTTTGCGAACTTGGCTAACCAGTCGGCAGCCTGATTACAAGATCTAGGAACAAAAGAAAAGAAACAAGAGGTAAAGGATTCAGCTATAAATGTAATATCCTCCTCCAATCTGACCAGGATCCCGCGTTAAGACTATTGACAGCACCTTTGCAGTCGGCTTCAATGATGATGTTACTGAAATCATTCCTGAGGGCCAGCGACAAACTAAGTCTGATGGCCAAAACTTCCGCCGCTGCAGCAGACGGAGCAACAAAAGGTTCAGTTATTCCTTGGATAAAAGACCCGGAGCATTCTCGTGCGATAGCTGCCGCTGAGGCTTTCCCCGATTGAACATAATATGTTGCGATGCAGTTTATCTTAACCGAGTGAGAAGGTGGTGGTGTCCACTGCCTCGGCTCCTTAGAGCTATGAGGCTTTTCCGGTTGGCTCAAGAGGTTGGATTGACAGAATTCCATAAAAGTTTAGGGGTATACTTATATAATTTAGGGGCTTTTTTGTAGCTTTTCGTTTTGTATTTGTTGGATTGTAGCAGTTTTCTGCCCCTTTTAGATAATAAAAACAACATATTTATCAAAAAAATAATAATAATCTCGGCCACTAATTTACCCTCATCAAACGATTCGAAAAAGCGTGAAACTGAATGATTAATAAGGTGCAAGTGAATCATAACCCTCAAAATATATGTAGCTAAATTAGATTCTCTTAGAGATATAAAACCCACTCAAGTAGTTACCCTTACAATATAGTGCAATTTTATTTAGTTATAATTTATAGATTAATCTTAAAAATAAATGATATTAAATAATATATTAAAACAATTTGATAAAAATAAACCAATGAATTGGATCTCAAACCATTACACTCCTACTCAAAGACTAATTCAAAGAAACCTATTGTTATAAGGATTCTTAAGGAAAGGGTAATTTTGACATTTTACTAAACTACTTGAAACCCTAATCATATATATACATGATACAAGGGGCTTCCAATAGTATTCCTCTTTGTTTTGTCATTTTAGATCTCTATTGGGAAGATGAGGAGCCTTTGGATGATAGTTTTTTCTTTTATTGGAATGATATAAGGTATGTTATTCTCTTAAAATTTTCTTTTCCTTTTTTTTTTCTTCTTAAATTTCATTTTTATTAATTGAAAGGGAAATTAAGATTTTTTTTGATGAACAAGTAGGTTTTAGAATTTTGGATCTTAAATTTCAATCTCATTTGGTGTTTGTTGATTGTACAATTCTTTTGTTTATTTATTTATTCTTAGATTTTAAATTTCAACTAAGATTGTTGAGAATATATTATTAAATAATTTATATTTTCTTGTTGCCTTGCAAATTCTTTTATTGCACCAAAAAAACATCTTATTAAACTTATTTTTAATTTTATAATTTAACATGCACAATAGATCTTGCTAAAAAGTTAGTTTTTGAAATGTTATTTTTCTAATATATTTATTTAAAATTTTTAAATTTACAAATAGTTTTAGTCCCACAAAATCTGGTATAATAATATTTTAGGTCCTTTATCATTTAAATAATTTTAAATTTTAAATTTAAATACTTTATAAATTCGTAATCTTTTAATGTAAAACAATTTAGTTCTCTCAATATTTGATATTTTTTTTATCAATAAATATAATTTTATTAAGAATGTTTTACATATCATAAAATATAAATAACTTGTCAAATCGTCAGTTTATCAAATAATTATTTATTCTTTAATGTTATCCTGTAAAATTAATATATATATATAGAGAGAGAGATTGTTGAGTTAAAAAAACTCTAAAAGAAAATTCTAGTCCATTAAATAATTATTCATGTTGTCCTATGAAGTTAAAAACCTTGATTATGGATTTAATTTATTCTTTGCTTTTTCAACGAGCACTCAAGGTAAAATAATAGTATTTTGGATTTAATTTTAAAAATTTTTGTAAGTTTTTTTCAAGGTGCTAGGTTTGATATTTTAATGTCTTTCACATCCTTAAATTTTACTACATTTTTTGTTTTTGCACTAAACTTTCAATGTTTGAGATGTAATTTTTTTTTTGTAATCCTTTCACTATTAAATATAATCCAGTAATTCATCCAATAATTATGCATTCTTAATCTTGCGCTATAGAGTTAAAAAATGATTGCAGAATTAAATAATTTCTAGCACCAGTGTAAAATAATTAATCTATTTTAATATGTGTATTATCTTGTTCATTGATGTAGAGATTTTTAATTTTACAAATATATTTTTGTAATATTTTACTTCTATGTCTAGAATTATTTATTTGGCATACTAATAGTGGAGCTTTTTTATTTATTTTTATTTTTTTACTATCACAACCATGTGTTATTTAAAAAATATATATTTAATACTACCATTTAAAGACATCCGATAGTTTTCTTTAATGTGGTTTGTGAAAATATAAATTTTACTATTAATGTATCATATAAACAAACACAATTTTTCTTAATATAATTGTTGATATTTGATTCATTAAGTGGTTAATTTAAATGGAATAGTGCATATATCTATTATGGAGTTTTTTTTAAAAATTGTATTGGTTTCATATTTATATAAGAAAAATATTTTAATACACAAGTTTGTGTAAATTTTAGTTTAAACAAACTTTTTATTTTTAAAATTTAGGGTATTAGGTTAAGATTTAGTGTACAGGGGTATAAAATTTAAGGTTTATAGTTAGAATTTAAGGTTTAGATTTTAAAATTTATATTTAAATTTTAAAAAAAATTACACAACTTATATATCAAAATATAATATTTTATATTACCATATTATGTCTAAGACGATCAAGCTAAAGACAAAGAAGATAAAAGTAGGGACGGGCATGAAACTCTAATATGTGGGCTCACCTGACCTTATAGGGTTAAGCTTTTTTTGTTAAAAGTGATATTTAGGTCAAGTTGAGTGAAAGTTATTAAATGTCGGGTTATAGTTTAGGGTGAAAATTTGACCTAAAATACTTATATAACTTTATATATATAAGGGTAATTATAATAGGATTAATATCTTATACACTGGCGGTGGAAATTGAAAGTTTCCACAAGCGCCTTAGTTTTAGGGTATAGGGTGTTAGTTTAGGGTATAGAGTTTAGGGGTTTAGGCGTAGGGTTTTAGAATTTAGGGATAGTTGTTTCAATTTAAGATTTAGGGTTATAATTTAGGGTTTATAGGTTAGGGTTTAGTTTTTAGGGTAATATGATGAGGATTTAGGTTTTAAGCTATAAACCCTAAATTATAACCCTAAACCTTAAATTAAAACAACTATCCCTAAGTTCTAACCCCCTACACCTAAACCCCTAAACTCTACACTCTAAACTAAGTCCCTATACCCTAAAACTAAGGCGCTTGTGGAAACTAAAAGTTTCCACCGCCTGTGTATAGAATATTTATCCATTATAATAAGGGTAAAACTTTGATCCATAAATTGTTTAAAACTAATTTTATACAGATTTGTATTTTTACCTTATAAAACATAAATTCTAAATCCTACTACCTAAACCCCTAAACTACAATAGTATATTAAAGTTTTCCCTTATAATAATACCACTCTTTTTATATTTTTTTATTTACATTATTAACTTTATTAAATAAAAGAAGAAAATAGAAATAATTACTATAAATATCCGTCTTTACATTTCTTCCCCTTTATTTTTATTTAAAATATGGGGAAATATACATATTTTTAATTATTTTGGGTCAGGCCAGATCATATTTTAATCTTAAAATTTAAGTTAAATTCAGATCGGATAAAAATTCAATACATATCGAATTAAATTCAAGTGGAACCTTTGTATTTATGGGTCAAAATTCAGTTCGGTCAGAAAAACCCTGTGCTATAAGAGATGTACATTAAAAATGATTGGCATATACGGTAAATATTCCTAATGAGGTTAAGTACAAAAGGTTAAGTTTCAATCAACAAAGAAATTTCCAGCCCGGCTGGTCCCTCTATTAGTCGACCATCAAAAAGGTTGGTTGCACAGTTGCAGTTGGAGAAGTCTGCCTTAAATGGTGACTCAGTTCGGAATCGATATCAGTTCGGACAATTCATTAACAGCTCGTTCGACTCCGTATATTATCATCTTCTTAATCTGTTTACATGAAAAATCAGTAACGTTTTGCAGGAGATATATAACAATTCAAAATACCAATGAAAGGATACACCGTCCGACCTCGAGTTTGTCTTCTCTGGCTTTATGGTGCTTGGGAAGTTGCCGGAACTCTTCCGTCAAACGAAGGCACTCCTTGATATTCTCAGGAGACACGAAATCCACAGCTACTTTGGTGCATGACTAGGAGAACACAAGCTATGAGAGACCACAAACATGAGTTGTGCAACAACGTAAAATGTGGTCGGCTTTTATTAGTACCTTCAGGTTTCGAACTTGGTGTGGACATCCAGCTGGAATCAAAACAGCTTCTCCAAGGTTTTGCTCGAATGTCCACGGTTCGACTCCTAGACGTTATGGAAGACACATGAGGAACACAGTATTTGTGAAGTTTTTGTAGTAATGTCAAGATGAATTCTTTGCACTAACCAAATTCTTCCTTCAATCTCCTTTTGTGCTCCGCGGTTAGGTAAAATGATTGATCATGAATCGGATGGATAACCTGATAAGAAATGAAACCATCAAGAACATCGAAGCTTTTACTAGAAACAACGCAAGCAAAGGAGTACCTTTTCAACCGGGGAGCAATAGGTGTGCCTGAATTCTTTGGAGTACTTCCTAAGATATTCTTCCAGTTTAGGAACATCCTTCCTCTTAAAAATGTCCCACAGAGCACCACTGGTCTCCTCTCCGCTGGTGGAGGGTTCAGGAATCGTAGTTCCGAGTTCATTTCTGGAAAAGCTACGTTCATTACCACTTATGTTGGAACATCCTTCCTTTTCATCCTGCTCTTTATGTTTCATTTTCAACTTTTCTATTGCAGCAATTTGCTCCTCGCTCAAGGCTACCTCAGCAACATGTGTCAAAATGTTTACCTTCACCACCGATGGTCAATTAAGACATCTATAACAAAGTTGCAGCATGACATTGAAGATGAAAACAGTTAACCCCAACATGCCACACCCTCATATGATTAGTTTAAACAAACTACTTTCGAATATAATTTTAGAAATTTTTAGATCGGCTAACAATGGATACAATGTCTGGAACTTTCAAGTGTAAGAATAAATTTCAAAATTATCATCAATGACACCCAAACCCCTAACTCCGATATATGACAAATCACAAACATGGCGAATATGACAAATCAGAGCTAACACCGATATATATATATACACACACACACACATAGATAGTGAATATAATAGCATACCGCATCTGACATATCGCAGTGAAGCTTGGTAACAGAGTCCCCTCTTCCAAGCTCCTCGGCAACCCCATAAGCAATATATGTTTTTGGGCCCAAGTCTGGTTTGATAACACCTGTTGGCAACTTCACAGCAAGGTTAAGGATGCCATACCTAGGATCAGTGTATTCTTGATATGGCAACATGCTTATAAACTCTTCACAATGTCGAGGCAAGAGATCCTCGAACTTATTCGATGGTGGCCAATCCTTCAACTTCAGCATCTCTGGCCATAAGTTTTCATATGTTCTCCCTTGTATATAGCCTTTGAAAAATTGTCGAGTATTAATCTCAACCTGCACAGCATGACAAAGTCAGACTTCAAACATAAAACAAGTATGAAAAAAATGATTGGGGAATAATGAAACTTGCCTCACAGCCAACTAGACAATCAATAGCCTTAACTTCAGACATCTCCAAACTCATATTGGAATTCCCATTTTCACATAAAGCACGCCACATTACCATTGGTTCCCAGCTTAAACCAGATGAATTTGTAAGAGTATTCTGAACTATAATTGGTTCACCTTTAGCCCAACTCTTTTGAAAGTCACTAAGGTCTTCCTCGTCATTATCATCTGAAGTTGAAGAATATAAGCCATTGTCAAAATATCCTTCTCTAGAAGCACCCCCATGTAATGTATCTCGAAGCCATTGGCTCATTCTGGAGGTGCTCAACATTTGCCATGCCTTTGATTCCAAATCTGAAATCCACCCCACTGGAAAGATGCATTTAAGCTCCAATCTACAATCAGCACAACCACCCATTTCCTTTGGAGGACATGTAATACTTCCATCATTGTTAGCTTTCCACAGAGTTGAGGGCTCAACCTTGTCGTTAGTTGTTACTTGAAGATAAGATTCTGGTAAAGGGTCTCCACCATGAATATAATCAAAACCTCTGTCCAAATATTGGTAAGCAACATCATCACAGCTAGAAAGGCTCCCCTCCCGAATTTCTTTACAGCAACTAAGACAGAGTTCGTATGAACATTTTGAACAACTACGATGAAGGTCAAAGATTGAAGTTGCACAATGGTCACTGTCCCAAGGAGAGAAAAAAATCATTGCTGGAGAGATAGTTAACAATAACTTGCAAATAACGAATGCAACAACATGATAAATTGTATTCTTATGCAGAAAGGACTTGCTTACCAATAGACACGCTCATCCGCATAAGAAAGAGTCTTTGGTATTTCAACTTTAGAAGGCGGTAACCCTATATAGAGAAGCTTTTGTCAGTAAATAATTGAACCTTCACAGAAATCTTACGGTCAAAGCTTTAAACAAAAAACATACCTTGAATGTCAGCCTCAACCTCTGTCTCCTGCTTTTGCATTTTGCACATTTGCTTCATAAAGGGAAGCAGTGACTTAATCAAGTATTGCAAATGCTTAATCTTTTCCTCATCTGCGATTTCTCTCTTTGATGTCTGTCGATTAGGCAGAAAGAGAATTATTAGGTGGAAGTTGAGATGATCTTTCACGGCACCAGGCTATCAAAAAAATTATAAATGTTAACAATCTTAGTGACAAAGACATACTAGATAGCTCATCCAAAGAACAAATATGAGTCTAGTACTTCCATTTTTTAGTTAAAGGAGAAAACAAACCTTAATTAATCCACTTGAGTGCAAACAGATGCTGCAGTTGCAATTCCTGCTACAAAATGGGCATTGCTTTGCAATTTCTTCTTCTGGTACATTGGGATACCTATACACATCACAGCAGCGGAAAAAATGAGATAGTGTTGAAGATTATTAATAATAGAGATTGAAGCCTTACCATTGTCTGATACAACGGGTGCAATACACTTTGTCCTTACATCTCAAGCACGGAACAACTATTATTCTTTCTTTCATGCACTGATGACACTTGAATTTTTTTCTCTTGGCCTAATTGATGCAAGATCTTTCAATTGTCAGTGAAAAAACAAATATGAAAAAGAGCACACAAAAGAGAAGATATGTCAGTTGCAGACCAAAAATTGAATCCAATACCTCAACATTATTTGAGCATCTATCACGGCTGCTGCTATCATCACTTTTCAAATGTGAACCTGATGAGACTGGAGATGATGATCCCGATGAGGATGAAGAATGCAACGAAGCATCAATAGGATCGCAGTTTTTCTCCATAATCTCCAGAGGGCTTCTTTTGCCCCTCCCACTGCCTGACTTTCTGTTTTTGCTCCGCACTTTATTGTTCATAATAGCAATATTCTCCTCATCATTGTCCAACTTTCTGCTTTTTCTCGGCGCTTTAATGTTCATAATAGTGATATCCTCCTCACCTCTGCCCAACTTTCTGTGTTTGTTTTGTGATTTAATGTTCATTGTAGCAATAGCCTCCTCATCACCATCCAACTTTCTACGTCTGTTCCGTGTTTTAATGTTCATGAAAGCAATAGCCTCTGCATCCCATTCATCTAATACATCATCCAGAGAAGTAGTTCTCTTGTTTATTCCATTCTGACTCCTATTTGGAAATTCACCATTCTCCGAGTATTCAATGTCTCTGTTTACATTTTGCTTTTTTGACGGATTTGTAGTTCTTGTGGTCGAAAACTGACCACCATTTCCCTTCCTTTTATTTCCTTTGTGAATAATGGTGGGATTTCTTTTCTTTGTCACATGCCAACTTAACGTTATCTGCTCACGACGACCGGTCTGACCATTGAACTGTTCTCGCTTAGAAATCATGGCTGCCAGTCTCACTGCAAAGATTAAACCAACATTCATACTTTATAACAACTAATGCTAATCAAAATTCAAAGAAATTTCAATTCTAACTATTTTTATACAGGGAAAAAACTATCCTCTTTAAATTAAAACATCTAATTCTTCTAAAATATCTAATATAAGCAAGCAACAAACTCTAGTCATGGATTCAGTGTGATTTTCAAACCAAAAAGCTCATACATTATAAGTTTATAACTCTATACATTATCCGGAGAACTAAATTTATTCAATCCATGATAATTCGAAATAAAAACAAAATTCTGTTACTGAAACCACCTGCATTTACTCATATTAACACAAATGAATTATTCTCTGAACGAGGATTTTCATCTATACACATGAAAATAATGTGAATTCGTGAGCATCAAGTAACTCATTCACCTAAAAATCTCACTTAGTCTCTACTCTCTAAAGCATTGCCAAGAACAATTAAAAAAACAACTGATAAAAAGAACAAGAATCAAACGAAATCATAATTGCGAATTCATATACGAAATTTATTCAAACTAAAAAGCTCATACATTATAAGTTTATAACTCTATACATTATCTGGAGAACTAAATTTATTCAATCCATGATCATTCGAAATAAAACCAAATTCTGTTACTGAAACCACCTGCATTTACTCATATTAACACAAATGAATTATTCTCGGAACAAACAAGATATTATCCAGAAGAAACGTTAATTGAACGAGGATTTTCATCTATACACAGGAAAATAATGTGAATTCGTGAGCATCAAGTAACTCATTCACCTAAAAATCTCACTTAGTCTCTACTCTCTAAAGCATCGCCAAGAACAATTAAAAGAACAAGAATCAAACGAAATCATAATTGCGAATTCATATACGAAATTAAACGCAAAAGAATTTAAAAAAAAAATCAAACAAGAGTGGAGGAATCTGAGAGTGAGACCGACCTGATTGCTTGAATGAAGAGATTATAATGCGAAGAATCAAAACTTTTTCCCCTGATTTACTTAAGATTATATATTTTCTAATGATTTCTTTGAAGAAAACGAAAGAAACAGAAATCGGAATTAGCCGGAGAAGAAGACCAGCTTTGGACGACGATCAGTGTTCCATTGGAGCTTCGAAGTAGGTTTAAATTGGTTTTGAAACAAATATGCAATGGTCGTTTTCAATGGGCCAGGCCCAGAAACAGAGGCCGTGTTTGGCTATTGGTATTTAGTGCAATTGAATCAATGTTATTAGCTGTGAATTCGAACTTTTTGGTATTTTCTGTTTCTTTGGATGATATGATGGGTACATGAATTGATATTTGAATTTCACATCTTCTTCTTATATGGTGTTTATGTTTTTTAGTTAATTTGATTTTTAAATTTATCATTTTTATAATTCTTGGTATTAAATTTTTTGAATAATTAATCTAAATCAAGTACTGTAAAAATCCGTTATGGGATAATCTTTTCAACCTAATTTTCTTTATTTACAACGTTAAGATACGGGACCATAATATTGTTTAAAGAATCTAGTGTCTTATCTCATTGTTAGTAATTTTATCACTGTTAATGTTGTATCTGTAATGATGTGACATTTCAATACTCGGTAAAATTTTGAATGTAATAAAAAAAATATCACATCATCGCATGTTAAGATGGTCAAATTCAGGTACTCGATAAAAAATATTATAAAATTCAAATATCATTTGACAAAAAATAGGTTAAAAAGTATAAAATTAATTAAGAACATATATATCACATGAGGAAAAAAAATTAAACTCATCAAACGGTCTCAATAAATAAATGTACAAGACTAACAAAATAATAAAAGAAAAGAAAAAGGTTAAATTAATAAAAATAATAATAGTGAAATTATCTTTATGAATACAAGAGCTAAAATAAGTATTAAACCTGAAAATAATATATATATATATATATATATATTATAGAATGGATTAATGTCTTATACACAGGCGATGGAAACTGAAACTTTTTACAAGCGCCTTAGTTTTAGAGTACAGGAAGTTAGTTTAGAGTATATAGTTTAGGAGTTTAGGTGTAGGGGGTTAAAATTTAGGATAATCGTTTCAATTTAAGATTTAGGGTTATAATTTAGAGTTTATAGGTTAAAACCTAAATCCTCACCATATTACCCTAAAAACTAAACCCTAATCTATAAACCCTAAATTATAACCCTAAATCTTAAATTGAAACAACTACCCCTAAATTCTAACCCCCTACACCTAAATCCTATATCCTACACCTAAACCCTAAAACTAGGGCGCTTGTAAAAACTTTCGGTTTCTACCACCTGCGTATAGAATATTTATCCTATATATATATATATATTATAGAATAGGTTCTGTTCATAAAAGCTTTTAAGGTTAAGATTAACATTAAATTATATGAAATTATCACTTGAAAAAATTATGTGAAAATAATAATAATTATCTTGTATATTGATAGTAAAGACTTCTTAACTTAATGGTATATCCTTTAATTGATATTTAAAATATTAAAACAAAAAATAAACTTTTTAGCTCCAATAATATAGTTATTGGTTTTTGGAAATAATCTGCACAAACATTCACTACCATTCTCAGATGAGTCTTTAACACTGGAGTCTCAAAGGCCTCTTCTACTATTTTGTTCATTTACACCCTCTTTAGTCTTTACACATCATGCTGTTAAATCCAAATCTAATATACAGTATCACGACGACATCGACACACGGTTGTACCTAATTCGTACGGTCCGAATGTTTGGGAGCAACCTCCGACAATGACGGCGAGGATGCACCGCTCATTCTGCTCGGCACCGGTGTGTTCCTTCGAGACTGGCGTTTTGTGGGTACTAAAACACTCTCGGTTTCCAACTTGTAGTTGAATTCATCCTCGTCCTCTTCGTCTTCCTCTTTGAAAACCGGATGCACATATGCATTCTGAAGATAGGGTTTCAAGTTGAAGTTCGGGTCCCTCGCACGTTCCAAAGTATCTTTCATCATTGCTTCCTGAAACGGATAACCGAGAGAATGTTGAGAACCATAAAGGTTGTTTACTACTTGCTTCTAATGTGCAAAAACCGACAAACCTGTAAAGGATATCGAATAAAGGCGGGTTCGTAGCGGGCTTTGCAGAATGTGTAAAACCATATCGTGAGGACGATAAGAGCAATGAGAAACGGTGCTGACTTAGCAGCGTGCTTAGCACTTAATAATCCAATGAGAGCGACTTGCGAGATAAGCAATGCAATTATTATGCGTCCGTGAACATCGGGCCAGAATGCTGCAGCACTCTCGTACTCTTGATTGTAAACATTAATTATCTACATTTTTCAAGGGGAAAAAGGGGATCAGACATGTAAACAAAAGAATCATTTGTCATTGTCCCAGCACCCGAATATTCCATGTCAAGTTGTTTTACCTGATGACGGAAGACAACGTAAGCTAGGCCGAAGAAGATTACAATGAAAGGAAGTAGAGCAGGTGTCACGGAAGCATAAACCAGGCCAAGTAGAAAATATAGTTGTATTTGAGGTTCTCCGGTGTTGAAGCCCAAGCTTCCGGGATCCATTGCCTCCTCCCTATCCTTTTCGGTTTTCACCAAGAAAAAATTCTTCAAGTGGTATATTATAAGTGGTTTCAGCATCAAAATCTCACCCGCTACTCCCGCCCATCCATCGATCATTATGTAAGTAATGAAAAAAGTTGCTCTCAGTGGTACAGCTACACCAATTGTTCTAGGGATTCTGCATCGAAAGACGTGTTAATATCGTAAGGAAGCCAAGTTTTGACACAGCAAACACAGACAGAAACACATAAAGCTGCTAAATATATAGAACTCCAAAATGCATACTCATTTGTCGACTGCTTAATAAACGTGTTTAGCTGTTCCATTGCACTGCCGGCGACAACGGTAGTAAGGAACACATTCACGAAATTGAAAAGATAGTATCGAGTTGCTGATCTCCTCTCTAACGATGATAGTGATGTGAATCCTTCGAACTTGGACATAATCATCAATATTGTCGGCAGGAATATGAGAAACAGCTTCAATGCAAGACCGGGCAGAATACCTTGGATAACTGATTTTATAAAGCCTCTGCAGGGAAAAATCAATGGTTATAGACTTATAGTAACGAATTCTACGAGATGACTCGAGATTTCGAAATTTAAAAAGAACTCACGCATTGATTATGGGATTCAAGAACGGTGCTACTTTCACAAGTCCCTCGATGCTGGCCAGAGCTTGTACGGATGCAATCGGGATCATGAAAAAGAAAGTCAGGAAAAAGAATGCTACAGCCATGATCAGCCTCCTAATTGCCAGTGAAACGTATGGAATCGGCAGGTTCGGCCAATAGACATCACGTGGCTCGGGTGCCCATTCTGTTAACCACATAGTCGGGTTCCTGGATTGTTGTGTTTGAGCACAAACAGCTGCACCCCATCGAGATTTAAAGGAAACAAACGCGGCTGGCATTATTGCTTTCGGATCTTTTAAGACCCTCTCTCTCTCTTCAGCTATCTGAATATGAAACCGCAAATTGTATTTCAGCATGAAATCATTGTATGCAACAGCATATGAAACAAGCTCGAGTCTTTTGAATGAACGAACAAGTAACTCGAACTATCTCGACAGAACATGCAAGTTGAAGAAGAAATACTTACTTCCTTGGACAACTTCTCAATTTCAGAAGTGTGATGGTCAATTGCATCAACTTTTTCACCGCAAAGCCCAAGAAAACCAGTCTAGCATAAAGAGCATACTTATGAGGAAACGAAATATAAAGCGAAGCCGAACATTTACGAGAGACCATGTCCTTAAACCCATGACAGGCCGCAGCACATTACCTTCATAATAGGTCGGTGTGCATTGTTCCGGGAGTACTTCAGTTGGTAATAGTCAAGCCAGTTCTGCTTTTTTGCCCTCGTCTTCACCAACTTAGCAAGTTTGTTCGCATTGCATACCACCTGCATATATTTTTAAAGAGAACTAAACCGTAAGCCGAATCCTACAGTAACCTTTTAACCGAGTAAAAGAAATACTATTATGTTTAAACAAATTCAAGAGGAACTCGCCTGATGTGTAAGATAGGTATCCGGGTGATTAACCAGGAAAAAATGCTCCACGGACTCGCTAACAGATTCATCCGGATCTGGTGGTACATTCCGAACAAGCACCTACAACAATCAAATTCCGTGCATAAGCATTTACTCAGTAAAAGAAATTACATGATAATAATGAAAAGAATATATGTTACCGTAAATTGATCTGGCCTGCGTTTTTCCGATTGAAGAAAGTGCAACCTCATATTCGCAACTGCCTCGTACTCCTTTAGCAACACATAGCAAGTCCAGAAGGTAAAAGCATAAGCCATAACAATATGAGTCCACAGCCTACAACATAGGATTAAACATTGTTCCGCAGTGATATCAGTTATTTCGAAAAGAAAGGTAAACAAGGAAAAAGATAAGTACTCGTCTATCGGAATGGCAGATTACAAAAGTAGTTGGCAAAGATATAAGATCTCCGACCTATCCGATCCAAGTGGAATATTTGAAATTGAGAGCATATCAATGTCACTCGAAGTTACGTTCTTCAGCTGCAACTTCAACGTGTTATTCGTGTAATTAACCGGCACTAGGACTGCCCACGAAAGAAAAGTGATGGGGATAAAAATCTTTAGCCTGCAAGTACCAAGAGAACAATCAAAAGACCAACATATATAAGTAAAGAAAAACAAGAAGATATAATGAGACATACCCTATCAAGTAAATGCGCAAATAAACAGCGGAATCCAATCCCGCGTGATCGATAAGCTCAAGTTCAGGCATTTTGAGGGCCTCGGGCATCCAATTCAAGAACCTCAAGTAGGAACGGAAGTCCAAGTTGACAAATCTACTCACGAATGCCCCGGACCTTGAAGGACTAGTTCTTAAGCCCTTGAGATACCATTTCGAAAAATAAACTCTATCGTTGAAAGGTTGAAGCCTCAAAATGGCGAATGCTAGAAAGAACACGAGTGCACTAAGCAAATTAAAGGCTGCTGCGACGCCTATATCTTCTAGTGTTGCCATCTACATAAAATCCCCCCTGCATAATCAGTAAAACAACCATAATTAAACAATTAGACAACAAAGGTTATCAGATTCTTGCTATAAACAGATAAATCATGTCTTAAAGCAGAAACTCATAGCAAAATCCCACTTTTCGAAGTTTACAGCTATTTTTGAAATAAGAAGAAACTCGGATGCTTAATACTACTATTATCCTCTCATTCATATACATTAATTCAATCAAAATAAACGCAATTAAACTCGAAAGATCATCATATTGCTGCTATAAACAGAAACCAAGCAGATCCCCCCCCCCCCCCCCAAAGTTGTCAGATTCCTGCTATGAACAGAAACCAACCAAATAAATCATGTCTTAAAGAAGAAACTCATAGCAAAATCACATCTTTTCGCAGCTTTCAGCAATATTTCAAACAAAAAAGGAACTCAGATATATAATTCTACTATTTTAGCCATCAACGAAGGAACTATTCTTCTCTCATATCCTCTCATTACATAAATTCAAGCAAAATCAACACAATTAAACTCAAAAGGTTGTCAGATTCCTGCTATGAACAGAAACCAACCAAATAAATCATGTCTTAAAGAAGAAACTCATAGCAAAACAGCATCTTTTCGAAACTTTCAGCAATATTTCAAACAAAAAAGGAACTCGGATACAAAATTCTACTATTTTTAGCCATCAACAAAGGAACAATTCTTCTCATATCCTCTCATTACATAAATCCAAGCAAAATCAACACAATTAAACTAAAAAAGTAGTCAGATTCCTGCTATAAACAAAACCCAACTAGATAAATCATGTCTTAAAAGAAAAACTCATGGCAGAATCGCTTATTTACCAAGTTTTTATCTACTTTCAAAACACAAAAAAAAAGTCGCATACATAATTCTACTATTTTAACCATTAACAAAGGAACAAGCTTTTCATATCCTCTCATTCATACCCATAAATTCAACCAAAACCAACACAAAAAGGAAACATTGGAGTAGAACAAAAACTCTTACTTGTTTTCTATTTGTGATCTTCAAATTGAAAAAAGGAACAGTTTTTATTCTACTCTAAAAAGGCCAAAAAAAACAAAGAAACACCCTTTTTTTTTCTTTGGTTGCAACAGATCAGAAGTTGAATTAGGGAGTGTTTGGATCGCTTTTGAACTCAATCAAAGCAAGAACATTCCTCCATTACTTAGCTAGGGAAAGTGAAACACACGCAAAGGAAAACGAAAGAACATAAAATATAACCCTTCTTTCTCCAAAAACAGAAACTGAAAAGAAGCAAATGGAGACTAAAAAGTTCTGGAGAAGAATTTAGAAGAAGCCAAAGAGTATATTATCTTTAATAATTGAGTTGGATTTTTTTTAATTTATTTTTTCTTACAGAGATTTTGTTAGGGATAATGGAAGTGTGGTAACTTGGAAGTGGTAACTACAGTGAGGGTCTTTTTCGGGTTGTCCTTTTCCTTCCCTGTCGTTTCCCAAATCGACGGTTTTGTTCCTTTGTTTTCGGTTCAATTATGGCCCGGGCTCTATACGTTTCAAACTTTACAATTTAATCCTTTACATTTAATTACCCAAAACAAAATCTAATTAACAACATTTTATTAATTTTAAATATATGTGTTGACACAAGGTTGGGATTTGAAAATTCGAGAAGCTTTGTATAAGCACTGAATTTTTATTGTTTGCAGGGGTATTTATGTTCGATTAAAACTGAATTAATCAAATGAATTAAATTAGTTCAGTTAAATGGTAGGTCATCAAAACTTATTCAATCGGAACGGGATAAACAACTTTGGTTTAACTCTAAAATAAATGTTCAAATTATATATTATTTTGCTTTATGTGTCTAAAATTCTTTTTGTCAAAATAGGTGTCTAAAATTTACTACGTGATCATTTTCAGGTAACCACCATTAAAAATAAAATAAAATAAGTGTTTCCTTTTTGTTTTAGGTGCTAATTTTTTAAAATAATTGTCCAAACTATATCACTTTTGTTTTATATGCCTAAAGTTTCCTTTTAAAGAATTTTGACCAAAAAACTTTAGGCACCTAAAGCAAAAAAAAATAATAATTTAGACACTTATTTTACAGTAGAGCCAATAATTTTTAAAAATTAATTAATTCGGTTCAAAAATTGTTAATTAAATAAATTACCCAAAAAATATTAAATATTAAATATACATTACATTTACACATAAATTTTTAAGTCTAGTTCCATTAAAATTTTAAGACCCAACTAATTTTAGCACAAACTAAAAAATATACCCGAAGTTATCTAACAAAAGTAAAAATAATAATAATAATAAACAAAAACCAAAAGATACCTAAATTAAAATTTTACATATACTAATAAGGATTAATATCCTATACACTGGCGGTGGAAACTTAAAGTTTCCACAAGCGCCTTAGTTTTAGGGTTTAGAGAGTTAGTTTAGGGTATAAGGTTTAGGGGTTTAGGTGTAGGGGTTTAGAATTTAGGGATATTTGTTTCAATTTAAGGTTTAGGGTTATAATTTATGGTTTATAGGTTAGGGTTTAGTTTTTAGGGTAATATGGTGAGGATTTAGGTTTTAACCTATAGACCCTAAATTATAACCCTAAACCTTAAATTGAAACAACTATCCCTAAATTCTAACTCTCCACACCTAAACCCCTAAACCTTATACCCTAAACTAACTACCTATACCCTAGAAATAAGGCGCTTGTGGAAACTTTCAGTTTCCACCGCCTGTGTATAGAAAATTTATCCTACTTATAATCCTGGTTATTTTAAAAATTGACCAAATTAATTAAAATTTATTCGGTTCAGCTAATTATTTTTAAAAAAATTCAATTCGATTAATGGTTGAATATTAAAAAAAACGATTATTTCGATTTTGAGTAATTTTGATCGATTACCGACTGAATTAACCGTTTAAACACCTCTAATCAATTCAATTTCAATTTATGATAAATTTTAGAAATTTTTGATTATTAAATGGTAAATTTAACGGTAACAATTAATGGTTCTATCAATTCAACTTTAGTTTTTAAAACCGACAAACATAAGATTTAAATCCTTGAAAATAAAAACAAAGAGGTTAAGTTTCAAAAGCTCAAAGAGAACAAGGACTGAGAGAAGAATTATAACTTCTTTTCTACGTTTTTCTCTACTCGCTAATTAGTAAAGTTAATTAATTCGGAAGGGGAATCGGTAGCCTTAATTGTCGGCAATCTGTCACGTGGGTATTGCTACGGTTATTGTATTTTGTAAAAGGGGCTTGTGGTCTGAATCGCGTAGGGGGAGCGTGGAAAGAACGCGCCAATTATATTAAATAGCTAATTATACCGATACTTTAGTTTGAAGACATAAGAAGAACATTTATGAAGTTGGGAAAAAAATACAATAATTAATGAATAGTTTAGGGATAATTACTGGGATACAAAGGGGACACGTAGATTCCAAGTAACCATCCATTTTATTTCAATAATTTATTTTTAAAATTTTCTAAATTAAATATTTTTTATTTTTTTAAAATTTGTAATTATATTTTTTTAAAATAATGATAAAATAAATTTATTGAAATAAAAGAAATACAACATGAATAACACAACCCATTCAAAAAAATTTAGAGACTATCTAAAAAAACACTCATACAAAAACATAAATATAAAAACCAAAAGTGCAAAGAAAATATACGGTAACTACATATATAATACCTAACATATTATTGTGTTTTTGTTTTGATATTCCACCTATTATTTTTCGCAAACTGGTATTTAATGTTATATTTTTTAATTACATAATTAAACATAAGATAAACTACATATTTAGTACCTAATTTATTATAGTATTTCTGTTTTGGTACTCCACCTATTATTTTTTGCAAAATGATACCTAATGTTACATTTTTGTTATGATTTAGTACCCGGTCGTTAAAAATTAACGAAGATTATGACATTGTTCATTTTTAATTGGAATAATTACAGTTTTAGTCAAAAAAGTTTATACATTTCTATAAAATGGTCTAAACTCTATCAATTTAATAATCATTTTAAATATGTTAGTTAAAATTACAATCTCCCTTTTATTCATTCTTTCACGAAACCCTAGTCCTAATTTTTTTTCCTTGAACTACCATCAACCTTAACTCAAGTTTTATTTATGTCGGGTCAAGTTTTAATTATGTGGAGCAATAAAAAATTGAGAAATATTGGGGTTTCACGTGCATTGCCTCCACCTAAAACATTACAAAGGGCAAGAAAATGTTTGTTGCTAGTTTGAAAGTTCCACATCGCCACTATTAGGGGTGTGTTGGGTTATTCAGTGTTCGATTCCTTCAACTGTTCTTGCTCTCTAAGTGGTGGAGAAGTGGAATTTTTGGGTGTAAGAGGTGTGAAAGCTAAAAAAATTAAAGACACGATGATTTATAGTGGTTCAACCTTCTAACAAAGCTCTACATCCACTACCTTAGCTTCCTACTAAGAATTTTCAATCAATTCACTATTGATTCGTCTCCTTTTCTAAGCTTAGGAGGAAACCCTTACAAACCGATCAAGCTTTCTACCCAAAGCCTTGATCAAACTCTCTTTACAAAAAGACAAAGATAAGCAAACTCAAATCCCTCTAATAGGTATTTGTTTGCACAATTAAGCTCTCACCCAATCCTAAAACACTTGAGCAAATCTAACAATTTTGGCTCACTAGTGTTTGTCTATACAAAGAATTGACAATAAAGGCCTAAGACAAATTCTTGATTATTGTGTTGTTGACAATTGAAGCATTTACCATTAACAGATGCTTGGAGGTCCCTTTTATACTCCCCTTCGAGTTTGTAGCCGTTGGGATGAATTGGAGCCGTTAGAGACTTTATTTTTCATCTTTAATGCTGTTCTGCAGCCTTCCGTATCGATACGCGTGTACCTGTATCGGTATGACATTCATTAGAAACTAGATGTTGGGTTTTTGCCAGCCTAATCGTATCGATACGCTTGAGGGCGTATTGGTACGATATGACATTTAAAAGACCGTTGGGAAACTAACCGTTGGAGTTGTTAAAACGGGGATCGGTACGCTTACCAAGCGTATCGAAACGATCCCTCTTCGTATCGAAATGGCAAAGCTTGTTTCGATACGGGTTTTAGCAGTAACCAAACATGGGCAAAAAGGTATCGATACGAGTTACACCATATCAGTGCGGACAAACTGAAAATTCAAGTTTGGCTATATTAAAGCATGCAAAACTTTGTCAAAAACCTTTTAAGATGCCTCAAACATAAATTCAAGTTGTTTGGACTTGAAGACAAGTTTTAAATTATTTTCAAATTAGTCCAAAACATTTTTCAATTATTATATCAAAACATTAGTTCTACAGGGTATTTATGATAGATTAACTATACCGTTTAGCTTAAACGATTGGTTAACCGTTATAGCGGTTATTAATCGTAATATAACTATTAAAAAACGATTAACCGTTAATTTTTTAAGTGGTTACCCATTATAGTGGTTGGCCGTTAAGAAACGGTTCGGTTACAAGTTAACCTGTAACTTATTACGATTTTCTTTTCAAATGTTCATTATTTCTTTTTAAAATAATAAATCTATATTTCCAATAGATATTGTATAAAAATTATTATTTTTACTTAAATAGAGAAATTTTAAACATAAACTTCACACTTAGTTAAAATAAAGTACCTATAGGTTGACCATTAACCATTTTTTAAGCGGTTTGATTAACCGAAACCGTTTAACCTTAACGATTAGTTTAATTAACTTGTAAAATAAACGGTTATACCGGTCAACGGTTACAGTTTATTTTGTACACCCCTAGCAACCACCATTATCTATTTGAATTGATTTATAAAGGTAGAATTGGTCAAGGAAAATACTGGGTTTTCCATTGTGTAATATTAAATTAATTAAATTGGGTATATATCAATTTAACATATATCAATTTAACATTAATTATTTGAATTGATTTATTGAGTGTGCAAACGATGGAATTGTTCTAGGGAAAAAGATGGATTAGGGTTCTTAGGAAAGAAGAAGAAGAAGAAAAAAAAAGAAATTTATAGTTTAAATTTAAATAGTTAAGATAATAATTAAATTGATAAGGTTAGAATTAAACTAATAGAAATGTATAAGTTTTGGGGACTAAAACTGATATTATCACAATTAAAAATAAAATCGTGCCATCTTTTCTGTTAGTTTTTAACGTCGGATACCGAAACAGAATAAAAACATAACATTGAGTACTATTTTTTCAAAAACAATAAGTGGAGTACCAAAATAAAAATATAGTAATAAGATAAGCACTAAATATGTAATTTACCTTAAACATATGATAGTTGTTTATGTTTAGTATCGATCTTGATTTCAAATAGATTAGGGAGTAATATTGGAATCAATTTTTAAAAAAAAAACATATATCACTTAATAATAAAACCTTTTAAGACCAACTTTGATAATAATTTTAACCTTTTCAAATAGACCACATTTCTCATCTAATAAACATGTCAATGCCATGTGTAAATAAGAAATTAGAAGGAGAAAAATCCGACTGAATTAGTTATCATCTTAATTTTTAATTAAATATGATTAATTGTTGATTCGAATAATTAAATTAAAAATCAATGATCTTTTTCGATTATATGCATGTTCGTCTTATGGTCTATGTTCAGGGTGCGAGGCTGCCCCTCCCAGCAATATCATCTCCAAGGTTCGAACTCGTGTCTTCTCCTTAGGAGTACAATGTATCTTACCAATGCACCCGACACTTATTGGTAAAATCAATGATCTTTGACAACATTAATTAAATCTAATAAGTAAAGGTGGAAGCTAAGTTCGGTATTAAAAGAATAGTCTCCCTAGGGGTGTTTAAAAATATTCGACCCGATTGACTCGACCGCTCGAACCTAAAAATATCGGGTAATTTTTTTAAAAAAATTTACCCGATCGGACCTGGTACCCGACCCGATAATTTTTCCGTGACACGGGCCGAAAGTTCCCCCTTACCTGGTACCCGATCCGATAATTTTTAATATATATATATATATACTTATTTATTTATTTATTTATTTCAAATTATATTTTTATTTTAAGTTTCTTAATATTTCTACTCCAAAATTAAATTTAAATCCTTAAATTATTTCTATGTTTGTATTACATACTTTTAAGTTTAAATTTTTTTAAAAATATTTGTGTGTATAATATGTAATTTTTTTAAAATTTTATAATTAAAAAAACAAAAAAACGAAGCGAGTACATGAATATAACAAGCCGAAAAAAGAGGTACTCATATGAATTGGGTACCCGAAACTCGGATACCCGATAATAAACAGCCCTAGTCTCCATACAAGTAATCATGTCATATACTCCAAGTGGAATATTTAAGTCAAAACTATAATTAAATTCTACTATTTCATGAATAGAAAATATATATAATTGAGCTCAAACAAAGACAAAAATATGGAGGCGTGAAAATTAATGAATTGCGTGAATCTTACATTATAATATACTAATATAGTACGACATATTATTATTATGTATGGCCGGGACCATAAATAATGGACTTTGCAAATTGTGATGCATATCTTCCTCTTCATGCTTTTCTTTCCTTCATCTTTCTCGTTATTTAAAGAAAGTTTATGAAATGATTATTTTAAGTATTTTTTTTTTGTCTAATAGCATTTTGAATCTCAAACTTTTCAAAAAGTTATTTTAATCTTTTGTTTTCTACTTTTCAAACTTTTAATTTTTTTATCAGATTAAATTAAGGATTAATATCATATACACAGAAGATAGAAACTGAAAGTTTCTACAAGCGCCTTAGTTTCAGGGTATAGAGAGTTAGTTTAAAGTATAGGGTTTAGTGGTTTAGGTGCATGAGTTTAGAATTTAGGGATAGTTGTTTTAATTTAAGATTTAAAATTATAATTTAGGGTTTAGTTTTTAGGGTAACATGATGAGGATTTCGGTTTCCACCTAAATCCCTAAACTATATACCCTAAACTATATAGCCTAAAACTAAGGCGTTTGTGAAAACTTTCAGTTTCCACCGTATGTGTATAGAATATTTATCTTTAAATTAGCTAACTGCAAAATAACAGATTTATTAAGATACTGTTAATTATTTTTTTTCTATTTGTTTTAATATTAATATATTTATTTATATTTTCACATTTTTTAATTTTCGCATTTTTTATCTTTGGTTGGTTTAAAGTTATTTTTGCATTTTTTAATCTTTTTCCATCAAACATGTTTCGATTTTAATTATATTTAAAGTCGAATTAAATCGAACTTCTACATAACGTCAAACCCCTTACTATTTGAGTCTTTAACTAAATTTATTCTAATACCCGAGGACGGACCCACATGGATCGGTCCCTACCACCCCATACTTTTTTACTAAAAAATATAATAGATTTATTTACTTATTTAGATTTCTAATTTTCAATTCATTTGAATTTTGTTTCTCCTATTTTACAATTAATTATACCATACCTCTCATGATTTTGATTCTTGACTCCATTCCTACTAATACTCAAGAAAAATATGAATTGAAAAACTTGTATTCTTATAGAAATTTATATTTCATGTACAAATAGTAAATAATTATGTATACCGTCGTTGAGATCCAATAATGATACAATATTAATATCATAGTATTTTAGGGTTAATCATTGTTAGAGATAACAATGAGACGGACCGAGTTTTTAGTCGTCTTGACCCAAAATATATGAATCATAACCTAACCCGATTTTACTATAATATATCATGACTTGACCCAACATAAAAGAAGCATAATTTAACCCGATCCTATAATTTTAACAAAAATTCGACTAAACATGCACACTACAAAAAATAATAAAAATATTTAATATAATAAGACAATTATAAAACAAAAGTGTATTTTTGTAAATATACCGGGACGAGACCAAATAGATTTCACCTAAACCTAACCTCGAAAATTTTAACTAAATTTTTATTTCGACCAGTCCCGATCTTCGATTAAAAAACCTCGACCGTGACCGAATTGGATCAAATCAGAACCCATCAGAGTCGGAAAAAAAATTACCGTCCCTATGTACTGTCTTTATGATTATGAAGGGGTAGTGTTTACTTAGTGGGGAAGATTGGTCGATTAAAATACAATGCTCTATTGTTTATCATCATTAAATTACTAATTTAACCCTAAAATTTGCTTGGGGAAGAAGTAATGCAAGCTAAAGGAACTGTACAGCACTATTAGGTTTAAGTATTCGCAATAGATTAAGGGCTTAATAATTAGTCTTCCGGTTGATCTACTTATCAAATATTATTATCAATGTATTGTATTTTCTTATTTTGGTACCTAAACTTTTCTGAAGACCGATTCGATATTGTAAAACTGTTAACCCTTCAATGGCTAAATTATCTTCCCGACACGAGGCTGATTAAAGCTTTATTTTCGTACAAGGAGACGACATCTGAATCCTCGGTCGAAGACGATAGTGTCATAAGTGCAACAACTAGGGTTCTCATGCTCGGCCTCAGCTGAGGATTTTCTTGCGTGCAAGATTGGGCGAGACGTGCCATCTGCTATGAATTACAGCGTATTAGAATCGAGATCGATGAGAGAATATAATTCCGTACTTGCATTTTTGTTGACGGGATGGAATTCGAATTCACCTTGCAGATCGTGTCGAAGGAGTAGTCGTTGCCTAGCCTGGGGTCAACAAGTTTTCGCAGATCTTCTCTTGGATCAGGCTGATTAAGAACACCTTCGAACTGCAAATACCGGACCAAATTCATTCAAACGTGATTTCGGAGAATCGGAAATTCACGACTAAAGCAGGGCAAGGCAAAGGTGATAATCGATAAATACCAACGCGGCGAGTCCCGTTGATTCAGTTACTTCTTCGTTCGTCTTGACAACGGCTTCCCTGGCAGATATAAGTTCATAGAGAACAACTCCGAAAGCATATACATCGACCTTGGGGGAAACATCACCGTATTGGGCATACCTTTAGACAATGCCACATTGAGGCAAATTAGTTACTTGTTCAACAAGCATGAAAGCTAAAAGTTTGTATATGCACCAGTCTTGAACAAGTTTATTCTTACTCTGGTGGCATGTATCCGAATGTACCGACAAGACGAGTTTGCATTGAAGTGTTTCCGAATTCGGTTAGTTTTGTCAACCCGAAATCAGCCACCTATTCACCAATACATACACCCATTAACTAGACCAGATACGACTAAACTTGCATTAGTTTCTGATATGTTGTACGGAATTATTCGATAACCTTAGCACGGAAGTTATTGTCTATTAATATATTTGCTGATTTAATATCACGATGAATGTAGACGGGGACGGTATGCTCATGGATGTATTCAAGCCCTCGGGCCGAGTCTAAAGCGATTTGCACCCTTGCAGACCACGGCAACGGATCTCTATCTGCAGAAAGAAAAACAGAGTATATCATCGATAAGAAAGAACGATTATTGTGCATAGATCCACTCCTAGAAGGCTAGAAGTACTTATTTCTCACCTCGCTTGCGCAAATGTTGGCTTAAATTACCGTTCTCGATGAACTCGTAGACTAAGAATAAGGAACCTTCGACACAATATCCGATTAATCGCACCTGCAATGAAATTTTAAGATACGGTAACGTATTACGTATACGTTCGTGATTAGATGATTCAATTATGCTTGAAATTATCATATGATGAGAAGCAAATAAGGGGCATACCAGGTTCAAGTGATGAACATGTGTTAAAACCTTCAATTCGGCGAGAAATTGTTTCGACGCTTGCATATCCATTTTCTTGATTGCCGCTTTCTGCAAATCATTAGTAGGTTTCAACATGATTCGCCCTACGATAATCCTCGTATATATTAAGACCGTGTAACGTGTTACGAGAACGTACCTCGCCTCGTAGTTCTGCTAGGTAAACAGATCCAAAGCCTCCTTGTCCGATCTTATTAGCAATGCTGAAGTCGTCGGTCGCCTTGGCGAGCTCTTCATACGAGAACTCCACGGATTTGTCCACCGTGATACCGGTGAGGTCCGGAGAAGAAAAAAGAGCAGTTGTTTCCGAATTTTTCTTCGAGATACCTACATACACAATACCACAGGATACAGAGAATTAACCTCAATTTTGAACGTAGTTGTCCAAAGTACGAGCTTAAAATATCCGTCGACCGCGATATAAAGACCGAAAAATTCACCACGTCCATGTTGAATGTTGAGGTCCAGCGATGCTTCGGCGACTTTCCTCCTCCCGTAAACTCCGGCATATATAAAAAATCCCAATAGAAAAGCCCCGGCGACACCGGCAATCGATATGCCTGCAATAACTCGACTCGAAATTCCTGGTTCCCACAAGTAAAGCTCAAGACAACATGAAGACATTGAGCAATATTGAAATCTATGTGACTATTATGTAGAGAATGATTGGTCCTACCACTTGTGCTGCAATAAAACAACAGTTGATACAATTAATCAGTTAAACTGAATAAAATTGTCGTTAAAACATCAGCCCAAGGTTGTAAGAAAGATTGTATATCCATTACCTGATCTTTAATGGTGGAAATTTTCCAGTTTGGTCTGCATAGGGAAAACCGAAATGAAAAAAAAATCTAAAACGATAAATTGAGTATAATTGAAGGGTCAAATCGTGAATTAATAGGGGTGTAAATGAACAGAGCGTTCGACGAACCGTTCGTATAACGTTCGTTTATTAAGTTAAATAAACGAGTATGAACAAAATTTTTATGTTCGTTTAATAAACGGACGAACACGAACAGAGGTGTGTTCGGCTCGTTTATGTTCACGAACAAGCTCGTTTATGCGCTCATGTATAAGCTCGTTTATAGGCTCGTTTATAAGCTTATTTATAGGCTCGTTTACATGCTTGTTTATAAGCTCGTTTATAGAATGAAAATGTTTGTGTATGTATGTAAATACTACTTGTTGTTGTTCCTAAGGATATTATATTAAGTTCATGTTTAAATGTAACTTTTAATTTGTTGCTTTTTTTTTTGTTAATTTAGTTAACATTTCTTAAAATATAAACAAACATGTTCGCGAACGAATAAAAAAATACGTTCGTGATCACTTAAACGAACATGTTCACGAATACTAAAATGAACTCGTTTGTGAACATTTAAACGAACACGTTCACGAACACGAACATTTTCAAAAATAAATAAACGAACACGGACACAATATTAAAAATTTAAACGAACACGAACTAAACATGAACACCTTTAAAATTAAACAAACGAACACAAACATAAACTTGTTCGTTCAAGCTCGGTTCATTTACACCCCTATAAATTAATATATATATATATATGGTATTTGGCCATCAACTTCCATATGGAATAGAATACTCCATATACCGTGTTGAAAAAGACCAGGTGACCAACTAAGCTAAGTTGCTTGTTGTCTTTTAGAAATGAAACAAAAATATATCATCCTCAATCAACTATCGGTCGATTTAACGGAATAGAGTGTTAGATTTTAAAATTTAAATCTTGAAGTTATAAATATAGTAAATCGAATTAGAAGAATCGTCTCCGTGATAGACTTTTACATTATTATTATGAATTATTCGATCAATAAATTGAGATCTGATATTACCTTTGAATTCAACATACCTTGACTTTTTCTTTGAAAAAAATAAACAGTTCTTAATGATATCAACATCTAGCAACGTGGAGTTTCAAAAGTAACTGGCCAAACTATGGATTTAGTCCTTGTGCTGTGTTGAAATTTTCAGGATTTATTTCAAAGTATTTTTTGAAATTTAATTGGTGATGGTTTCTTACTTTTATAATACTATTACTGTGCCCAAATTAAAACCACCGTTAATTTCTACTATTAAAGTGATCTGATATTTAAAAAAAAAATTATTCGATCGCAAAGTTAGATTCAAATTAAAATGCAATCAACTATGTATGACTAATAATAAATGGATTAATATCCTATACACATGCGGTGAAAACTGAAAGTTTCCACAAGCGTTTTAGTTTTAGGGTATAGGGAGTTAGTTTAGGGTATAAGGTTTAGGGGTTTAGGTATAGGGGTTTAGAATTCAGAGATAGTTGTTTCAATTTAAGGTTTAGGGTTATAATTTAAGGTTTATAGGTTAAAGTTTAGTTTTTAGGGTAATATGGCGAGGATTTATGTTTTAACTTATAAACCCTAAATTATAACCCTAAACCTTAAATTGAAACAATTATCCCTAAATTCTAATCCCTGCACCTAAACCCCTAAATCCTATACCCTAAACTAACTCCCTATACCCTAAAACTAAGGCGCTTATGGAAACTTTCAGTTTCTAGCGCCTGTGTATAAAATATTTATCCATAATAAATTTACTTATAATCTAATCAACAATGTAAAAGGACTAAAACCACAATTAGACCAAATAATCTAATCATGATAAATTTACATTTTAGCCGATTACTTATAATGCAAGTTAAAGTAAATCTCAGATTTTCACATGGTAAAAGAATAAAACCAAAATTAGACCACTAACCTTTTGCCGGCACAAAAATGAGTCCACTCCCAGCAGTAAAATTCACCCCCGGATTATACCTTCGTATAAGTTCAGCTGATACATTTGCCTCCGCCGCAACTACCGACAACCGCTCACCCGGCCTGATCGGATACGTCGAGAACAACCCGTAATCATTCGAAACGCGTCGATTACCGCACGAACAGTTCACCGTAACATTAATAATCACATGATCAGGTATCACGGTATCATCACAAACGTTCACCCTCCGCACCCAATCCTCCGTCGTCAAGTTAGCATAAGCGTTGCTAGCGATCTTACCGTATGTATCACCCAACTGCGTAACGTAACCAAAAGTGTGGCCTAAAAAATCACCATTCAAGCAGTCACAGGAAAATGGTACGTTGATTCGAGTACCGGTATATATTTCGTCCGGATTCGAGACATGGCGATTGTAAACAAGGATTTCGGGGATTCGTTTGTTGAAGATGGTGCTGATGTACGTGAGGTTCGAGCCTTGCCATACGTAATACGAAGCGAAGGCGAGGCCGCAGCCGGTTTTGCAGTTGGCTTCAACATGGACGAACAGAGTGAGAAAAAAGAGTAAAATGATCATTTTTAGAAGAAGAAAAAAATATGAAAAGAGAAGAATTTTATGTTTGTTTTGAAATTTAAGTCTTGGAATTCGAAATGAGCAAATTTGTTGGAATTATTGTGTTTGGTATATATGCTATATTGGTGTATTGACAGTTTGGTTTATTTTGTTTGGTCTTGAATGTCCTACAAGGAATTAAGTATGCTGAGTTTTGTCTTGTTGTTTTCGGATGAAAATCTTTTGTCTTTTTCGGTGTCTCTATTTATGCCCTACGCTCAAAATTAAACTTAAGATTTAAGTTAGTGTTTAGTGTTAGAATTTTGAGAATTTAGGGCAGCGTGTATTTTTTAAGATATATGATGTAGGGTTTAAAATTTAAAATTTAAAGTTAGAACTTAGAATTTAATTTTGAGCGCGGACCATAAATAAAGACACCAAAAATTGACAAAAAATTTTTATACGTTGTTTTCACTTGTGATTCTTTTGCATTGAAATTCTTGACTCCAATGCTTTCACTATGAAGTAACTAAGTCATGAATATTATCAATAGACCTGGTCAATTCTACATAGACCCGGTCAAATCATACACGTTGGAATGAATTTTTGGTTAAATAAATTCGGAATTTAAAAATTAGATTTATATTCGATACACTACGTTGAAAATAAAAAATTTCCATAAGTGTCTTAGTTTTAATATTTTTTAATTTAGTTTATGGTTTAAGGGTTTATGAGTTTTAGAATTTAGTGTTTGTGGTTAGAAATTAGAGTTTAGTGTAATATAGTTAATGATTTATGTTTTAACCTACGAACTTTAAATTCTAGCTTTAAGCCCTAAATTCTATCAACAACCCTTAAGCCCTAAATTTTAAACCTTAAATTGAATTCATAAACACTAAAACTAATGTGCTTGTTTTGTTTCCGCAGCATAAATACCCTTAAATTTTTTGAATTATTTTTAACTTCGATATCAAGAAAAATAGTAGGTATAGTATTTTTTATCGATTTGAGTCGAGTCAAATTAAATTTTAATCATTTTATGTTTAGATTTGGAGTTATAATTTCATGCGCTATCAGTGTAAAAAAAAGTACACAAACATGTCTATTTACACTTTAAAATTTAAAATATAAATTTTAATCATAAAACTCTAAATTCTAACCATAAACAATAAATTTGAAATCATCAAACATAAACTCTAAACTAAATCTATTTGTGAAAAATATTTCTATTGACAATACATAAAACATTTTCTCTTAAAGTAATTTCAAATCCAAATTATTTTAAATCTATGTTATTTTAAATTCAAGTTATTTAAAAATTGAATCAAAATTAAATTATTTAATCACCAAAAAATTATTAAATAGACCCGAATCACCACGTCACCTTCTTTTTCCAATTTTCATTCCCTTCCTAAGATTTGGGTCACGATTGAGGAGAGAAACCAAATAGGGAATTCGGTTGCTTATTTTCTAATTGTTCGGCCAAGGCCCATTACTGTCCCTTTAGACAAATTATGGTTTTAGTCCTTTTACTATGTTAAATTCTGGTATTTACTCTATCGATTTTAATTTGACATAATTTAATTTTTATTTTTATAATATTGTTAGAAGATTCAAATTGATAACAAATTTAATCATTACTATTAAAGTGATAATATGCACTTTTTTTATTCAATTACACAATTAGGGCTATAAATCATAAAATTTACATATAAGTCAAATGCTTAAAGTACTTTAAAGAAAATCTCATTCGTTGTAACCAAAAGAAAAGAAAATCTCAGTCGCCACTTCAACATTGTCATCGATTTTAATTTTCTATCATTACTATAAAAGTAGAAGACCGAAATACACCAGATTAAATTTAAAGGTAAACTACAACGAAGGTCACTCAATTATAAGTAAGGTTACATTTGGGTCACTCAATTATGAATAAAGTTATATTTGGGTCACCCAATTATTAAATGTTACATTTAGATCATTCAATTGTTACGTTTGGGTCACCCTTCATATTTAAAAAAATACATTTGGGTGGTTTCTAGTTTCCACCTGTAAGGGTTGGTCCACACTGGTCTACGACAAGTGTACTTCCCACACATATTGATAGATATTTTTGCAGTGAACTTGCAGATATTTCGGTTCATTTGCAGGCTTAAAACTCTATCCAAAAATCAAAGAACCCTAATCAATCATTCATTCTCTGAACAAGTTCAACGAAATCCAAAGAAACATAAATGGAGAGCCTTGCTGTGAGTGTTCTTCCTGTCCCCAAACCCTCTTTTTTCCACTCTAAACCAACACACAGGAAAAAGGGTTTCCCTTCTTGGCCACCATGTGAGCGAAGCAGCAGCAGCTCCACCCGCTTAAACTGTCACAAAATGTTTGTACCTGGTATGTAATTAACCCTTTTTTTCCTGCATCATCTTCCATGCATGTCCAAGACTTGAAGGGTTTTGGTTTTTGCAGGGTTTGGAGAGGCATCACCGGAGGCAAAGGCATCCAAAAACCTCCACCATTTCTTCAATTACACAGCTGTTAAGATTGTCAGTGCACAGCTTGAGGTTCTCTCTCTCTCCACCATTTATGTTTTAGATAAACTGCGCGCCGGTAGTCACTGAATTTTTAGAGCGTTTTTACTTTGATTACTAAAATAGATAAATTTTAATTATAGTCTCTAAATTTTTATTTTGTTTTGTCAGGATCACTGTCGTTAACCTCAATAAGAAATACTGACCCGAAAGATTAAAATCTTCTTCCCAAAAGAATCCCATTTTTTCATGTTTACAACTGTTTTTAAGGCCAAAATTTTAATTAATGGAGCCGTCGTCCGTTAATATCAATGGTAAAAAAGATTTATTTTGCCAAAAGTTTAACATAGTGTAATTTAAGTTGATAATCGGAACTAAAAATCTTAATTGAAGTTAAAACTTAATCTATGGCTAAACGTATCATTTTCACTGTTGGGATAGATCAACGACGTCTCTATTCATCTAAATTTTGACCACGGTGGTGAAAGTAAATTTGAAAATTAGAATTCCTTTCGGGAATAAGATTTTAACATGAGCATTTTGTAACGACAATGACTATAATATAAGCGAATTAAAAGTTTAGTGACTGTAATGAAAGCGAACTACAAATTTAATACCTATAATGAAAATTGTTCGATTTCAATTACCAGAGTGAAAGCACTCTAAAAATTCTGTGACTACCGGTGTAATTGACCCTATGTTCAATTATGGTTCATCCTATGCATATTTCATCTTCCTGGAGCAGAGCTATAACCCTGAGGCTTACAAGGACTTGATGGAGTTTCTGGAGACCCACTCGTTGAACGATGGGGATGAGTTTATTGCCAGCTTGATGAGGGAATCTTCGAGCCATAAAGCTCTAGGTATGTAATTATATGTTATTCGGATTCGAGTATGTGTGTATTTGAAACGATAATTATTTGATTTTTTAAAAATATTATATTTGATTCAACTTGTGACGAATTTCATTGGAATTTCCTTTTGACACGACGACAGCCATGCGCATTTTGACGGTCAGTGCATCAGATATTTTTTTGTAAAAATATTCGTTTCTTCTACATTTTTATGCTAAAAATTGATCGGCTAATTAAGCTTGTTGTATATATAGGTTCGATCTGCATATTGCAAACGTGATTTCGAATGGGACAACCTAAAACGCTTAGCTTTCAAGGTCAGCACACCATTTTCTCTTGGTTAATCCTCGATGGTATGTATGTATGTATATATGTATGTATGAACAGTGACGGTGCTTAATAGCTTCTGGGAGAGGCTGTAGCCCCCCGCATGGGGAAATTTTTTTAACTCTTTAATTTTTTATATTTTTTTGAAAAAAAAATTGGAATAATTGTGAATTTGCCCCATCTTTCAAAATTTATGTTTTACTCCCCCAACTTCAAATCCTGGTTTCGTCCTTGTGTATGAACCTTTGATGTCATGGTCTGGTGTGCAGATGGTGGATGAATCCAACACAAAGCTCATGAGGGAATATGTTTTGGAAACGAGTCATGTGACTGAAAATGAAACCGGCAAGTGATCCGACTTATTCGACTCTCGGCTCGAGTTTGCCGCTGCCTCCTTGGGCAGATATGATATATGAAGGATGAAATTATGGTTGTGTACCCTGTACTGGTGTATCCTATTCCTACCTCGTTGTATCCAAATATACAGTACATAACAGAGTATTAGAAAGAAAAAAGAAGTGTCATATAAAAGCATTATTGAAAGTTAAATGCGTATTTCGAGATGCGCGGTTTCTTCGATGAATTGGATGTGAATATGTGTCCGACACCATAACAATTTCAAATTGTATAATTGAGACGCATACGCATTTAATATCATCAAGTGTCTTTCTATGAATCTTGAAAAGTCATATGAACTCGAATCGCATCCTTTTATCATCCTGACCTTAACTGTACTAGGACCCAGTTTCAATTAATGACTGAAACTGTTGCAAAGTACAATTAAAATGGGAGAAATTAGAACAAAAATGGGGGACTAACTGCTAACATTGATATTAAATGTACAATTTTAACATTGTATTAACTTAAAAAGTATTTAATTTATAATTTAACAGCCCCATTATTGTACAATTTCTTTTCGATCTTGGCTAGTTGTTTTCCCACCGTCATTGCTGGCCCTTCAGTGCTGCTTTTTTCTTTGGTTTGGTTTGGTTACTGCGCAGTGGCGTTGTCTGGGTGGTGCGTGGTTTTGATTTTCTTCTGTTGCTGCTACACGGTTGAGGATCTTCGCGTTACCCTGATTGCTTCCTATTCCGTCTCCGCTGCTTTTCTTGGTGCGGTGCATAGGGTTACTCATGGCTATTCTTGCGTGGAATGTTAGAGGTTTGGGAAACAGGAATACGGTCAGAGCTTTAAGGAATTCAGTGTTTAAACACAAACCAAATATTATTTTTCTGAGCGAGACGAAACAAAAAGTACACTACCTTGACAAGATGAAGATGAAGATGGAACATTCCTTCTATGTAGATCCACAAGGTACTGCCGGAGGACTTGCTTTATGGTGGTCCAATGAAATGAATGTATCAATTTTGAAGCATAGTAAGAATTTTATTGATGCAAAAGTCTCCGTGCAAGGTGGAGAAGACTGGTTCGAAATGTTCATCTATGGTCCTCCTTATAAAGAAGAGAAACGGGAGTTCTAGGAAGAATTAGCAAAACTGAAAAGGTCAACTAATACGAGATGACTTGTAATTGGGAACTCAAATGTTGTCACTTCTCAGACAGAAAAGGAAGGGGGAACCCCAGTCAACCCTTCGGAGGCACTTGGCTTTACAGACTTTGTGAAAACAATTATGTTAATGGAAATGTCGATTAAAGGGGGATGCTTCACATGGTATAACCAGAGGAGCGATAATGAAGCAATCCTTGAGAAGCTTGACCGGGTTTTATGTTCTACTAAATGGAGTACTGCTTTTCAAAAAGCTACGTGCATAATGGACATAACAGTGGCATCAGAGCACGCCCCTCTAATCCTGCTTCCTATGGGGTTTTTATAAGAAGTACAAGAAAAAATTTAAATTCGAAATCAAATTGCTCCTTAACGAGGAATGCCCTCCAACGGTTCAGGAAAGTTGGATCTCTTCCTCCACTGATAGAGCTACCCATAGCTTTGGAAGAAAAATTGGCAAAACAAGATCCAATTTGATTAAATGGAGCAAAATGAAACATAAACAGAAGATCGAGAAAAGAGAAAAGTTGATGGCTCGATTAAGAGACCTTCAAGGGAGAAAATTGACAGAAGCTAAATTAGGGGAATATAAACAGCTTTGTAAGGAGCTAAATCTTGAATGGGAAAGCGAAGAGAGATACTGGCACCAACGCTCCAGGTTAAATTGGCTGAAATGTGAAGATAAAAACACCAAATTCTTCCATGCTTTTACCATTCAGCATAGGAGATCTAACTCCATCCTTATGCTCAAAAAACAGGATGAAAACTGGCTGAAGGATCCAACGGACATTGCAGGGTATTTCCAACAATACTTCCAGAATCTGTTTGTTAAAGATCACTCCATTGACTTTCAATGTCTGCGAGAGTACATCCCGAAGCTGGTCACCTAAGATATGAACTTTGATCTTAGCAAAGAAGTTACAGATGAGGAAATCAAAGCAACTGTTTTCAATATGGGAGCAACAAAATCTCCAGGGCCAGACGGTTTCTCAGGCTGTTTCTACCAAACTTTTGGGGACATCATCAAAGGAGATCTTATTGTTATGACCCGAGCTTTCTTTAAGGACGGAAACCTTGCTCACGTCCTGAACAAGACCAACCTGGTTCTCATCCCCAAGAGATCAAACCCTAGCGAAGTCACTCACTATCGTCCGATCAGTCTCTGCAACTTCTCCTTTAAGGTTATTTCCAAAATCTTAGCCTCCAGACTCAAAAAATTTCTCCATGATATTATTTTCCAAGTCAATCTACCTTTTTCAAAGGGAGAGCGATCCAAGATAATGTTATTTTGGCAAATGAAGCTTTCACATCTATTAAAAGAACAAAGAAAGGTAAAAAAAAGGCATTATGGCCCTCAAGATTGATCTTGAAAAGGCTTACGACAAAGTTAACTGGGACCTCTTCCGCTTTACGATGGACAAAATGGGGTTATGTAATTGGTGGATTGATAGAGTTATGGCTTGTGTTTCTTCAGTTTCCTTCTCTCTGATCTTGAACAGAGAAAAATTTGGCGACTTCCTACCAGAGAGAGGTATTCAACATTTCTGTTCACCTTCATCTCTAATATCTTCTCGTGGATCTTGAAAAAAGAGGTTGAATCCAACCATCTTGAAGGTCTTAAAATCAAAAGAAGATGTTCGACCATCAGCCATCTGATGTTTGCTGATGAATGTCTTATGTTCTCTACGGCAAATGAAGGAAATTGTCACTCAGCTCTAAATATTCTCCAGTTATTCCAGACTTCGACTGGACAAACTGTTAACTTCCATAAATTCTCAGTCTATTTTTCCCCAAATGTCAGTGCTAATCTCAAGAGCAATCTTTTCAATATCCTAGGGTTGAGACCTTTATAAGAGGATATCAGATACTTGGGGCTCCCTTCCCTATGGGGGCGAAACAAAAAGGAAGCTTTGGCATTCATTAAGGAGAGAGTGCAATGCAAGCTTCGGAGTTGGAAAATGAAATTCTTAAATCAAGCTGGTAAGGAAATTCTCATCAAAGTTGTAGCCCAAGCCATCCCCTCCTATGTGATGCAATGTTTTTTTTTCGGTCACTTTCTGCGATGAAATTAGTTCTCTTGTGGAAAAATTCTAGTGGAACAATTGTGAGTCTAAAGAGATAAGCATTCACTTGATAAACTGGAGAAATCTTTGCCGGCCTATAGATCAAAGAGGTCTAGGCTTTCGTAATCTTCAGTCCTTCAATAAAGCTCTTATTGCAAAAGTTGCTTGGCGAATTCTTAAAAACCCGAACTCTCTTCTGGCCCAAACACTCCGGGGAATCTAATTTCCTAATGGCAACTTCTTTGATGCACTGAAATCTAATAATTCTTCCTGGGTCTGGGCAGGTATCAAATAAGGGATTGAGATCATTAAGGAAGGATCATTATGGCGGGTTAGAAATGGAAGAAGTATCTCCGTCTGGAAGGACAACTGGATTCCGAAACTGCATAAGTTCCATCTTTCATCTCGATCCTCGCCTCACCTTTCTAGTCTCTCTATTTCCAACCTTATGGAAGCTAACAATAGAAGGTGGGATAGGTTAAAATTGGAATCTCTATTTTCGCCTTTGGAAGTTGAAGCTATCCTAGCTATTCCAATTGGAGGACCTGAAATTAAAGACTCTCTTATATGGGCCGAATTGAAGGACGAAGATTATTCTGTCAAATCGAGCTACTGGTTCATCGAAGATAATCTCCGGTTGACGCAGGATCCGTATCCAAGTTTTGTCCCTAGAAACTGTAAAGATTTTTGGAAATCCATTTGGGGACTAAAGGTGCCACCTAAAATCCGCTCCTTTTTCTGGAAGTTGTGCCACAACATCGTTCCTACCAAAGGTATTTTAGCCCGTCCTTTCCACGGATGCTTTAATGATTCTGATTGTTGTCCGAGATGTGGGACTGAAACGGAAACAATTTAGCACCTTATGTTCTTCTGTCCCTTCGCTCAAGCGGTTTGGAGAGCGTCTGACTTCAATTACTCGCCATCTCCTTCTAGCTTTCCTGACTTTGCACGCTGGTGGATCAAAATCAAGGACTTAAGCAAATCGGGTAATTTCGAGGATGGACGTACACTTATTGCTTTCCTTCTTTGGTCTATCTGGAAATCAAGAAATGCTTTCGTCTATGACAATAGAAAGGATCTTCCCTGGGATGTTTGGCTACGAGCGGAGAGTGCGCTTCAGGAATTCTCTACAGAGACAACTCCAAGCCCGTCGGGCGCTTCCTTCTGCCCTGAGATCACTTTGAGTTGGACACCCCTAGCGGGCACCATCAAGATTAATTGCGACGCGGCCTTTGTCTCTCTCTCTGGTAAGGCCTCCGCGGCAGCTATTGCTCGCGATTCCTCAGGAAGGTTTATCCTTGGAGTCACTGAAACATCGTTTGCACCCTCTATGACAGCAGCTGAAGCAATGGCTATTAGATTAGGCCTTTCTCTGGCTTTTATGAACGACTTCTCTCATATCATCGTTGAAGCAGACTGTCTTGCAGTCATAAAAAGGCTTCACAAAGGATCGTCGTCTGATTGGACCTCCTCGGCTATCGAAGAGGATATAAAGCGCAAAGCTAAATTTTTCCATGCTTGCTCTTTTTCTTTTGTGCCGAGATCTTGTAACCAGACAACCGATTTGCTTGCTAAATACTCCCCTTCAGGTTCAGACTTCTTGGGGACCTCCTCTCCCGTCAAATCTGTTTATATACTTATGATTTAATTCTTAATATATTCCTCTTTGATAAAAAAAAAATTAACAGCCGATAAATATAATGGCGGAATAATTGTTTTGTTATAAATCGATAACATAAATTACTTCTAAAAGTTAAAGTGGTTAAAAATTAGAAAATAATAAAATAAAAGTGGCCTGCAAAATAGTTTACCTACGGCGGAGAAGTAATTTAACAGTTAACACAGCATGGGCACAAAAGCCAAAAGGAAGGGTACGTGTTTAGCAATGATTGGAGATAATTGGTTGTTGAGAATGATTGGGGGTAAGTGAATACACTCGTTCAAACATGATTGGAGCAGAATAAAAATGAGCATAAAATATGGGTCGGAGGATCCGGAAGTGAGTAGTATTTAAAGTGAGATTTGGGTTGGGCAGAGCAGAGAGCTGAAACAACTTTGCAGGCGCATGCGAAAGGATACGATCAAAGATGTAAGAAACAAGAAATGAACAAGGAGAGATCGAAGAAGAACAAAGACGAGTTTGAGAAAAATTCCAAGCCATGGAAATCGGATTGCCATTTGCCAGGCAGCATATCAACACCCTAATCCGCCTTGCTCCGCCTTCAGCAAGGCGGATTGGGGGTGCTGATACGCAGCTGTAATATGATGTTAGTCTCCTTCGAAAACTTCTGGCATTCAAATTTCGATGGCTTCGAATTTTTCTCTAACTTGTCTTTGTCCTTGTTTGATCTTTCCTTGTTCCTTCCTTATTTCTTCCATCTCTGATCCTAACCTTCTCGTGCACTTGCAAAGCTGCTCCGGCCTTTTAGGCTTACAAGTTACAATTTTATTGCATTTTCCCAATCGTTTAGACTGTATGTATGTATGTATGTATGTATGTCTTCTCCAGAGTTTGAAGAGGCATCATCATTCATCAAGGTTATAACTTAAAAACGTTTAATTTTACCCCAAGTCCATGTACTCTTCAAACTGTTGAAATTAGTTCCTCTTCATTTAATTTTATCTTACCCCAAGTTTAATTGATAATTCATCTCATTGATCGACTAATATGAATTTGATTTGTACATAAACCCATTAATAGACTCTATTTTTGGATAAATGTTGGTTTTATTATCCAAGAAAGCAGCAAAATTGCTACAAAAAACATAAACGTTTTTATGAAAGTCTTAGAAAATCTCTCATTTTGTACGCAGTTGTATATTCACTATGTCATTCTTGTCAGTACATTCGCGGAAGTTCTAATTCGAATAATCTTCTTGATGCGATCCACAATAGTTTCAAGTACGCTTCTAGCCCTCGAAAAGATCTTGCATTCCAAATTGCTTTTAAAATAAGAATTTATATCCAATACACTGGCGGTGGAAACTTTTAGTTTCCATAAGTGCCTTAGTTTTAGAGTTTAGGGACTTAGTTTAGGGTGTAGAGTTTAGGGGTTTGGGTGTATATGGTTTAGAATTTAGGGGCAATGGTTAGAATTTAGGGTTAGGGTTAGGGTTAGGATTTAGAGTTTAAAGGTTAAGGTCTAACTTTTAGTGTAATATTTTGAAGGTTTAGGTTTTAACATATAAACCCTAAATTCTAGCCCTAAACCCTAAATTCTATTCACGATCCTTAAATTCTAAACTACTAAACCTAACCCCCTAAACCCTACACCCTAAATTGAGTCCCTAAATCTTAAAATTAAATCGCTTGTAGAAACTTTTAATTTCCACCGCCAGTGTATCGAATAATTATCCTTAAAATAAACACCAATAGTTGATTGTTTTGGTTTCTAGGAGTTGGGTCGTTTGGATTTGGGCACATGGGTTGTAGATTTGGTCACATAAATTGAACCCATCAATCGCATCGAATGGGTTGGGTCCTCTATCCTAGACAGACTGGGGTGTTCAAAACTTCATGGTCCACATCTTGCCTTACAATTCCTTTTAAAATCATCTCCTTATTATTCATCGGTTGAACTTTAGTTCGGGTCTTAGTTAATTTATAAAGATACATTTTGTCGAGACTACGAGATGTCTTTAATTTTTTAAACCCTTAAATTCTTAAACAGAGTAGAAATCCGAATCAAAACTCTCAATAAAATACAAGATAATATTTTCACTCTGGTCAACACAAAACTCGAATGATTTTCCTTGAAATAGAAGTACAAATAATTTAACCTAAATAACAATATTAAGTCACAGCAGCATAATTTGTGCTTGGGAGACAATGGTGCACTACAATCTATGTTCTTATTATATTCCAATTTCCAATAGCCAGCTTTTATGTACCTCAGCATATGGCCCTCATGTGGTCTAACTCTTATCTTACTTGCAATTCAAGAAAATGACAAAAACAAAGTGGACATACACATATTGAGAATTTGACACCTGCTTCGATTCTTTGCTTAAATTTATTTAAATATAAAAATATTAATTATGCTTTTTTAGTTCACTTTCTATGTATTGTACGAAAATTAGAATGCAATCAATAATTAATTTCCCTAAGCCATTTCCCACCATATACATGTTTAGGTTATATTTGCTTTTCATTATAAACTAAATTAAGTAATTACACAATACGCCCTCAAACTATGATACATAATATAAATTGGTTCATAATCTTCAAACGATTATGATTAGATCTTTAAAGTACCCCCTATTTTTGTATTAGAAAATATATAAGGATGTTTATTTATTTCGATTCTCAATTTTAATTTATTTAGATATTGTCCTTGTTTTTATGATTATTTATATTTCACCCCTAGTTTTAATTTGTGACTTTGTTCCTATCATATTAAATAGGTTTTTTATCAGTTTAATTTTAATTTAGGGTTAAATGTTAATATAAATTTAACATAGAATATATTTAAATTAAGTTAATTAAAATTTAAACATGAGTATATCTACACCGAGGAGTAGGTAGAGACATTGGACCCTTGGTTTGATTAAAAAAATTATTCTTTCAATCCCAAAATTATAGTAAAAACTATTACTTAACAAAATGATAAAATTACACTTTAATCCTGAAAACATTATAATTCAACTTTAATCCTGAGTAAAAAAAATTATAGCTTCATCTCTATATATCTTAAGTCTGAATTTTTAGTCATTGAATTTTAAAATGATTGTTTCTGGCATGTTTGGTAAATAGAGGTTTGAGTTGAAATTAGAGGTTTGACTGGTCAAATTCGTTAATTTAAATGTTTAATAAAGAGCGGATTTGGGTGAAACCTCTAACTTTGAAAAAGCTGTCAATATGAGTTTTTGAGATTAAAGGTTTTGACATAAGAGTTAGAAAGACTCTTTTACCCTTAACAATTATCAAAATTTTCCAAATAACTTAAATTTAACCATATTTATTTTAATTCTTCAACCTTACGTATTTACATTGTGACATTTGTAAACTAATATTTTTTGTCTTTTCTTTTTATTCTCACACATTTATATTTGTATTTAAATTTAATAGTTAATTAAATTGTATTAAAAATAATTATATAAATAATAAATTAATATATAGATCCTTCAAATATGCTTAGTAATGTTATATTAAAAATTATTTTTTATAATCTAATTAATATTAATAGATACAAAATATTGATAACTAATAAACTATTCAAATAAGTATCGAATATAACTATGTCCTTATATGTCATTTTGCTTGTTTAAATAATTAAACAACTATCAGCTATTGATTAATTTTACCAAACACTTTTATAAAATTAGCTAATACAATCCGCTAGTCAAATCAGTTAATGCAATCAGTTATCCGCTATCAGCTAATGTAATCCGCTATCAGCTATCAGTTATCCGCTAATTGCCAAACATGATCTCTGTCTTTTTTTTAATGTGTCATATCTAAATCAGTACACACCTTACAGATAAAGCGATTCGAACTCGAATTTTCTATGATGAATATCATCTGCTTTTTTACTGAGATCATTTGTTAGATTCATGAATAATAATATATTCAAATCAAATAAATTTGATGAGACGTGAGAGGTGCAACAATGGAGGAAGGGTCCCTCTTGACCTGCATGCCTGCCACTGCCAGCCTAATTGCAATATTACAACTACATGTTACAAAGTTTACTGTATTTATCGTTATCTACCGGCTTGCTTCACCAATCTACTCCAATCCTTTATTTTTGTCCTTCAGATTTTGTTTGGATTTTGTCTCCTTATTTTTATGTATGTGTGAATTCTTTTATGGCCATTAATTTCTAGGCCCCTCATTAATTAATTGCTTTACATGAAAAATGTATACATGAATTAGGAACTATGGTAAGTCTTCACGACATATATACAAACATGGGTTCAACCCAAAAATAGTTTCGATAAAAAAAATAGATAATGTTCATCGTAAAAGATCCAGGTTCAAATCGTTTTGCCTGCAATGTGTGTATTGTCAAAGAATTAAAAATATGCATGAATATATTAGACCTTGTAATCACCTTAAGACTATTCAAATCAAGGACGGATTTCCCACCGTCGAAGAATTTTTTTTCCACCTTTGTCCCCTTATTTAAATTTCTTTAAAAATTGGTTTATTTATGAATTCCCACCAATTTCAAACATTTATAGTTTGCCCTCCCCTGACCCTAAATCCTGGCTCTGTCCTTGATTCAAATATAATTAAGAGTTCAATATGATTATTGAATATTGGAAGAACCCTTTCAAAAAAGGAAGAACTTCTTTAAATTTTACCAAATTAAAATTCTAAAGTATATTATTCTATCTGATTAAGTTTTAGGATAATACATACAAGTTATCTCGCATATAGATAGATTTTGATTTACTTACATCATGTAAAACTCATTTAATTTTATATTTTGTTTGTATTGTTGGATCGTGATAGATAATAATTGATAACAAGAGAGTAAACCGTTTTATTTTTTTAATAAAAATATTCTCATTTTTGAGTATTAATTTTAAGGATGAGTCTGACACGCTTGACGAGTATTTGATGAATACCACTAACGACGAACACCATTAATTCAATTTACAAATATTAAAAATCTAAATGACTCAACATATAATTATAAATTATTTAAAAATTAAAAGATAAATAAATTAAAATATTATTTTATTTTTAATTTTATTTTAAACATAGATCAAAATATTTATCTATCCCTAAATTAAAAAACCTCAATTTTTGTTCATTTAAAATTTAAGCTGTCGTCGCCGCCGCCGTTGCCTCCTGTCGTCTTTGCAACGCGCATTTGCAAAATCCATGATGATTCTGTCTAATATTATATATGGATGTTGAAGGTTTTCTTTTTTTAAGGGAGAATATGAACGGATGCATCTGCAGATTTTGTTGAAAACAAAATTTTGATGACTTTGGATTTATTAGTCTGAACGAAGAGAATTCAACACAGAAAGGAAAGGAGATGGAGGTGACCGCGGCGGCGGCGGCGGTGGCGGTGGCGGTGGCGAGTGTTGAATTTTAAATGAATAAAAATTACAATTTTTTAATTTAGAGGTAGATAAATATTTTGATCTATGTTTAAAAGAAAATTAAAAATAAAATAATATATTTTAATTTATTTACCTTTTGATTTTTAAATAATTTATAATAATACGACGAGTCCTTTAAATTTTTAATCTTTATAAATTGAATTTATGGTACTCATCGGTGCTCGTCATTAGTAGTGTTCATCGGTGCTCGTTGAGCGTAGCAAAATTTTTTTAATTTTAATGATCTATTTACCACATCCAACAATCCAAAAATATAAAAGATTTACCCCCTCTATGCATATATATATATATATATATATATATATAAAGCTTTTCTATTGGCTTTTGTTTTACATGGTAAGGACATGAAGAAAGTCCAAAGTTTTAGCCAAATATGGGATGAATTAATGTGCATACATGATATAATGGAAATATTGTATAAAGAAAATGTTAAGAATAGGATTAGGTTGTTTTATATTAAGTGTGGATCCCGTGAGTGAGTTTGAGTAACAAGTGGACATTGCTAATCAATTCCCTAATTGCATTTTTTATGGTTGAAGGAATCTAACTCAGATCACGGGCTAAGCCACAGATGTTGCTTCTCACTTCCCATGCAACTAAAAACACTAAAAATAACATTCACATATAATTATTCAATACACTGATAGTACGTAGGGGTGTCTATTTTCGGATATCTCGATCTGCTTTTTTGGATATTTAAAATTTTGTATTGGTAAAATAGCAATTCATATTTGATCCAGAAAAAATTGGATATCCGATTATTTGACTATATAATTTTGTTTAAGTATTTTTTTTGAATTTGACGGTCATATCTATATAAAATTTGAATTTTCGAATATAACAAGAAACAAATTATCAAATATAACAAGATTAACATATATGAAAATTTCGATTTCTCGGTATTTCGGATATAACATGCATCAATTTGCTAAATATAACATTTATATCCATGAAATTCTAAATTTTCAGAATTTCGGATAATGCAAAACTTGAATGTGACCCGTCTCTAATCTGAAAATAAAAAAAAATCAAATCAAATATCTAATCTAAAAATAAAAATCAAAACATATGTAAATTTTCGACTGGAATCAACGGATACTCAAATCGGTCATATCATAATTTTATACATCCCTAATAGTACGGGTTTTTAATTTCATAAACGAAGTTAAAAGACCGCCATTTATCCATAATTGATATTTAAAAAATTAATAAATAAGAGATATTGTGGTTTCTAAATTTAACTTGTAGAATCAAAAACCTGTAACAGAAATGAGGCACTAAGCCTTTAAACAAGGTTAGAGGTCTGAAACCTGACGCTGTGAATGTAGAAAATTAGGTTAGAAGGATCGCCCCTACAATAGACCTTTATAAAACTTAATTCAAATTAGTCGGCCGATTAATAAGATACTGGTAGTTATAGAAGAAGAAAACTCTACTACCAAATGTTACAATTTTTTAAAATTTGATCGTCCTTAACTCCGGTTAATGATTCAGTGATCATTTTATAATATTCAAAAGTTAAATGGCTAAAATGAATAATTTAAAAATAATTTAGTGACTATTTTAAAACTTTCTCCAACTTTTTTTTAATCGTTTAAACCAATATTGTTAACTTTTATTAGGTGAGGGATTAAGAAATACTCTATATACTTTTTTAGTTTTCCATAAAAATAAAGGGGGGAAAGTTGTTGGTTTTCCCCATGAATGAACAACTGGACATTTTAGTCGTTTTCATAAATTCCTCTAAGAAAGCAAAATCACAATCTGGTTGGTCACAATCCACCTGGACCCTGCCTCGGTCAGTCCCTCTTTCATGGGTCATTTACTTCTGGGTCCCTGCACCGACTCGGAACATCGCTACCAATTAGGGGGGTAAACGAGTCGAGTTTGAATAGCGCTGAGTTGAATTTGGGAAATTCTAGTCGAATACTAATGAAATTTTGATCGAACTATATTCGAGTAGTTTATGATCTGTCTCGTCTCATTTACTATAATAATAATAATAGTATTTTATTATTATTATTATTATTATAAATTTTAGTTCACTTCAATTCTAAAAAATAAAGAAATTAGTATATTATATTTCAAGTAGCTCACGAGCTTTACAAGTCGAGTATCAAGTAGCTCGGTTTGGCTCGTTAAGAACTCGAGCATAATTTGAGCTTGAGTCGAGTGTTGGCCGAGCTTTAATCGAGTCGAACTTGTCTTCTCTCATCAGGGGCGATACCTTGTAAGGACTGACGGGGCCACAAGCCCCCAAATTTTTTAAAAATTAAAAGAAAATTTAAGTAGCTTGATCTATAAACTCTTAAACTCGACTCTACCTCACCCCGAATTAAAATGTTAATTTACTAGCCTCACCCGTACCCCGATGTACCAACTCTTAAACTCGACCTAATTTTTTAAAAATCTTAATATTCGTTGATGATAAAAGTTAGATCCAGTCAATCAACCATCACATCCACACAATATAGTTTTAAAATACTTTAAATCTATATAAAAATAAAATAAAACAAATTTCAAATTACCCACATGAAAAATTGCATGTTTAAAAGAATAAACTTGAACCATTGACCGTCAGAATCAGATATGTTAAAACTTGAACTTCTAAAAAAATTTACGATAAGCACAAAACCAAAATAAAAAAATAGCTTAACAACCATAAAAGTGTTTATATACTGATATTTTCATAAATATAATAAATATATATATATTTAAATATATACCGGGGCGGAGCGAGATGAGGAATTTCTAACATATATCGAAACCGTCCAGCCCCGACTCGACACTTTCAAAAACCCGCCCCGTCATGATCCCGAAGTTCAAGACTAAAAATCCGACAGGGTCGGGGCCGGGTAATTTTGCCATTCCATAATAAATAATTATAATTAAATTTGTACATAAACTCTAAAACTTGACTTGACACGATTTGAAAAAATTTCAAATAATATTTGAATCATAAAATATGACTTATAAATTCAAGTAGCTCGATTTTTTTTAATTTGATTCAATCGAACGCTTAACCCTATACCCTTTATCCAGAAACACAATTTTCTATGTCACCTGAGTTTTATTCTATTTATTGAACATTTATTATGATATTGAAAACATCAAACATAATTATGAATCTAAATATTAAAGATTTGGGCTAAATTCCTAGTAAGCACATAGCCTAGCTTTAGCGGAAAATGAAATCTGAAAGTGAACGAAAGATGCTAAAGCAAATCAACCCGTTAAAAATTAAAACGGGAGAACAAAAATCAATGTGGTATAAGCATAAAGCTATAAATCTCAAAATTCCAAACCATTTATTTATTGGATTTATTTTAATAGAAAACAACGAAAAAACAATTGTTTAAGGATCGAAATTAAAATGTTATCGACTGCATATTTAATATTAAAATTTAAATCATTTGCTATTTTTTTTTTGTTTTCAATGATATTTACTAGAGGAGGTCTATTGAAGAACTATTCACGTTCTGTTAGATCATATAAAATAAAAATATTACCTACAAAATTTTAAAACTACTTTATATTCAGAACAAGAATTGAACCGTCAATCACTTATTAAAATAGATTACATATTAACTTTTTACTCAGTGTAAATACTATATAATTTGATGTATAATTATACAAGGGTAGAGGTATCTGTCGATCCCTAAATTAATAAATTTTCAATTAATCCATTTAGAATTTGATATTCTTAGTTGAAATAATAGTAAGGTTATATTTTATCCTCTAAATAATAGAATTTCAATTTAAACATTTTTAAAAGTTTAAAATTATAAATTAAACAATAATAAATTGTTTTTTAATCCTTTTAAAAATATAATTTACTTATGATCTCAGAATAAAAATCTTGACCCTATGCCCCCCCCCCCCCCCCCCCATAACGAAAAAAAACATCCTTAAATATTTTAGAAAACTGTGAAATTAGTTCAATGGTGAAATTACACATTTAGATTCCAAAACTTGTAATTTCTTGTTAACCCCTAAAAATCCTTTACCTTGTACATATCAATCTTTTTAATGGAAAAATTAAGAAAAAAAGGAAAAGAGAAAGGAGAGGATCAAAATCTAGAAAGGGACAGTGACTGAGAAGTGGAGTGAGATCTGAGGAAGTGCCATACCTTGCTTGCATTGCCTGCCCCTTACCAAAATTTTCTATATATATTTGTGCTTTTATAGAATAATTAGGGACGGGTAAAATTTGACTCAAAAAATTGATTTTTTTAACTGGACTTGAGGTGAAAAAATTTGACTCGTTTTGACTCGACTCAATTTTTTTTTAAATGAAGTTTGAGTTGGAAAATGAAAATTTGAATAACTCGAAATTTTTAGTAATTAATGGATTGACTTTTAAGTTTGAGTCGAACCCCTCAAATTTTCTTGCTATATATAATGATATAAAAAATATGATGAAATATATGTTACATTTGAAGAAATATGTATGCATATCTTATATAATTAGAGAAGGTCGTTTAAATTCGAGTCAAATTGTGCTATAACATGATAAATAATTACAATTAAATTTGTATAGGAACTTGAAAACTCGATTCGGATTTCATAAACTCGACTGGAATCGAAAAAAATCAAATAAAGTTTGAGTTGTAAAATATGAAGCGTCAACTCGAATAACTCAAATTTTTTTGACTCGACTCAGTCGAACACTCACCCTTAAGAATGATTTAAATTGTAGATTCGAATATTTATACATATTTAATATTTTTTATGAATTCAAATTATTTGTGGATTTATATATTAAAATTACTATTCGATATAGATTCAAAATGGATACAATTAGTCACCACCAATTTTTTTAATCCAAATTCACATTACTTATACAAACACGATATTTGAATCTAATTCTAGAATACAAAGTGAAATTATATTTGCTTCTAAGAGGATTGAAACCTTGATCATTTAATTTTTAATGAATCTAGATTCAAATTTATGCGAATACACATGTTCACTATAATATTTATATTAAAATTTTTATATTAAAACATCTTATAAATATTAATATCTAATTAAATGTAGAATATCTGAAATAGTAATATTTATTTTAAATTTAAATCATTTGTAGAAAAATAATAATAAATTTTCTTAATTTTTTTGTTTGAGCTAAGATATCCACTGTTGATAGCCTGATAGCAGTAATTAATTCCCACTACCAGAGATGACATGAGCTCAAACTTTGGAGACATATTATTGGGAGGGGTAGCCTCCCACCCCGAACTTAAGATAAACCAACAAATATTGGGAGCATTAGTAAGGTACATTGCACTCCTAATGAGATGACACAAGTTCAAATATTGGAGATGATATTGTTAGGAGGGACAACATCGCAACCGAACATAAACCGTAAGATGAACATGTACATTAAAAAAATAAAAATGAAATTGAAAATTTAAGTAAATTTACAAATTTAAATTGTAATAATACAAAAAAATTGTTCAAACAGGAATAATTCAAAATTTACAAATATCAAACTGTATTCATTGTATAATGTGAATTTTCTCCAAGATTTTACTGGCAACTCTAATTTTCTTCGATTTTCGCCGACACAGATAAAAAGACACAACTCTTCAATCAAACTCATATAATATATATGAATTATGATACACACTCTCTCTTCATTACTACTCTCAAGCTTCGAATCCATTGTTTTTCCTTTCTTTTTCCTTAATGGCGATGTCTCCAACTACTAAGCCCCCCAACAACTCCTTCTTCTTCTTCACCTGTGCTTGCGCCTCCATTGTTCTCTACCATTTCCTTCTCCACCTCTAAACTTTGCCAAAAATCACCTGAAAATTTACTTTCTGGTACATAAATGGGTTGCATCAACCGGGGTTTATCTTTTTCTATGGCTCATTTCTTAGTTACTGAGTTGGTCTTACTTGGGTTAATCTCTGTTTTCACTCCTGCTCAATGCAACACTGATTCTACCGATGGTATTTTTTTCTCTTCTTTTTTGGGTTTTTGTTTTTTGGTTTGGTTGTTTTGGCATTGGCTTCATTGGGTTGGTTTGTATGATGGGTGTTGACAAGTTTGTCTTTTTGTGCTTTAGTAAAGAAATGATCTTTTGGTTGAAAGGTTTGATCTTTTTCTGCTGTGTAAAGTGTTTGTTTCTCCAGAAAATATGAGAAGAAAGTGAGAGAAAATGCCTACTCCATTTGTTTTGATTTCTGGTGTTGTCATTTTTTGGGGGAAAGAGTGATGCTTTTATGGTATCCAGCTGCAAAAAGATATTAGATTTCTGGGTTTTAGTTATATAAATGGAAGGTTTAATTCAATCTAATCTGTATTTGATTTACTAATTTGGAACCTGGGGTTTTCTAATTAAGCTGTTTTCTTTACTTTTTGTTTTTCTGTGGGCAGTTCAAGCTCTTCAGGTTCTGTACACTTCATTGAACAGTCCTTCAGAGTTAACAAATTGGAAAAGTGACAGTGGTGATCCATGTGGAGAGTCATGGAAAGGGGTTACTTGCGAAGGCTCGGCCGTTGTTTCCGTGTATGAGAGTACATATTTCGATCGTAGCGATTCGTTTTTTCGGAATTTTGTAGTTTGATGATGAGTTGATATTGTGGTTAATTGGTTGCTGTTCTTTGTATAACAGTGATATTTCTGGATTAGGACTATCCGGAACCATGGGATACTTGCTCAATGATCTTATGTCCTTGAGAACACTGTAAGATGATTCCATTGTTCTCGTTTCGGCAGGGGACATCGAGATCGTATCTCTTTTATTAACATCTAACTAGTTAATTGGCCTTTTTCTTTGTATTATGTTAGTGATTTGAGCAACAACAACATTCATGATACAATTCCGTACCAATTGCCGCCGAATCTTACGAGCCTGTAATGTCTCTGATTCGTATTGTTTCTGATGTTATAATGCATTTTCTTTCACTGCTAAGCATTAAAATGATTATTTATTATACTATGCAGGAATGTTGCAGGTAACAACTTAAGTGGGAGTCTTCCTTATTCCATTTCCAACATGGTTACTCTTACTTACCTGTAAGTGACTTATCTCGGATACTACGAGTGTTTAGTTAATCGTCACACAGTTGTTTGGAAAATCGAGTTTCCTCTCATTTTCTATTTGTAAAACTCTGTGTTATAGCAATGTAAGCCGCAATTCACTCTCCCCGTCTGTTGGAGACATTTTCGCTAATCTTCCCGACCTTGGTACCTTGTAAGAGAGCTCAACCTTTTATGTTATTTGAATACCTTAATGACATTTAACCATATTTTGTTATGTGCCCGTAGTTTGTTTCCCGTACCGAATATTTTTCTAACACCATTATGATTTGGTTACCTTGTTAATGCAGGGATATTTCTTCCAACAATTTTAGTGGAGATCTGCCTGTTTCGTTTAGCTCATTGAGCAATCTTTCTTCGCTGTAAGTGTGCATAGATTTTAGACATTTACGGAGCTTTACAACGTGCTATTGATATTTGAATTTGTGGCAGGTATGTGCAGAACAATCAATTTACCGGCTCTCTTAATGTCCTCTCGGGTTTACCTTTGCACACTCTGTAAGTTACTTTTCCAATACTGGTGTTGGGTCTACACTTTCGGATGTCTGTTCTTATGCACCCTAGATTCTGAAACAGAAATGTTGCGAAGAACCATTTCAGTGGATGGATTCCTCAAGAGCTTCTTTCACTCCCGACTTTTATGTAAGGCTTGATGCAACCGGTTTAACGTTTCGATATTTAGTTTATGCAAAATGTTTGACTTTGCTATAAAAAATATGAAACAGATATGATGGCAACTCCTTTGACAATAGACCAGCTCCTCCGCCGCCACCATTTAGTCCACCTCCACCTGGTAGATCTCGTAATAGACATAAAACTGGTTCGGGAACTCGTACATCCCCCGCTTCTGATGCTCAAACATCAGAGTCAGATAACGGACCATCAGCTGGACAAATTGTAGGAATAGCTCTTGGTTCTTTGTTTGTAGTTTCCCTGACACTACTTGCTGTTGTTTTCTGCATCCGTAAAAGTAAAAGAAAGGTGAGTGGCAGAAGAGCTTCGAGGGGAAGTCTTTCAGTTGGCTCCAATGACGGTACGTTTTCTTCTTCGTATTTATGTTTTCCGAATTCCGAACAGTAAATTACTTTCTGGCATCCTAACAATGCCTGACCGGTATCCCGCTTTGTTTTTTGCAGGACATACTGAGATGCAAGAGCAAAGGGTTAAAAGTGTTGCTGCTGTTATAGATTTGAAACCCCCACCGGCTGAAAAAGTCACGGTCGATAGGATTTCCAAAAATGGATCTATAAACAGAATGAAGTCTCCCATCACTGCTGCATCATACACCGTCGCAGCTTTGCAAACAGCAACAAATAGTTTTAGTCAAGAATTCATTATTGGTGAAGGTTCTCTCGGTCGTGTTTACAAGGCAGAGTTTCCAAACGGAAAGGTAGCTTCACCGCAATAAGTATATAATATTGAACTTCCCCGGCAATGCATCATTTTCACTTCGATAACAATTATTTTTTATGTTGTTTGGTCTAGACAATGGCTATTAAAAAGATAGACAATGCTGCATTATCATTACAAGAGGAAGACAATTTTCTGGAAGCCGTCTCCAATATGTCACGCTTGAGACATCCTAATATTGTTACATTGGCTGGATACTGTGCCGAGCACGGACAGCGTCTTCTAGTATATGAATATGTAGGGAATGGTAGTCTTCACGAGATGCTGCACTTTTCTGATGATGACAGCAAGACATTAAGCTGGAATGCACGTGTCAGAGTGGCACTCGGCACTGCCCGCGCTTTGGAGTATGTTATATGTGTGCGGTTATTTTTTTGTCTTGCGTATGTTTGTTTTTGATGAAGCTATTGTTTCAGGTACTTGCACGAAGTGTGCTTGCCTTCAGTTGTACATAGAAATTTCAAGTCAGCAAACATCTTACTTGACGAAGAGCTCAATCCTCACTTGTCCGACTGCGGTTTAGCTGCCCTTACCCCAAATACCGAGCGACAGGTAAAAATGCTTTTTGGACAATGAATCTTTGGTGATCAAGTCTGCCTCTCTGATGGAATGCTTTAAGCTACCTTTTTTTGTTTCATTCCGCAATGGGCAGGTTTCGACACAAGTGGTTGGTTCATTTGGTTATAGTGCTCCCGAGTTTGCATTGTCGGGAATATATACTGTAAAGAGCGACGTGTACAGTTTCGGAGTGGTGATGTTGGAGCTGCTGACTGGTCGGAAACCACTGGACAGGTAAAACTCATTGTCTAGCAAATGATCTTTCCATATATTGGCATTGTTACCAAGAAAGTAAAATTTTGTTTCAATATGATCGGCATTGTATAATGTTTAGTTCAAGAGTGAGATCGGAGCAATCACTTGTTCGATGGGCCACTCCGCAACTACATGATATCGATGCCCTTGCGAAAATGGTCGATCCTAAACTCAACGGCATGTATCCTGCAAAATCTCTGTCGCGTTTCGCCGACATCATCGCTCTGTGTGTTCAGGTAAATGAACTTACTAATACTTTGGGACAAATTGGGTTAAAGAAAAAGCTTAAAACAAAAAGACACGATTACATGACATACTATCAACTCTTCTATTTTGTTTGTTTACATGCAGCCGGAACCCGAGTTTCGGCCTCCTATGTCTGAGGTTGTGCAAGCGTTAGTGAGGTTAGTGCAAAGGGCGAGCGTTGTCAAAAGGCGACCAAGCGAGGAATCGGGATTTGCTTACAAGACTCCGGATCATGAAGCAGGGGACCTGTCATTTTAAGGTCTTGTTGAAACTACAAGCTAGAAATCGACGCCCGACGATTGTGTATGCAATACGTTGTAGTCTAAGGTGACGAAAGGAGCACAGAAGTTAATCGGAAAAGATGCGGGAAACCATCAAAATCGAGAAAATCGAGAAAAGAAAGTTTATGTAATTATCTCTCTCACAGATATATAGGTGTATTGATGAACAATATGGTGCACATTCATGTTTTGTGTCTTAATAATGGTAATAATTTTCTTTAATTCAGGAACAGCGCACATGGTTGTCATGTTCAGTGCCATTGTGTTTGGCTCCGTTGGTCTTGTAGTGTCACCCCATGTGCAATAACGGACGCATAATTTTACGTTAGGGTATAAACTTTGAAAATTATACTAAAATTTCAAAGGGTACAGTTTAAAATTTTAGGAGGTGTGACTGCTTTTCCAGAACACCTTATGGTTTAGGGTGGATGCCTATGATACGTCCCAATGCGAGACTAGCAAACATAGCTATTGCGTTCAATGTTTGAGAAGAGTGGGGATTGCGCTTAAGGCTGATTAGAGTGCTTATCGAGTAAGTCGATCTCGAGTTGTTGAATAATGCTCGATTTAATTTAAAAATTGTTTGGCTCGTGTTCAACTCAACTTAATACACAATAAAATTTTGCATGGATTGTGCTTGTTAAAAAAATTGCTGCTCGACTTGTTAAACTCACAAGAATTTGTACATTTACTTGACTCGATGTTCGTTAAACACGTCTGTTTAATATAAATATAAATTAATAAATTTAACAAATTTTGACCAATAAAAGAGCTGCTCGCGAACTTAATAAATAAAGTAAACATTATTCAATTCAACTCATTAAAGTCTCTAGTCGAAAGCAAATTTGGAACGAATGTTGACTAAATTTTAACCGAATCAAGCTCAAATTACTCTACTCAATTAACACCCCAGGCCGATAAGGATAAAAATCCTCTGCCCCTTTTCAATTCCCTACTTATACCCCAACACTTAAAAAACACTACAAAATTAAATTCCAAACCTTAACCCTAAATTTTAAATTCTAAACCTTACACCTTATACCCTAAAAATTACACCTTACCCTAAATTGCCTAAACTCTAACCATAAACCCTAACCTAAACCTAATTTTAAGCATGAAAACACGAATAAGAGGCAGAAAATTTCCATCCGGCTAATAATCAATTGGACATCTAACTATACATGAAGTTGAGCTATATTGTATCTCTAAACAAGTTCTATCACAGTTTTTTCCGTCCACAAGATTTAAACTCAAGATCTTAGATCAATAATCGTCGTAAAACCAGATGTATCATTTTTTGTTGGAAGAAAATACAAAACTAATAATAATCTCCTCCATATAAAAGTGCATACATAATGTATGCATATAATAACATGACATAAATATGATAATCTCCGTCACATTAACCATGACATAAATATGCAGTGTGCAGCTTAGCAGAAAATGAAATCCCATACATTGATTTAGAGAAATGTAGTTGAAAGATCCATGGGAAAAGGATTTCCCACAACATTGTCCATGAAATAGTGCGGATGGGTACCATCCATTACCACAAACTGCATATCTTCAGATGGTTTCCAGTGCCTTTTCCTTTGGTTAATGAACCAGTTGTTTATTTGCTTCTGATCCAGACCGGTCGATTCCGCGAGGGCAAGCTTTTGCGACTCCTGGTGCCGCCGGCAAGTTCGGTATATGATTAACAGATGCATTAAAGATTTAAGATATGGAAACTATAAGTTGTGCAGTGTGTACAATACCGAAGGGTAAGGCCATTTGTAATGTCTACTCCACCAATCCAGCAACTGTTGTGTGGCTTCCTTAGGCAGCTTTCCTTTCTTTCTCCTCTTTGTGAATTCCTGCTTCAGGCTGCCTAAATATCCGCTGTACTTCCGCAGAAGCTGGCCTTTAAGTTCTCGATCTTCCGCCAGGGGATCGATGAAGTCGTTCGCATCGACCTCTTCCTCCGATGATCCATTCCTGTCGGAAGCTTCAACACAAGCTGAATACATAACAAATTTGTAAGCACTTCAAATCATGTCTCGGAATTGACTCAAACCATATCAAGGTGGCATGTTAATTAATCAACACAAGCATCTATAACCTATGTTTCTCGAACCCACTTTTTTAAAGTAGGGGCACTAAAGAAGGAATAATTTTGGGCAAACGATTTCCATCCACAAAATCCGAAGATAATAACATAGATTATAGGGCAAACCCGATCATCATCCGCCCTTACCAAGGCAACCAACATCCACAAACCGAAAAATATCACCAACCTATCAAGGAACTCTGAATAAGAACATATTGCGCCCAACTCTAAAAAATATTACAAAATTAAATTTTAAGCGCTAACCCTAAATATTAAATCCTAAACTATACACCATATACCCTAAAAATACACACTACCCTAAATTCTCTATACCCTAACCACAACCCATAATCTAAAACTCTAAACCCTAAATCTTAAACCTAATTTTGAGCGTGGAACACAAGTAAGAGCACCGAAAAGGGATTTCGGGAAAGAAGATTTACATCCAACTTGTATTTCCCCTGTGAATGCTAACTTTTCACCATTAACCCTAGTTTGATCAAAGCCTAAATGCTGACAAAATCACTCTCTTTGAAAGCGAAAAATTCACTTCCACGTTCTTAGTAATATTAGGAAAATTTTGAGAACTGCTGTAGGAAACAAAGCTCCTCTAACAGTTAATTACTAAAGCTATTCCATGTTCCGAGGAATTACACGCCTTGTACGTAGGACGGACGCATGATTTTACGTTAGGCTACGAATCTATCAAATTTGATAAACAGCGAGCAGGTTCGAGGGAGAATATTATCACCAGAATTCGAAGAGGAAACAGTGAGGGCTTTGAATTGAGACTCCACCCTCTGAAGAAAAAGCATGGTTTCCTTAAAAGGTTTCGACAGCTCTTGCTCGTATTTAGTCAACATCTCACAATAAGCCTCCATGAACTGGTCCAGTGCTGGATCTTCACCTATGTTGCCGCTGCCGGTAGCACCACCAGCGGTAGCCATCGCCGAAGCGCATGCTTCTTCCAATCTCGCCACAACTTCCGGCGGTGCTCCTACCTGCTTAAGTTCAAACACCACCACATGAAAAACCAGGCGTTTATGAAGTAAAAGTGTAAAATAAAAGTAAAACCACCATGGTTTTGTTTCTTTGTTACCTTTTGACAATTGGCATAGGCGGCCAGGAGACGGTGGTAGTGAGGATGAGCCATGATCTTGGCCTTGAGAGAGCCGCCGTCGTTGCTAGTTTCCATGATATAACACCCCGTGTTGCTGTTGTTGTGATCGTCGAGAATCATAGAGGAGCTGCTGCTAGTAAGAAATAAGGGGTTTGTTTCCAAATTAGAATGATGATGATGATGGGAGGTCATGGTCATGGGAGGCATCATCGACATTGGACATAATCCATTACTACAAGTATTGTTGTTGTGTCCAAAATCCATGATGCAAGAAGTGCTATTGGAACCACCTTCCATTAATTATCTCTCTTCACTGTCTTTTCATTTCCCCTCTTTTATCCTAGTTGTTCTCCACCCCAACACTATCTATTTTTGCCCTAAAGCTCTCTCCCGAGATTTATGCTACAAAAACAACAGGCTTTTTAGTGGAAATCTTAAGGCAGAAAGCCTCTTAAAAACGTGGGTTTTTCTAACACTGTTGACTGTGTTTTCTTGTTCACTAGCAGCATGCATGGATCTTCACACACACACACGCACACTCAGTGAGTCGAGCTTTGTTTTGCTGTTCTTTGTAAGAAAAAAACACAAAGGGCTTGCTGTGAAACAGTAAGTTCTGCAGATGAAAAAAAAAAGGAAGAAGGCAGTGGCAGGATGCTATAAGCTTTTACCTTCCCGATGAATAACTCTAATTTCCCTCTCTTTTGCTGCAGTTACTGCCATTACTGGCAACAAAATAAAGAAAAAGAAATGAGAATATATATATATATATATATATATATATATATATATATATATATATATATATATATGAGAGAAAGATTGAAAGGAAGGAACGATCAAATCAGGGGAAGAGAGGGGGAAACAAATCTGGATTCTGTACGTATACTGTGCTGAACTTCAGTTTCATTCATATACTGGGTTTAGGGAAACTCTCATTTAATATTTTAAGCATTTATGTTATCATTGTAGGCTACTTGGCTTCAAAGTCCAAACCCTACTCCTCATATTTTCACTGATATTATTTTTATCAAAATATAGAATAATTTTGAGATCTTTTAATTAGTCTAATGATTAAGCATATTCATCTGTTTTTATTAGTGCAGTCCAACATATGATATCAGTGATTAGTGTTTTTAAAAGCAACATTCTTACAAGACATGGGCTGAGACACGGTTTGTCAAACAAACGACAAGTTACGGTACAGCTACGGTGCTGCACCAATTAAAAAGGGTAAAAAATTTCTGCTCCGTAATCATGTCTCATTTTATGTTCCCACACTAAAATTCACTTAAAAATTAAATTTTAAACCCTAACTCTAATTTTTACATCCTAAACCCTAAATCATACATCCTAAAAAATATATCATACCCCTAATTCCCTAAACCCTGACCATAACCCCTAACCCTAAACTCTAAACTCTAAAACATAAACTCATTATTTTAAAATAGGGCATAAAAGGGGCATGATAAAGGGGCAGATGATTTCCATCCAACTAAAAATATAAAACATGACACTGAAAATTTCATCACTTCTGATAATACTTTAAGTTTTTATAAAAGTATAAAATATTATAAAAAATATAACATTTTCAATGTCATGTTTTACATTTTTAGTTCGTGTCGTACTAACATGTCGTACCGCATACCTACAAGGTGAGTGAAGATGAATAGATTAGGTATGGATGGACAAAATCGTGTTCATAGAGATTTAAAAGATCTGTAAACACTCATTGTTAGTCCGAGTCACAGCATCTAATCTGCAATTATTTTAACCTGGAAACACAAAAGGTGGGGTTTCAACTTTCAACTAGAAAAAAAGCTGGTAAAGCAAGTGGGACAGTCCGAATGTCTCTTCTCTCAGAGTCTAGCTTCTTCCCCTTCACCCTTTCTGTCAGCCTGTAAACTAAAGAGTGTGGTGTTAGCCTTAGGGCAATAGGCACCCTAGGATACGGCTTCAATATCAATCAAGTTAAAGCAATTTGTCTCCCTATACCCAATCCATAAATCTAACCTAATGTCTTAAAAGACATAGTTTTTTGTTTCTAAACTTCAATAAATATGATTTTTCATCCTACATATATGCATGTATCATATATGATAACATATGCAACATCATCGTTTTTTTAAGATGTAAGATTTAGCTTTACTCACCCTGTCTACTTCATTCGCGGAAAAATTTGACGTAAAATCGGCCAGTCAATGAGTTTTATGAGGTAACATAAATGTCACTGTCTTTATATCTCAACAATTCTTATTTCATGTGAGATTAATATCTCATTTCTTTAGAACATGACACATACAACGACTGTTTTGTTGGATCATAATCAATCCTCCAATAAAACTTTTCTAAACAGCACATCATACGAAGTTATGTTTATACCCTTTTTTTTACGGCTTTTTCTACTACTATTGTAAGGTTTTGAGTATATTTTGTACTAATTTGTGTATATACATAAATCTTTACACTTTTTGTAGCAAGTTATGTTTTCTTGTAGGAAATTATGTATATGCATAATTCATTACGTTGTAACATTTTATGTTTATACTTTTTTTCTTACAGTTTTTGTAATAGATTATGTATGTACCCAAATCCTTACGTTATAACAGGTTATTATATACCGTTTTTATTACAGTTTTTGTAACAATTTATGTACAAACTTCGTAATAAATTGTGTACAAATTTTTAGCCGATATGCTGTCATTTAATCTTAATTTAAGCGTCGTTCTCTAGAACTTCTCATGAGATTAATATCTCATTTCTTTAGAACATGACACATACAACAACTGGTTTGTTGGATCTAGAGATTTAAAAAGCGGACTACGACCGCGATATAGCGGTTGCGCTGCCGTTCGAAACCGCAATTTAGATAAAAAAAAAAAGTAGTCTATGATCGTCACAATTCAGCCGGTTTTGTCCGAAACAACAATATAACGCTACAACTGCGACTACGGTCGATATTTAAAACCCTGTGGATCATAATCAATCCTCCAATAAAACTTTTCTCAACAGCACATCATACCAAAGGCTACACTGTGATGAGGTTAGGGTTATGCAACATCAATCATTGGAGCACATAAGGGGAAGAGTAGACCACCATTTTCCCTTTTTACTGCAACATCTAAGCAAATGGTTTGAATCCGAGTTAGGGTTTAGGGTTAAAAACGGAACTCATAGGAAGAGATAGACTTATAGTACGCGAATCCGTCAAAAACAGCGTAAGAATAAATAAAAGCAAAGGGAAAAGGATAAAGAGAAACGTCACTGGTTATTTGATGGAGTGAGAAGCTATATCTATGGTGGTGATGGAGCTGAACTGGCGGGAATTAAACCCTTTTTTTTTATTATTATTATTATTATTATTATTATTATTCACTTTACGTCATTTCTATAAACAGTTGCATGATAAGAAGTTGATGTTTAAAAAAGAAAAGGGGAGAAGCAACAAACACAGCTGCTTCCAAGAGAGGAGTTTCAATGAATAAAGTTTGAAAGACAGGCAGATAGAGCAGATATGGGAATAATAAAGGATTTGTATCCGACCTTTTTTTTATAATTTTTATCACAAATTATGTAAATTATTATTTAACTTTAATTTTAAATATATTTTTATTTTTTGATATATTATATTTTTGTGTTAGTAAAGTTTTTCACCGTACAGATCTTTAAAAAAAAATTCGTTCGTAGATAAATAAACGTCGTCAAAAAATTAATGGAAATGTGATAAAAAACGTTAAGTGTCAATACTTCAGTGAGTAAATTAAAAGTTTTAAAACTGCAATGACAAAAATAGACTTGAGAGAAAAGTTCAATGATAAACTACGTAATTTATCTTATTTTATATTCGCGTTATGGGTTATGTCGGATATTCATAACTGTTTAAGGATAAAAAATTTACAAGTTTAAAGATTATTTTACAACAATTCGATAAGTTTAAATGATCATTTTGTAATACTTAAAAAAATCTATGACCAATTTGTAATCAAATGAAAAATATTATTTTATAATTTTTAAAAGTTTAATGTCCAAAAAATTATTGTAACATAATTTAAAGAGAATTTGTATATTTTAGTCTTAACTGTCAAATAAGCGCCCAAACTATACTTTTTTAGATAGGTACGCAAACTATATTCTGAGCTAAATAAGTGCCTAACGTTTCTTTCCATGACTCATTTAAGGTTTGGTCATGACGGACGTTAATTTTTTTTCGCTATCCAATCAAATTCAACACGTGACAATATTAAAAAATTTCTGAATTTTATTTAAAATAAATAAATTAGAACTTTTTAAATATCTTGAAATTTTCAAATAATTCCAAAATAGTCCCCAAATCTTTAAACCTCCAAATTTGGCCACTCTCACCCGTGTTGGTCGCGTTTTCGACGACAGAATGAAGCGTCCTTCCCTCGCTGAATGACCCACATATCGTTCATCGTCCGTTATGCCGCCGTTCATCGCGAATCATTCGAATGGTTCATTCGACAATTTTGACGTTTCGCACGTCGTCGGTCGATTTTCGGTGACGAAATGATGATATAAATGGTCGTGATGGTCCGATGACGGATGTAATGGGCGGCGGCGTGGCAATCGGCGGTGAAATCAAATCAAATCGGAATTTGAGTTTTGTGGTGTTAAGAATTTCAAAATTTGAGGTTATTTTGTGAAATTTGAAATTATTTTGTTTTATTAATTCTTGTTTATTTTAAAATATAATTTCGAAATTTTAAGAAGATAACATGTGTCAGATAACGGTGAAAATTAACGATCAGTAACGGCGGGGCACCTATCTGAATAACGTTGAAAACGCTAGACACCTATTTAGCCCAGAACAAAGTTTCGATACCTATCTAAAGAAAATGATATAATTTGAGCACTTATTTAATTGTTAAAAGTACATTTTATCCAAAATTTTAATGATGATAATAATTAGATTAAATTTTTAAAAAAATAAAGAAAAGTTGATATTATAAGTAATATAAAAGGAGACTGTATTAGTAAATATACAACTTATCCATTAATAAACACACTTTTTCTTAACAAATGCTTATATTTAGAGTTCAAACTGGAAAGGTTAAGCTTTCAGTTTGTACTTGATTTGATTCCCCTCCCTTTTTATGTGTTTTCTAGTAACACATAAAGGTTGTTGATTTAATTAGTAGCAAGTGATTAGTACCAATCGACTATATAATTAAAATAGAGAAAAGTTTATATTATAAGTAATATTTAAATTCTATTATCAGTTCAGATATAATATAATATAATATAATATAATATAATATAATATAATATAATATTAAGCAAGTACATTTAGTCAATCGGTCAAGCTGTTCATCTTTGTTCCATCGTATTTCTTTCAATCATTGATTTTAAATTTGTTAAGAGTATTTACCTTTCTTCCTCTAGAGTTCTATTTCACCTCCTTTAGGTAATATTTGAATTAGATTTAAAATTTTTCACATATATATTTTATGATATATATATATATATATACTTTTATCGGGACATATTTTTTAATATATATTTTTTTGTACAATATCTATATTACTCGGACTCATTCCCACTTATAAATAAGATAATATTGAACACATGTTCAATCCCGCATCTTCTTATATGTTATACCATCAATAATGCAATTGAACTAAATTCAATCAACTTTATCGAGACATATATTTTTGGTTTAATCACTGGTACCTGATTTATTAGTCTATTAGTTCGGATTGAATTTTACATAGATCCAATATAAGGATGACCCTCCAAACTTAGTTTTTTCTATTCACATTACTAAATTCAAATCCCTAACTTACTTAAAAGACCTAGTGTCTAATCACGATAGACCATTAATAGTTGGTTTTATCGAAGCATATATATATATATATTTTTTGAACAGATGACTCATATAGAAGAATATTTAACTTTAACTTATTACTATTTACTATCATAAATTAAAGTTTTCACCTCATAATTTTGAGTATTAGCCAATAAAACATGGTGAAAAAGGTTATCAACCATGAGTGGTCTCAGAGGCCCACCTTGTTATCAACATGATTATACAGTAAAAAAATGTAACTTTACATCAAATCAGTTGTATTATAAAACAATTAATTGATTGAGAATTTATCGATAATATTATTATTTTAATAGTTAAGCAATCGTTTTTTATTTAGATTTTGAACCTTATATTTGTATAAATTGTGATATGTTTTGTATTATTATAAATAAGTTTTCTGTAAAATTGAAAATATACAGTTCAGTCTTATTTAACAATAAGAACCAGTTCTTATTTGATCAATATTAAAATTATTTATTTGTTGTTGTTATTATTTGGTAACAATAACGCGAAGGAAAGGATTAATCAAGATCGATCCAGTAAATCTTATACCATTATACAATGATTTTTTGTATTGACTTGATTAATTTGAATCGGGACTGATGGAAATTTTCTACCCCTTTTCGGTGTCTCTATTTATGCCCCACACTCAAAATTAAGTTTAGGGTTTTAGGTTAGGGGTCATGGTTTAAAGAGTTTAGGGTATAGTGTATTTTTAGAGTACAAGAGTAGGGCTTAAGAGTTAGAATTTAGGGTTAGGGTTTGAAATTTAATTTTGTTGTGTTTTTTAGTGTTGAGACATAAGCAGGGGCACCGAAAAGGGGCAGATGATTTTTATCCGATCGGGACGATCTTCTCATTCTAATTGCTCTATCCACAACACGAAGATTCGAATTATGATCTTATTTAAAGAATTTAACTTCTCATCTCGTTACATCAGCTTATTGAAGATATTATACAATAAATTTTAATGTCGAACGTCAATATAGTTTATTATTTAATCAATAAAAACAAATGGGAATGCAACATAGAATTGCTTCACAGAGCATCAAAGTCCACACATCAATAATTTCATCCTCCAAAACCCTAAGTATCAGTGAAAAAATGACAAAATTATTGAAGAAAAGAGTAACGTGCGTCACAAGTAAAACAAAGTAAGTTTGGCTCTCAGCTTTCGTGGAAGCAGTAATTTAATCAATAATTCTAAGATTGAGCACCAAGTTCAAGGAGAAGAGTGTGGTTAACGGCATTGGAAGCTGCCCCAACAAACTGAATAGGACCTGAAACCAAACATCAAGTTAAACAGATCATAACACCATCCTGAATTAAGTAGAATTGTATAAAGTTTACGGTTTCGATCCGATTCGACTTTAAATATAATCAAAACAATGTAATTATCAAATATCGAAAGATCATATTCTTAAAAAAAAGGGTAGAGAATTCATAACCAACCGGGACTGATATAGCAGTTCTGAATGGCCCAATCGTCCCTCACGGAAGCAAATTTCTTGAATGGTGCACCTGCATAATCGTTACCATTAGGTTCACTTGTTGCTAGGGAAGAGAAAAAACCGTAAATTGATCCGAACTGTAATGTTTTCGACTCTGTTTTCGGTTCATAAGATAAATGGTTAAACCGAACCGTATTGTTATCGCCTTGTGACTCGGTTTTAAGTTAGCATTATGAACAAAGCAAAAATATATCTTACCATCAAGTTCCACCATTGCCTTCTTGATAACAGGCTTGAATTTACCTGCAAAAGCATTTCAATAAGAGCATACCTAGTAATAGACAAATTTTGACAGAAAATAATAACCGTATCAACGACTCGAGAAGAATTTCTAAATCGGAAAAATAAAGATAATTTTTAACTTTTTTAATTAGAGATGTTCAATCTTGATTTTTTTTCAAAGATATGGTGCACAATATGAGTAGATTGTAAGTGTGTTATTCACTAGCTCACCGTTGACAAAGTAAATAAGAAATGAAAGTTATATAAGGCGGATGCTTGATGTGATAAGGTGAAGAAACTATACCGTGCCTCCTCTCGACATCCATTAATGATGTAAGAGCAGTTCCTCCGACCGTCCATTCTTCGACCGGGGCTGCCAAATTTCCGACCTGTAGACATTACGAATGTAAACGGCGTATGAGGCATCAATGCGAACGGAGTACAAGAGGACAAGTGTTTGAGAGATGACAAGAAGGCAGAGGAAGCAGGAAAACGAACCGATGATATCAACCCGGTTTTTCCACTGTGGAGCAGAGCTCCAGCAGCATAGCCTAAAGCATAGCAGTATGAGGCATCAAAGTTAGTTGGCAAACCGCATCTGCCTTCGTATCTGCAAATTATTATTCGGACAAGGAAAGACGGCGTCAGAAAGAATTTGAGTGTTTTGTCCCATGATAGATACACTCTTATGGCCTTTATAGCAGTATGTACCCGAAAAAGTGTGACTGTCCTTTAAAATGGCCTTCATAAGAACCTTCTTGCTTCCTCATCTCCAATTCCGTTTCAACCATTTGAATGAGCATTTTCTCCGTTTCGATTTTGGCGACCTAATGGTAACAACGACGGACAAATGAATATCGAAAGCCAACGAATACTTCGATAAACAAAGATCGGTAGAGGAACATCGTTACAAAGTGAATACCTGAACATTTCCATGAGGATCTCTTTCAAGCATCAATTGTTCTTGAATTGCTGGAGGCAAGAACTCGAAGAGCATAAGAGACTGATCGGTAAGTTTCTTTTTCCACACTCCGTTCTCATCAACGATATCATTTGCCAGAATTTCATTTAGTTCGGCAATAAGCTGCTGGACCTGGAAGCACATAAAAGTGGACACATATATCAGTCAAGTCATAGAAATATGCAGGTGTTTGCAAATAGCATAGAATTAGATGTTCTGATGATGAAATGATTATAAGAAGCCAGCTGAATACGAAATGTACCTCGGGAATGAAGTCGATAAGACCTTCGGGTATGAGAATAACACCATAGTTGTAACCAAGTCTAGCACGTTCGCAAATGACATCGACCATGTAGCCTGTAATGTTTTTAAGCGTCTGCTTCTTGGCAGCAACCTCTTCCCCAATAATGGTAATGTTCGGGTGAGTCTGCAAAGCACACTCCAAAGTAATGTGTGAAGCTGCACGCCCCATGAGCCGTACGACTGCACAGAGAGAGAGGTCATATATGTACCAAATCATACAAGTATGAACCGTCTTCAAAAGGTTCGTGAAGTTCGTAATTTTGAATCACTTACAATGATAATATTTTCCAGTTGATCGTGCATCAATCATGACGTTTCCTATCATTTCAGCATATATCTGTATGAAGGTAATCAGATATGAGTACACATCCAACCAGAGTGGCATGTAAAATGGAAACAGTATATAAAATGTGAAAACAGATATAGCCTTACCTTGCAAGCAGTATCGAACCCGAAACTTGTCGGTACCTCTTTACATTTCAAGTCACCGTCGATGGTTTTCGGGCAGCCAATCACCTGAGTTTTCAAATTTTTACCCCTGAGTGACAAATTAAGAAACAAAGTCACACCAGTGAAGACTGAAGAGAATGTACAAGGTGCATGTTACACCAAAGGCTATATTCTCAACAAACTGTACCTAAAGTTTTCGGCAAGGAGACACGCATTTGTGTTCGAGTCATCCCCACCAATAACCACGAGCCCATCCAAGTCAAGCTTCGCTGCTGTTTCTTCGGCTTGCTTAAACTGAAATTTACACCCACTTTTCTCAGACACCATTAGAGGATAAAAACTCGAAATTCGAAAACGTATATGAATCATGGAAAGGCTCTTACCTGCTCAGGAGTTTCAATCTTGTCTCTCCCACTACAGATCATATCGAAGCCACCCTGGTTAAAAGAAAGAAATGCAATCAGTTCGGACATATGCTCTAGGAGTCAGCAACTATGTTGTATATGTACATAAAAACCAATGTTCAGCAGTAAAAAATTCGAACTTTTTCTAAGACCAAACAAGCAACATATTACAAGACAGTACAGTCCTCGAGAGTGTCCGAACGCAATCAAACACTTGTTATCGAATCATGCCATATAGAAAAACAAAACATTATTTGCATTTGTGTAAAAACTAGGAAAAGATACCTGATTTCTGTAAGGGTAAATATAATCTGAAGTCAATTCTATGTATTTGCATTTCATGATCCCAGCAGGACCTCCCTTAAATCCATACAAAATGCTACCTTTGGCACGATCTTGCAAGTAATCTGTCATTCCAAAGGAAAAAAAAAGGACCACATTTTACTTCCACTATTACAAAAAGCAAAGAATCTTCATATTTCTTGAGCCATACAGATTCGGATCTGAATTCACACCCGAATTCAGATCCGAATCTGTATGAAAAATGTAGTCGAGAAAAGCAAGTACAAACCGAATATTCCAGAAATCACATTGTGACCACCAGGTGCCTGTCCTCCGGACAAAACGACGCCGATCTTAAGCTTCAGATCAGATCGGAGAGAGTCAGCTCCATTCGGCACCAACATTGCCGATGGTTGCCCGAACAGATTCGGAAACAACTTAGCAATCTCATCTGCCAAAAAACAAATCTTTTAGATTCACATTCACAATCTCAAGTTATTTAAAAATAAAGCAAGATTCCAGTTCACTGAACTGAGCCGAACACTACACCGATACTTGGAAGATGTAAACAAATAAAAGATGAATCGAAAATGAGAAAAAAAAACAGAGAGGTGAAGAGTGAAGTACCAGGGTTGCCGGCGGCGGAGCTAGGAGGTCCGGCGACGATTTTGAACGGATTTCTGAGAACAGAAGGTAAAGGAAGAGCGTGGTCGATACGACTGGTCTGGACCTGACTGTAAACGGAGGCGAGACGTCCCGGAACCGGTGCCGTTCCGAAGGCGGCAGCTCCGCCGTTAGTGTACTCCAAAGAAGCAGACATTTTAGTTTTTTAAGTTTAGTTTGTGAGTTGGTTGGCGGTGGTTATAAAAACTACGTCTCCACTTAGAGCGGAGGCGACTTGCGATTGGAGCGTGGATCTGTAAGAAAAATGATATTAGTGCAGGGGCAGCAGAACAGTAGGTTTTATTACAAGTATTTATTTTTGTTTTGTTTAGGTTCGAGATCGGTTTGGTTCAATTATGTTTTTTTAACTATTTATTTTAAGTTAGTTAGATCGGTTTTTGATTTTTTTATATAACTTTTTTACTTTATTTGATAAAATGGATTATTTTATATTTTTAATAAATACTTGATAAAGTTTAAAATTTCTGTCAATATTTTTTAAAAATTAAATAAATAAAATAATAATAATTTATATGTCATACTTATAATCTATTTGTATTATAAAAATAAAAAATAAAATAATTTATTCAGTTCGATTCGGTTAAATGTTTAGTTTAATATGATTTTTTTGTTTATCCTTACTTTTTTTTTGGATAAGTTGAGTTTATTATTCAAAGAAAGCAGTCAAAAGACTGAAACATACAACCTAAAAGACCATGGGCAGCCATCCTCTTAGGGTGCGTTTGGTTCACGGAATGTAAGATTACCTTTGGGAATAAGATTTCCGGAATTTAACATTACTTGATACATTACTGGGAATGTGACATTACCTTGTTTGGTTTATTGTGTAGGAATGTAAGATTATTGTGTTTGGCTGGAGGTATATAAGGTTATCTGGAAGTAAAATTTACTAAATTGTCCATATGTTATATTTTCTTTTTAACAGGTTAAACTTTTAATATTAACTTAAAAATACATGCACAAAAATTAATAGAATTATTTTTGTTACACTATCTAAAATTTGTAAAAAATATATATTTATCATAGTTAATATAATTATTATATTAACTATTCTTTTAAAAGAACCCAACAAGTGGTCTCAGTGAAAAAATGGATGAAGTTCGTCCTAGAAGACATGAGTTCAATCATTTTGTATATACTACCTTGTAATCACCTTTAGACTATTAAAAAATATTTTATATTTACTTACTCTAGTTATCTTCTATTAAAATATTTTGTAAATTTTTAAATGCTAGAAATTTAATATGTTCAAAATTTTAATTTTTTTATTACTTGTGACATGTCAAGCAAATTAAAGTAAATAATAAAATAAATCTAAAAGTTGTATAATACTGATAAGAATTTATATAATAAGTTTAACCTACTAAAATATTTTACAACGTCATAAACATAAAAATAAAATTAAAAACATCAACTCTAAACTTATTAATTTTTAAGCAATATGCTATCACAACATATAAGTTATAAACATCATAAATATAATATTAATAAAAATACATTAAATATTTATAACACAATTTAAACATTAAATAAAAATATTTAATTAATTTACACCACACATATTTAATCAACTAATTAAATTTTACAAAGGATTTATATGAACAAAATCTATTAACATAGGGGTAATATGGTCCAAAGGGGAGGGAATTGACAAATACCTAAGAAATCCAAGGGAATCACATTCCCACCATTTAATGAAAAATTGCTACTATTGGGAATGTAAAATTACCCCTTGGAGGGAATGCTCTCCAACCAAACGTGGGTATGTGATTCCGGAAAAGATCATTCCCCCAAGTAATGATCTTTTCCACGAACCAAACGCCCCCATAGGGAATTCCCCATGCATCCTTAAACACGCTAATTACAAGCTCACCCCTATATGTTGTATACGTATATTCACAGTTTCTTTAATGCTTAGTATCAAAGTATTACAATAACGTCTTTTATCCCTAAATCTTCTATAATTGCGCTCCTCCCAAATGTGGTAAACAAAAGAGCACCAAGCAATCTTGCAAACAATCACCTGCATTTTCTTCCCCTTCAAATTCGCAGAAAGCCAAGCCAATTCAGCTTCCCACTCTAAACTATTCCTGTTGAGTTCACAAAAATCCGACACAGCTTGTCACATCTGCTTAGAATAGGAACAATCAGAAAAAATGTGGTCCCTAGTCTCTTGTCCATCAGCACAAAAACAGCATGAACAATTAACAGACAAGCCCATACGTTGAAGCCTATCCGTTGTTGGCAATCTATTAAGAATAGCCATCAAACTATAATAGAATGCTTTGGAATCTGTGCTCCAAACCAGATCAATTTTTCCCAAGCAACCTTCAATTTTGGTCCCCTGGTTTCATTCCAAATGAGACGCAAAGTCAAAGGACCCCGGGGAAAGGCCTGAACTACAGTTCGTAGCTTTAGCATCTTTCGAACACTCCAACTGAACCAGGGTTTGGAAACCACGGTCCAATAGTTGTGGGTCTTAAAGATATAGGTATGGATCCAAGCAATCCACAAAGAGCCCTCGCTAGATAAGAGTTTTTGAACAAGCCTAATAATACAGGCCTTGTTCCAGGAATGCAGGTCTTTTACACCAAGACCACCTTCTCCCTTAGGCTTACATATATGCTTCAATCCCACACGAGCACCATGCACAGATGAATCCTTTTCATACCAAAAAAAAACCGCATACAAAGTTGTTCTAAATGTCTGATGACACATTTGGGAAGTAGGACCTGCTGGCACCAGTAATTGACAATGCTGAAGAGGACAACGTTAATGAGATGCAAACGACCAGCATAACTAAAATGTCTGTTGTTGCAGGCCTCCAAACACTTCTTCACTTTCCCCACGAGAACATCACAGTCTCTCTCAGACAGCCTACGGGTAACCAGGGGTATGCCCAAATAACGAACAAGAAGGGTGCCGACTTTAAAACCTGTGATAGCTCCCTAATTAGTTTGTTGTGCAACTGAAATCCCCGCTAGAAATAGTTCTGACTTTGCCACGTTCAACTTGAGCCCAGAAATAGAATAGAATTCATCTAACACACATTGAACACCAAGAATAGAATCAAGGTTCCCCTTACAAAAAATAAGGAGGTCGTCGGCAAAACACAAGTGAGTCAGCTTAATTTTCCTACACTTTGGATGGAATTAAAAAAATACCATTTTCAGCAGCAAGGTCTAGAAGATGCGAAAGGATGTTCATTGCAAGAACAAACCGATAGGGGAAAAGAGGATCCCCTGTCGAACCCCTCGCCTCCCCTTTAAAAAACCAACAAGGCTCCCATTAAGCGAAATTGAGAATCTACTCCCAGTAAAACAGACTTCAATCCACTGTCAAAATTTATCTGGAAGATCAATAGCTTGCAGCATAGTAGAAAGGAAGCACCAACTCAGGGAGTCTAAAGCTTTCTGCAGATCAATCTTCAATGCACAACGAGGAGAAATTGACCTCCGACCATAGCCCTTTACAAGTTCCTGAGCTAGTAAGGTGTTGTCAATAATACTCTGCCCCTTGATGAACGCAGACTGATTCAAGGAAATTAACCCAGATAATGATCCAGTTAACCTCTCAACTAGGATTTTAGTAATGACCTTGTAGACCACAGAGCAACAAGAAATGGGTCGAAAGTCTCGAGAAGAACAAGCATTCGGAACTTTCGGAACCAATGTAATAGCAGTCGCGTTAAACGCAGGAAGAAGGGTAGAGGAATCAAAAAAAATACCTTACTGCTGCACAGAAGTCATTTCCCACAGTGCTCCAAGCCACTCGAAAGAACCACGACGTGTAACCGTCTGGCCCAGGCGATTTATCTTTGCCCTGAGAGAATATAGCATTTTTAATCTCAGCATTTGTGACAGTCCGAGTCATGCTATCTCGAACATCGGAAGGAATAGAGCCACGCAACAAACCTCGTATTGTACCCACATCGCAATTTTGAACAGCATTATCAATAGAACCGATCTGCCCAATGAAGAATCGGAGAAACTCCTCTGACATTCCCTCGAAAGAATCAATTCTGTTGCCATTGTCATCCTGCACAAACCAAATAGTGTTTCTTTTACGCTTTTTAGCAACCGTATAGTGGAAAAATCGAGTCCCTCTATCCCCAAGTTGCAGCCAATCAATTTTAGCCTTCTGTCTATAAGACTGATTCTGTTGGGTTGTGTGGGGCTCGATTCGATCAACCAATTATGCTCACCAAGTGGTGGAGAGGTGGATATTTGGGTGGAAGGGTTAAGGAAGCTAAAAAGAATATTGACACAAGGATTTATAGTGGTTCGGCCTTCTAACAAGCACCTACATCCACTACCTTAGCTTCCCACTAAGGATTTCACAATCAATCCACTAATTGATTCGTCCCCTTTTCTAGGATTAGGAGGAAACCCTTACAACCGATCAAGCTTCTACCCAAGCCTTGATCAAAACCCTCTTTACAAAGAGAAATAAGAAAGCAAACTTAAACCCTCTAATAGGTGTTTGTTTGCACTTTTAAGCACTCACCCAAAACCTAAAACACTTGAGCAAATTTGACAATTTTGGCTCACTAGTGTTTGTCTATACAAGAATTTGACAAATTAAGTGCTAAGACATTTCTTGATCATTTGTTGATTGACAATTGAAGCATTAGTCTTCTCTTGATGCTTGGAGGTCCCTTTTATACTCCCAATTGAGTTTATAGCCGTTTAGGACCGTTGGGGTTGAAATAGAGTCGTTGGAGCCTTTATTTCCCTCTATAAATGCAGTTCTGCAGCTCCCCGTTTCGAAACGCTCGAAGCCGTTTCGAAACACCCTCAATATAGAAAGAGCCGTTGCAGTCTGTCAGGGTACCCGTTTCGGAACACCCCCTTGCCGTTTCGGAACGCGTATCGGAACGCCCTTAGCCCGTATCGAAACGACCTGCATTTAAAAGTTAGTTGGGAAAGAGCCGTTGGGGTTTATGACCGTTGTGGTCAGTGCCACGTGGGCGTATCGGAACGGCCTAGCCGTTTCGAAACGCTAAGGCCCGTTTCGATACGAGTATCGAAACGTTTTTGCCACTGGAGGCACCTGTTTCGAAACGCCCTAGGGTGTTTCGAAACACTTGGTCTGATTTGTGAAAATAGGCCTTTGAAAACATGAAAAACCTTAATGAAAAATTCCTTAAATAATATTTCAAGTTGTTTGGACTTTGGAGATGTTTTAAATACTTTTTAAATCAGTCCAAAACATTTTTCAATTATTATATCAAAACATTAGTTCTACAATCTCCCCCTTTTTGATATAATAAAACCACTTGAAAAATTGTTTGGAATTCTCCCCCTTTATCTTTAAAAATGTGAATAAGAGATTAAGAAATTAATTCAAATAAAACTCCCCCTTATTCATTTGAAAATTCAATTTTTCAAACCATTTCTCCCCCTTTTTGTTATATCAAAAAGATTTAAAACATTAAGTTCAAAAATAACAATAGAGGTATAAATTTTGATAAAAAAAGAAAATTTGGTTTTAAAATGGCTCCCTCTTACTCAAAGCATCATTGAAATGTTAGTCCAACATATATGATCATCTAGTTGAATTTAAATTAAAATAAACAAATAGAAGCAAAAGAAAACAACTAGAATTTTACCAACACTTGAATTTAAGGGAGGATGTGAAGCCTTTCTTCTCCAAGTGTTCTTCTTTGTGTGTATGGAGCTCCCCCTCAATGTTTGACTTGTTGAACATCTCCATCACACCTACAATAGACAATCAAGTAACTTTTGGTATCCAAATTGCTTTGGATCCATAAACGTTAGTTGCACAAATTTTTGACCCCTTAGGAATCCATTTTTCAATGTCATCCTTTTTAATTGAAGTGGTTAGTCCTTTTGGGACCCAAACACTTCTAAAACATTTTCCTTTAATAAATCTAGGGGCACTAGATTGTCTAACATAAAAATTTGATTTTCCAAAATTGTTTTTCTTTTCAAGCTCTTTGGAAATCAAATCTTTTTCTCCTTGAACTTTTTGAAGCAATTTTTGTAAATCAAGACATTTTAGTTCAAACTCTTCAAGTTTTGCTTCAAGTTCAAGTTTGGTTTTAGAAAGCAAATCATTTTGAATTTTTAACTTTGAAATCAATTTATTGTTTTTCAAAATGTGGCTTTTAAAATCTAAAACCAATTCATCATAGGCATCTTGTAATTCATCAAAAGTGTAAGAACATGAAGTAGATGAATTAGAAGTTACCCTTGAATCTTCTTCGATGGCCATAAGGCAAAGGTTGGCTTGTTCATCATCGGTGGAGTCTTCATCACTCCAAGTAGCTAATTGTGCCTTCTTCTTATGGCTTGAAGTGCTTGCCCTCTCCTTTCTTTTAGGTTCTCGTTCAAGCTCTCTCAAGGCTTTCTTCATGAAAGGGGCACACTTCTTGAAGAGATGAACTATCTCTTCATCTTCCTCCTCCTCTTCACTTGAGTAGTCATGATGGCAAGTGGAGGATTTGAGAGCCATGGCACTAGCATTGATGCCAAGCCCTTTGATTTTCTTCTCTCCCATAGCTCTTATTTCTTCCCTCTTCTTCTCATCCTCCTTGTTCTTCTTCATGATTTGATGAGTGAGAAGTGACCCCATGAGTTCATCAAGCTTCAAAGTCTTCAAATTTTTAGCTTCGATGATGGCGGTCCTCTTTGAGTCCCAAGACTCGGGAAGTGAGTAGATGAGCTTTCGAACAAGCTTCTCCTCCGGGATGGCTTCTCCATAACCTTTAAGACCATTTGTGATGGTGGAGAACCGATCAAACATCTTCTCGATGTTCTCTTCCGGATCCATTTTGAAGTTCTCATACTCCAAGGTTAGGAGCCCAATCTTGGTCTCCTTGACTTCGTTTGTCCCCTCGTATGTGACTTCAAGCTTGTCCCATACCTCCTTGGCACTCTCACAAGAAGACATCTTCTCATAGATGGATGGACCAAATGCACAAAACAAGATGTGCAAGGCTTTGCAATTAAGCTCCATCTTCTTGCGATCGTCGGCACTCCACTCCGCTTTACTTCTTTTAGGCACGAACGGACCATCTTCAACTACATCTCATAGCTTGTAATCTTTTGATTTGATGAAGAACTTCATCTTTGTCTTCCAATGGGCATAGTGAGCTCCGTCGAAGAAAGGCGGTTTGTCTATGGATTGCGCCATTTGAGCCGGTTGATGAAAAAGTGATCGAGCTTGCCGGATCTTCTCAATAGGATGTTAATCCTCACCGATTGAGCCAAGCTCTGATACCAATTGTTGGGTTGTGTGGGGCTCGATTCGATCAACTAATTATGCTCACCAAGTGGTGGAGAGGTGGATATTTGGGTGGAAGGGTTAAGGAAGCTAAAAAGAATATTGACACAAGGATTTATAGTGGTTCGGCCTTCTAACAAGCACCTACATCCACTACCTTAGCTTCCCACTAAGGATTTCACAATCAATCCACTAATTGATTCGTCCCCTTTTCTAGGATTAGGAGGAAACCCTTACAACCGATCAAGCTTCTACCCAAGCCTTGATCAAAACCCTCTTTACAAAGAGAAATAAGAAAGCAAACTTAAACCCTCTAATAGGTGTTTGTTTGCACTTTTAAGCACTCACCCAAAACCTAAAACACTTGAGCAAATTTGACAATTTTGGCTCACTAGTGTTTGTCTATACAAGAATTTGACAAATTAAGTGCTAAGACATTTCTTGATCATTTGTTGATTGACAATTGAAGCATTAGTCTTCTCTTGATGCTTGGAGGTCCCTTTTATACTCCCAATTGAGTTTATAGCCGTTTAGGACCGTTGGGGTTGAAATAGAGTCGTTGGAGCCTTTATTTCCCTCCATAAATGCAGTTCTGCAGCTCCCCGTTTCGAAACGCTCGAAGCCGTTTCGAAACACCTTCAATATAGAAAGAGCCGTTGCAGTCTGTCAGGGTACCCGTTTCGGAACACCCCCTTGCCGTTTCGGAACGCGTATCGGAACGCCCTTAGCCCGTATCGAAACGACCTGCATTTAAAAGTTAGTTGGGAAAGAGCCGTTGGGGTTTATGACCGTTGTGGTCAGTGCCACGTGGGCGTATCGGAACGGCCTAGCCGTTTCGAAACGCTAAGGCCCGTTTCGATACGAGTATCGAAACGTTTTTGCCATTGGAGGCACCTGTTTCGAAACGCCCTAGGGTGTTTCGAAACACTTGGTCTGATTTGTGAAAATAGGCCTTTGAAAACATGAAAAACCTTAATGAAAAATTCCTTAAATAATATTTCAATTTGTTTGGACTTTGGAGATGTTTTAAATACTTTTTAAATCAGTCCAAAACATTTTTCAATTATTATATCAAAACATTAGTTCTACAGATTCTCAGCTTGCTCAAGAGAAAAAAACTCCTCTCTAAGACACTTCTCATCAGAAACAACAGTACTCAAAGTAGAACCAGAGAGATTCGAGATTTGCAAGACTTCAAGAGCTTTCCTCTTCTCCTCCACCCGCTTAGAGATATCAACAAAATGCCCCGCATTCAGAGCCCGCAAACAAGGCTTCAACCGTTTCAATTTAGCAAAAAGGACCTGCAGCGGGTTACCTGCGATAGGCTCAGCCTAGGAAGAAGCAACGATTGGACCAAAATTCGGATGTTGGGCCCATAAATTGAAAAACTTGAATGGCTTAGACCTATTCACAGGAGGCCTATCATGAATCCTTACAAGGCCAAGGCAATGATCTGAGACGCCCGGCGCCAGATAATCCACGCAAGACTGGCTAGCATCCACAAACCATTGAGAATTAACAAGAATCCGATCAAGCTTAAGGGCCAAATAAGTCCCTTCCTGCCTATTTGACCAGGTAAAGAGAGGCCCAGAAAAAGGGTGATCGCAAAGGCCCACATCACCTAAACATCTCTGAAACTCAGCCATATCAGGAGATGTATGAGGCCCAAGCTGTTCAAAATCAGAACTCTCCTCTGCACTAAAAGTCACGTTAAAATCTCCCCCCACAATCCATGGACAATCATTTACCAAAGGTTCAATCTACCGCAATTGTTCCCATAAACCCCTTCGGTCAACACCGTCATTACTGCCGTACACAGCAGAGACAAAAAAAGTTTGCCCCTCAAGCTCCCCTTAAGAGTAATTGATTGAGAGTCGGATAAAACAAAATTAAACTGAAGATCCTTGCGACAGAAAATCCATATCTTGTCTAGCCCAATCAAACCATAATTATGAAATATAATCCAATCATCAGCAAACCGAGTAAAGATTTTCCTTAATTTTGGCTCACTCACACGCGTTTCAAGCAAACAAAACACATCAACATGAAGCTCATTCATACGCTTTAATACAGTTCTCTGTTTCTTGGGGTCATTAAATCCCCTTATATTCCAAAAGACCAAGCTCATTGAGAAACAAGAGTAGAACCACCACCCAAACTATCAGCAACGCCAGGAACTTTAAGCTTGAGCTTATTTTTTTTTGTTTATCCTTACTTTGTTATTCGTCAATTAGAAAATTTGAGGATTTGAAGAAATTATATGATAGAGGAAATTTATAAGGTTATGAATTATGATGATTAATTTAATTTCTTAACAATCAAAAATAGGTTAAGTCAATTTGGTTATTGGTTATAAATTTTCGTAATCGAACCAAGAAAATTTAAATTATTCTTAGTTTTTTAATATATTCATAATAGATATATAATATAAAAATTTTAAACTAAAACTTTATTTGGTTTCTATTTGTAGTTTATTACTCATATTTGAATAAAAAATAATTTAATAGACTAAATTGATTGATATTAAGTCAATTAAATTAACTAATTAATTATAATATGTTGTTATCTTCTAAATCGACTTTTTCCGAATCGAATCAATACCTCTTTCTAACTATCTCTCATATAAAGAGTGCAAAGACAGGTGGGTGGATGAGAGTTTGTCCTTTACCTAACCTTGAATTTGGTTGGTGTTAGGGTTGGTGGTAGGAATTGGAAGTTAAAAGAAAACATACTTTGATAGATATTCCTTATCTTTCATTATTGGGTGATTATAACATTTAAAAAAATAATTAACGTTTTAAGTTAAAAAATAATGACTTAAAAGGTTACAAAAATATATAACATTTTAAGTTGGTCCATATAACATTTTAAATTGCATCCTAAAATTTTAAAAAAGACGAAACTTAAAATGTTACCCACGTCAAAACTAAAAATATTATATCTATTGATAACATTTTTTATTACATTTTTTTAATTGTTTTTAAGCATGTCGTTCTTTAGACTCCTCTTTATTATTATTGTTATTATTATTATAGAAAAATAGATTATTTTTAAGGAATATAATAGAAGTAAATATTATCTTTATCCTACCAACATGTACATAGCCACAAGGGCGGAGCTACCCTTTGAATTGGGGTGTCTCATGACACCCCAGAATTTTTGGGAAATTTATTTTTTCTATATAATTTGTATATAAAAGATTAAAAATATAGACAAATGACACATTTTTTATAAATAAAATAACACCCCTTTATAAATAATTAATTCTCTTTAAATATTGTTAAAAAAATGATACACCTTAAATATATTTCTAGCTCCGGCCCTGTGTAGCCAGAAATATATTTTGTGACATTCCATTGCAATAGAAAAATATTCCGCTGCAAAACGTTAACCATCCATATGCCATGCTTCAAAAGAATCTAAAAAGAAAGGAAAACACATGTATATTTTTATTAACAAAGTTGTTCCAAAGCTCAAACTCTTCGTGTGTTCCGATCACGGCAGTGAAACTTCAAGCTATACTTGATGCTGCTCGGCTTGCTATCACTTCGAAAACGAAAACGTCATCGGTATGTGCTTCATGCTGGAAATGTCGAACCTCTCGATGAACCTCTGGTCAGACACCCTTGCTTTTGCAGCAGCAAAACGCTGGTACTCGTCAAAAATTGAAGACAGGCACCATCTCTGCAATTTTCTCAAGCATCCCACAACACAACCGGTACGGTGCTGCACGACATATAGAGCAATATATTGGCGAACCTATAAGTCGGGTCAAAAAACGTAGGATGAAATTATTACCTTTCCTCGTTTACAATGGATTAGCACAGGATGGTTCTTTACGTCTGGTCCGGAAACATACAATGCCGAATATAAGAAGACGGTAAAGAAGAAAACTAAAGGCTACAAGTAAAAGGTATTATACACTATACAGTATATACCGAGGACTACGTTCAATGCTTCCCGGATTGTTTCCTCTGGAATGTTTACAAATGGTTCCTGTACAAAGTATTGATCATCAATTTCAAGCATGAATTGTCGTTTAAGATGCAAGATTTCGCGATGCAGACAACAATATCGAAACAAATACAGCCTAATTTGTTTAAAAACGACAGTGCGAATCGCAGCACCCGTCCTTCTTCACGTGAACAGACACGAGAAAATGTAAGGAAACTGCAGCCTCAATAACAGCATGATGCATTCTACTCCATAGTTCAATAAATCAACAGTGATATCAAAGTACGGACGCCCATTTGGGAGGAGATATAAAGAGGTTTCTTGCCTCGGGCTATACACATAAGATCGATATTCGATCCCATCATATACATTAAACCTTAAATTTTAACATGAACCAGTTCCTGTTACCACCACTGGGAAGGGGGGAAAACTTAAGCAAAAACTGCTGTTTTGATGATGATGCATGGAAGGCGATACTTTGCTATTAATTTCAACTTTCAAATCAGGGATTTAAAAAGCGGACCGCGACCGTGATATAGCGGTTTCGGACGGCGGGTAAAAAACTGTCCGCAATTGCCGCAATTCAGCCGTTTTTGTCAGAAACCGTGATATAACGACGCAACTGCGATCGCTATTTAAAATCCTGTTTCGAATGGATTCTAGCATGTTATGTTTATGGTAAAGACTAAAGAACACAGTTCAGGATAATAAAATTCAATGGATACAGAGAAAACAGGACTGAGCGTTAAAATTAACATTTTGATTTTCAGATTATGAAGAACTATTTTATAGGTCAATTTCAATAAATGGGATTGGTAATAAACCAGAATTAAAAAAATAATAATAATAACCTTGAGATATAATCATGGTGAAAAATAATTAAATGAGGGAATTAAGCCAAAAACACTGAAAAAAATTCAATTGCAGACCTTGCATCCATCGATACCGAATTGGAAAAGTCTGATTCCATTAGCCTTTAAGAACTCATAGTTTGCTTCCGGATAGGTCTCAGGGCAAAGATATCTATAGAAAAAGGGAACATAAAAAGCAATTAAAATTTTAAAAACAAAGGAAATTTACGTTTTCGATAGCCAGCAACTGAGATTACGGATAAGCAACTCACATAATGGAACGGAGCCCTAGCGATTCCAAGAAGCTAAAATTGGCGGAATCAGGGAAACCGGACCTGAAAACTCCATTATCGACCATGGCGAAATTCAAAGGAGGCACGAACAGCTCCTCGTCGTAGATCTCGCTATCGTCTCCGGTGATCGGATAATCAGGCGGCGGCGAGAGGTCATCGGCCGCCTCGTAAGGCTTTCCCTCGAATCCTTCGACTCTCATTCCGCTGTTTCGCGCCAAAATTTTGAAAAACAGGGGTGAAAGGTAAAAAATGATATCTTGATGGATCTTTGGGGGAGAGAAGATGGAAGAATTTTTAAAGAGGGGATCTAAAGGATCTTTGATTCATGAAATCTTTGGGGGGTTTCTCTCTTTAATTATAAGGTAGTAATATAAAGAAAAACAGAGGGATCCAAACGGAATACGGATGAGACCATTAGTCACACAACTCGACTTCCCCTTTTTCTTTTCATTTTCGTTTTAGATAAGTTGACGCAACATTTCTAATAATTTATTATTCAATTTTATATTTTGTAAATTAAACATATCTTTAATATCAAATAATATGTTAAAATAGAATCAATTATGTGGTTTTAATAAAAAATAATAATTATGCTACCGTAGATGATTTAGATTCAAACAATTTTAGTTGTACAGTATGTATACTTTATTAAAAGGCCAGAATTAATAAGAAAAACAACAACATTGTTACCGTAGATGATTCAAATACTATTAAATGAAAATATAAAATTAAATCTGAGTTGATTTTTAAATATGCATGGACTAGGAAAATTGGCTAATTTGATTGAATATTCCCTTTTAGTATTTTATTGGGAAAAATATCATCACTAAATAACATTTGAAAAAATACTTCATTCAGCCCACGTAGAGAGATATTACGTATTTACGACTTTACGTTTTGTAAAATGCGACTTTGAAAGTCACATTTTACAAAACGCAACTTCCGTGTTAAGTGAATATGTAAGAAAAAAAAGTTTTTTTATTACACAGAAGTCGCGTTTTGCAAAACGCGACTTCGCCCAACGTGACTTGAATGGGCAGTATTTCTTCAAATGTTATTTAAATGAGGTATTTTTCTCAATAAATTCACAAAAGGGAATATTCAACCAAATTAGCCATGAAAATTCAAGATGATTTGTTTCTGTTTCGTGAGCTTGACTCGAGGAAAGGAGTTTTCAAAGCAGATAGCAAGCAGTCACTTTCTTGTTGCTAGTACAAGATTAGACTACTACTACAAATAGTTGTAATCACCAAAGACAATTTCGCCACAGAGATGAATTTGAATTTGCTTGCTTGCCTTTAATCCCAAGTATAAGCAGACGTTCGGTCATCTCATTCTCAACTAATTATAAGAGATAAAAGTACTATACAATATTTATATTATAACACGGAATAAATTTCGAAACAGTAGAGCGGATCCTTGAGCAGATGTTCTGTTCCGTCGAGGAAAAATCGGGATGTATTGTGCCTTTACTGGCTGGCGAGGTACACCATTGATGGGATAACGTGAAAAGCGACACTACGACAGATCATCTGGCTGGACTTAGGCACATAATCCCAGTTAGATCATAAATTAGAAAGAAAGAAAAATCAATGTTGATTATAGGATTGATTACCATTCAGGCTGCAAGTGCAAGCACTTTAATCGTTCCCTGACTGTTTGCCGAAAGCATTGTCTGGCTATCACTCTTCCAACATACAGCACTGATAAAGTAAGATCCTGCTGCTTCATCGGTATCAGCAGCGTTAGAACCAAAACTATACCAAGCTGCAGGTTTAGATATTGCCTGCAAGGGTAGATGAAACTAAATTACAAGCTGGTTCGATGCCAAAATAATTCCATATTCCAATGTATTAACTAACCTTGTGATATACAAACGCTTCGTTTGTTTCGCTGCCACAAGCAATGTAATCACTGTTTGCCGTGAGTCCCACAAAGTTCCTCTCGTTTTTGTGACCCCTAAACGTGCGTAGCTGACAGAATAATATAACAATAAAGGGGATTCAGTATTGATAATATGGAATGCTAAGGCAGATAGTAACTCCATAGACATTCATGTTTGATAAATATAAATGGCCGCTACCCGTAAAAATGTAAAATGCCCCAACAGAGGTCAAAAACAGATACCCGATAGTATAAGATAGCCTTGTCCGCAGTTAATAAACCTTAAAAACTCCGGGATATGAGATAGGGTACTTACTAATGAATTTTCCTTTACATCCCATAACCGCAGTGTGCTATCAGTTGACGCGGAAGCCAATTCGTGGTTAGACAAAAATTTCACATAGGAAACAGCTTTCTTATGCCCACCAAACACATACAGCGGTTTGCTGATGTTCCTCAAGTCATAATAGTGAATTTGATGATCGGCAGTACCGACCTGCAGAAATTCGAAAACCATACACTTCAATAACCCCTTCTTTATACATGCTTTTGTCCGAAAATGATCCAAGGATTTTTTTTAAAGTTGATTCACAATCCATTCCCGACTTTCTTCCATAAAGATAGGAAAGAAACCGGACAGAAATAATTTCTTTTCACTAATTGGGATGCTTTAAAATGTCATAGTAACATATTAATTAACAAATACATACTGCAACATGGGCACTGGATCCGGGATTGTACTTGACAGAACAAACGTTCGCTTTCAAGTTGATGTCCAGAACACTGGCTTCTTGTTTTGTGCACCAAACTTTTACCTATGAAATACAAATGGGGTAAGACAGAGTGAACTGCAAAATCAAGTACAAGTTTGGTCTAGTGGACCAACAGTTGGTGAAATGATATAACTAACAAACATAAAAAACGATTGCAACAACTGACATCTCAGTACTTTTTAATCCGCGGTCTATTGATAATGTGCACTACGATAAGCTTAGACAAAATTATTATGAAGAAAGTGTTCCAACTTGCTTTCAGTCCCAGGAATATTAGTTGAAATAAGAACTTCATAGAACCAATTAAAAATAGGAAAGTTGTATCGAAGCCAATGTTATTTCTCTTAAAGAACCAATAATAAAAAAGGTGATTTCAAATGTCTTAACAGACTACTACAGGGAAAAACACAACAGTCCCCTTTTCTCTTATCGAATCCAAGGTACCTAGATTGTCAATCTCATCTATTTCAGTTACACTGCAAGATGCTAAGTAAATACCATCAAGATTTTACCAAAAAAAAAATCACTTTTACCTTGCAGTCATCACTACCAGAGACCAGCAATGAAGGTTCAGCGCGACAAAAATCAACACTCCAAGCTCGTTTTTCATGTTCCTCATATTCCATCAAGCTCTGTACAATTAAGAACCATTATATTGAAGATTAAGCAACTGCATAATGCATATGACATAAGCAAACACTATAATAAAAATGCTTTGGCCGAAGAACCTACATGACAATTAAATATTGAGGTTAGGAAAGTGAAAAAGTTATTATTTCATACCTGCCGAGTAGTGATGTCCCAGACGGTTATTATGCCATCATAATCACAGCTAGCAATATGGTTTTTTGTGTACTTATTCCAACTCAAGCAACTAAGCTTAGATCTTGTGGGAATTTCAACAATAGGACAATGAACATCTGCTGGTTCATTCACAATCTGCAGAAAATCAAACAGATGATGTTGGTTGGCGAATCAAAGAACTGCAATTATAGTACACTAAAACAGGTGTCATCATTCTAGAAGACTGGCTAGCCAATAGTGTTCGGGTAAGCATAAAGTGATCACTTTAATCAAAGATAGACGGCTATACATCACCTTTATAAAAAAAAAATATTTCCAAAGAACTTCAGAAACCATGAACTCCACTTAACAAACCTAAAATATTTCATCTAATGCTTACCGAGGAAAACTCAAAAACCTTGATGCGCCTTGACACTCCAGCAATAGCAAACATTTCATCATCACGATCAAATTCTATACTGCAGATTCATTCTAGTTAGAAATTCTAAGGGTGCACAGGAGAGGATGTTTTAAGAATGGAAGTTCAAAATAAACACTAGTTTGTTACAAGACATCAAATTCCAAATAAGTCTAAGCATATTATTAAACAGATCAATTCTAGATTGGTCCAACCAGTATTTCTTTTGAAGATATGTCAGAAAACATAACAAAGATACCCAAATTTCATGCAACTACAACTGATTGATGACCCAACTAATGACTATGAAGATATACATAGAATGATGAACTTTTGACTTACCTTGAGACAATGTTAGCAGAGTGGAAAATATCCCCGTGCCTAAGTTCAGTGATTACCCTCAATTGGCTAATGTGAACAATGATTACAAATGTTAAATAAAAGTAAAGAACAGTTAGAGTGAGATCCAGAACATTCCTGAAAAAGAAAATATTAGTTCTAGGAAAGGCGAAACTGGTGAGAAAGTTTTGTACCTGTATCGTGTAAAACTACTTAGCACTGACTGAAAATCCTCAAGACCAGGATTATAACCATCTATTTCCATTACATTTGGGCCTTTATCTTCCTGATTATTAAATTGTTTCGTCCAACGCTGTCGCTTTTGTAAGTAACACTCTTGTAGGTCATTAAACTGTGGCAAGAGATAATAATTATAAAAGTTTGGCCAACAAAATTAATTCAACCTGTCATTTTTGAGAATGACTGGTGAACTTTTACGAAAAGGGAATATATGGAAATGTAACTCCTACCGATGGGAGATCTTAATGAACAAAAAAAAAACAATAGGAGATATTCAGTTGCTCCATAAATCTTTTGAACGGAATGCTACTTAGAGTAGTTGATCAACAGAATTATTTTTAAAAGGACACAAGAAGGATCATTAGTAAGCAGGCTATTCATTGATGGACCAAGAAACTTGGACCTTCTCTTTTCTATTCAACACCTATAAATACAGTATTGCACCAACCAACAGCAAAGGTTAAGAAATATGGAAAATAAGCAAAGACAGTAACCTGTGCATGAATCTGCCTCTTTCTTGCTAAGGCCAATCCTGAATTAGTATGGCATGCAGAATCTGACCCATCATAGACATCCTTACTTCTGAATCCCTGTGAACTTGCTTGATCTTTCGAAGTAACCTTCCTCTGAGGACTGGCTGAACCTATCCAGCCTTGTGAGTTGTAACCACCAGATATAGTGCCATTGTTATGTTGATCAATTGATAAAGGCAAGGTTTTTGCTGCCAAGGAGTCATCAACAAGCATCCTTATATTCATGGAGCATCTCTTTTTTGCCATGCACAATTCCATGGTACGTTTCTTTACAGCGGTTGTGTCCTCCTTAATATATTGGAGATCTGTTTTAATCTTCATCAAGAAAATGAAAACACATAAGATCATCAATCAAAAAGTGAAATAAAATTTGGGCTTAACACCTCCCAAAACAAACAAACAAACAAATAAATTAGACTTGAGAGCGGCAAAAATATCACTTCAGTTCATTTCCTCTTGCATCCATATTCTTACAAGTTTGTAGCTAAGAACTCAGTTTTCACAAGCAATTTATAATTCCAGGAACATATAAGTTCACGTTAAGAACCTGGTTAAGCTCTTCAAGTTTTTTCTTCCTTAGGCAGTTCAAGAAATCAAGTAGAATCTGCATTTTCGCCTCTGCTTCGCTTTGCTCCATTGTTCTCTTCTTGTCAACAAGTAGAGACAACAAACTGTCTAGCTCCTTAGCTGACACCTCACATCCCTGTCTAAGAATCAGATTCAGAATAAGAGTCACTACGCTTATTATGGAATTCAAAGAGTTCCTTCGAGATCAAACATTAATCATTAATGAACATGAAGTATTCAAAGAAACACCAAAACAACATCGCAAAGTTGATTAGGTTCCACATACAATCAAAGCACAATAGCTACTTTTGCAATTAGTCTAAATGGAAAATTTGTGCTCTAATATAGCATAACTGACCTGTAGTATTGTTTGACGAAAATGTTCAACTGGAGAGGCATTCCTTGCTGATTGACGAGCAGAGATCTTCTTCAGTAACTACGAAACGTAAAAAGACGGCGTTAATCAAACAAATTTGCAGTTTATAATGAAGGCATTCTTCAAATAATTAACAGTACTCTATTAAATTGTTAATCCAACTTAAAAATTGCAAATGCAGCTTCTAATTTGTCAGGCCTCGATGTCCTTTGCATCGAAGTATCGAACAATAATTTAAGATTAAAAGAAGAAAAAACAAACCTTATTAAGCAAGAAATTAGGGAAGATATGGTTATTAGTGAGATAACGAGAACAGCAAGGGCAATCGCTCTTGTTCCGAAGATGAATCGAAATGCACGTATAACAAAAGCTATGACCACAAGCCGTCATAAAAGCGTCTTTGATGATCTGCATGCATATCGGACAGAGCACATCCTTGTCAATGTCAGCTCCCGCCGGCTCTTCTTCCTCCGCAGAGTAACGCGGCAGCGGAGGCGGAGGCGGAGGCGGAGGAGAAGGCGCACTTCTTTCCGACGGCGCCGGCGATTCGGATTTAGTCGCGCACATTGAACCGTCGTCTCCCGCCACGGTTTTTACAATTATTTGTTAAATTTCAGTTAGAAGGAAAAGAAAAAGGGAAATTTGTGAAGAAATTGAGTGTGTGTTAATAATGAAGTGAAAGCGGAGTGATTGCAGGGGGGGAAGGGAAAGATTTTTTGTGAGGGTGATAAAGAAACACGTTGGGCGGGCGTTTTTCCTTGTTCGTTGTATGTTTGGTTCAATTTCAATGCAACAGACAATATAGACTATAGTGTATTTATAACAGGGAGGGCCCAAAATAGTAAAAATTGAAGATTGGTCCCTTTTCCAGAAATTGTAAAGTTGTAAGCTAACATAATGCCAAATTTTCATTTTGGTCCTCTAGAAATTTATAATTCAATTCTGGTATCCATATTTTAAAGGCAAAATGACAAAAAATGTCCCCAACGTTTGCATATTTTGTCATTTGGCTGCCTATTCTTTTTTTGGAGCAAAGAACACTTCAACGTTTTAATTTGGTCCAAATATGTTCTCGTTGGATGAAAATTGTCAGTCAACTAACGATCAATGGTTGGTATTGACTGGACTTGCCACGTGTTAAGATCTGCTGAAATAGCAGCATTTTATTTTTTCAATTTTAACCGCAACAGATTCACCACATGTCACAATCATGTTTAATCACGTGTCATCATGATATTCGGCCACGTATCACCATCAGGAAGGATATGACAAAATATTTTTTTTAATCTGATCTTAACACGTGGCAAGTCCAGCCAACACCGTTAATTGACAAATAAAACAGTTTCCATCCAACGAAGGGCATATTTGGACCAAAATGAAACGTTGAATGTTCTTTGCTTCAAAAAAAAATAAGGAGCCAAATGACAAAACATGTAAATGTTGGGGCATCTTTTATCATTATATCTGTTTTAAATTTATAGTTTCACCCTTGTGTGTATTTTGTAAAAGAATTTGACATGTTTAAAAAGTCGTAACTTTTATTGACATTATATTTAGGTATGTCAGATTTTAATTATTTATATTAAATAATACTTACACATGTTTATAATTTAATCTACGTATTTAAACATAATTAATGACAAATCTGAATTGTTATTTAAGACTAAATTGATAGTTGCTCAACAAAATTACTTGATTGATACAATAATGATATTGTAAGTAATCAATTAGAATTTATAAAAATTTAGTGACCAACTTATAATATAAGTGATAGTTTAAAGAGGTTTGGTACAATCAAACTTAAATTATTTTGAATAATAAATAACACATTATCAGTTGATTTGGTAAAATGAGACGTAAGATTTTTTAAATAAGGTTAAGTATTTAAATGTTGTGAATGAAACAAATTTAATTAATCTAATAGGATGAACTTCTGCACTACACAATCTGAATTAATTGGTTAATTAATTAATCAATAAATAAATAACAAATTGCTGGTCGATAAAGAAATATCCGAGACTTATGATGGATGAAGGAGAAATGAAAGTAAGGTTGTAAATGAACCGAACATTCAGCGAATCATTTAGCGAGAAGTTCGTTTATATTCATTTATTTATTAAACGAACGAATATGAACAAGATTTTTTATTCGTTTAATTAAATGAACGAACACGAACAAAGGGCTTGTCCGTGCATTTATGTTCGTGAACATTCGGTAATCTGTTCGTTTATATTCGTTCGTTTGTGTTCGTTCGTTTATGTTCATTTAAGAGTTTTTTCAAATTTCAATTATCGATTAATTTGGTTTAAAATCGGTTAATTAACTGAATTAATCGAACTAACCCAAAATATTAAATAGTTAACACATTTCTTAATGAACAAACACGAACAAAAAAAATTGTGTTCGTTCATTTGTTCGACTAAAGTTAAACAAATGAACATGAACACGCCATTATTCGTGTTTGTTCAATTCGTTTACGGGACTAAATGCAAGGGGCACGGTGGAACCAACAAATTGGTGTAAGAAATAAATATGAATGTCCTGTGCGAACTGTAAGCAGTAAGCAGCAACCAAGTCCATTAATAAGCATTTATAATCCTGAAATTAATGCCCTAAAATATCTTCGTTTGAAAACCAATTAAGATGGTCGATGAATATGATGATGTTCAATGTTCATTGTCAAACGAGGTTAGGAGAAGGTATGTTGCGTTGATACGTCGAAAACTCCTCTAAGATTATTGTAGGCAGTATGACTATTGTCAAGCATCAAGATTTAAAAATCTCGAGATATTGACTTCATAGTAAAAGTTAGGGATGGGCACGAGTCGGGCAGGGTCGGGTTTTTGCCTACCCGGATTCGACCCGAAAATAAATACTTTAAACATTTACCTGATCTGATTCGAATATATTCTTTAAAAGATTCGACATGAAAATAAATATACTAAATTCGACTCTAACCCAACCCCACCTATATAAAATAAATTAATTTTAGGGACTTAATTGTAAAAAAACTAATTTTAAGGGACTTAATTTAAAAAAATATAATTTAAAGGATTAAATTATAAATAAAAATTCAATTTTAAGGACTTAATTATTAAAAGAATATATAAAAAGGGATATTATTATAAATTTCCCTAAAAAATTCAAGAAGAAATTACACTATTGGTCCCGGGTCGGGTCAAGTTAAGTATTTTCCACCTAAACTCGACCCGATCCTAGTTCACCCATAACAAAAAAACTCGACCCGAACTCAATTTTTTTCATTAAAAAATCCGACCCAGTCAAACTGGGTCGGGTCGAAACCCGTCGGGTCTGAGTAAAATGATTATCCCTAATAAAAGTCGGAATAAAAAACCTTAACCCGACAAGACTTGTTGTGTTGACACGTCGAAAACTCATGTAACATAATTGATGAGATTTATTATTAGGTTTTAAATATTGACAATATAAAAAATAATTTAATTAAAAAATATTATTTTTATAATATTCGATCTGAATTAATAACTAATGAGAAAACCTAATTTACTAATGAAATCCGATTAAAATGCTCTTAGCCGAACATAACTTCAACATCATTGAAGTGGTTGAGATTGATTGTTGTTTCACCTGCCACAATTTCAATTCTATGTGGTGGACGTCAAATTAACCATCGAAATCTTTAGACGTGATGTGCCTCGTTTTGAACTTTGACTCCTATTGTTCTTTGAATCAAATTCCTCGTGATTACTTAATTTTCAACTACGACAAACTGAATAAAAATGTCTTTATTCAACGAATGCCGAATACAAGATTTTAGGTTAGAAGTATGAACTGTTTGATAGTTATATTAAAAATTTAAAAGTGCAGAATTACAAAATTTTAGGAACACAAACATAAATCATCAATAGAAAAAATATATAAAAATATACAGATTATATAAAAAATTAAAAATATTAGAAAATACAACTGCTCCCTACAAGGTGTGCAAAATTATCTGATTCAATTGATCTGATCTGTTTATCCGTTGATCTTATCCGAAATTTCAAATATTCGATTTGTTTTTTAATTTTCGGATAATTCGGATCGGATATTCAAAAATTTCGGATCAGATACGGATAGTGATTTTGCATTCGGATCGGATATCTGAAAATTTCATTTTTTTAATAGATATGAATCTTGTTATATTTGATACTTTTACTTGTTATATATGAAAAATTAATTTTTTTTATAGATACAAATCTTGTTATACTCAATAATTTGTTGGTTTTTATATTTAAAAACCTAAAATGTTCATGGATAAGACCGTCAAATTCAAAAAAATAATTAAATTAACTCATAATTTCGGATATTTAGATATCCAAATATCTGATCCGAAATTTAAGATATCTAAAAATTGGGTATCCAAATTTTTTGAATCGAAACAGATGATTAAAATACCTATCTAAAAGTTTCAGGTATGCGAAATTTCAAATCGAATCGGATATCCGAAATACACACCTCTACCGCTCTTAGTCCATTTCTATGTCAAATATACACACTCGATTCGGTAGACACAAGTCAACTTTTTTGTTTAAAATGATTTTCTCATCATAATTCCTTCGTTTTTCTCGTAGGAGCATTATTTTAGATGATTACGGGTATAAATGAGATAATTACTATGTTTTTAAGTAATCCGAGTTCGATTCAAAATAAGTTGATATTTTGATTCAGTAATATGTTTTCTATTCGTCTTTTTATGGTATTTTGAGATTTATCTACCATAAACTTTCTAGATTGTTGTTTTTATTTAAATAATTCATGTATACATCACACAAATACCGATTTTAAAAATATATTTAATGGTGATCTATAGGAGTGAGTATTCAATCGAGTAGAGTAAATTTTTTTTAGAGTTGGTCGAGTAGAGTAGATTTTTTTAGAGTAATTTTTTTTTAGTCAAGTTGAATTGCTTGAGTCTCTGTTTTAATTGTAAATGTTTATAATGATATGATACTAGTTGGTTCGATTTTAAACAACTTTCTATAACCTTATATGTTATACATGCACACACACATATACATATATATCTTCGTATGCGAAATACACATATTAAACAAAGTTTAGAGACTCGACTCGAGCTTATCAATTCACTGATCACTAAAATTTTAACTTATTCAAATGACATTTTATAACTTAAAATCTATTTTTTAAAAATTGAGTCAAATTTATAAAATTACTATTATTTAGGTGGGCTTTTGGATCCATTTCTTAACTAACATGAAGCATGAGCCTTCTATGAGCCCCTTTCGTTTTCTTTCGGCTCCAACAATCTCCTTTGTTTTTTTAATTTTCGTTAACAAGTTCGGCCCAATGAATATTGAAAGAAGGAGAATTTAAGGGTAAATTACACAGGAGATCACTTATGTTTTAATAAGTTTTATTTGCGTCACCAATGCTTGAAAAGTTGCATAACAGACTAATGTTTTCGATTTATATAAATATATTATATATCCACATATAATAAATGCTTTTCTTAGTCTGAAAAGAAAACAAATTTAAAATTATTTGTAAAAAAAAACTATAAAAAAAAACTTTAGTAAGTAATACTCTCTAACAACCGGTTAACTCATAGCTGGTCCTTTATTTAGGTGTACGGGTGTTTATCATCCATAGCAAGTTGAGTAGTGTTTGGTTTGATTAAAAAATTGTTTGAGTTATATTCGACTTGATACTCAATGAGTTCGATAAAATCTTATTCGACACATGCTTGTTAAAAAACTCGCTACTCGTTAAGCTCGGTAGATACAGAAAATTTTGGAAATTTGAACCACAAAAAATTACGTTTAAATTACTTAGTAAGCCAATGAACTTTTTTAGAGTCTTCAACTAGTATTGAAACTTCTCGGAACATAATTTTTTAAGACAACGACAAAAATATCATAAAAAGATATAAAATAAATTAACGAACTGCTCGCGAACACATCGAGTTGAGTTAGACTTTACTCGACTCGTTAAAATCTCGAATTTAGCGTTGGACGAGGTTAACCCGAGCTGTTGAACTCAATTAGCACCTTATTTAAGGCTTTCAATCAACAAGTATAAAATTCAAGAGCTACATTTTAACTATATTATTAAAATATGAGTTGGGGAAGTTTGGACTTTGAACTCCAATTGGACCAACAAATAAAATGTCACTTGTTAGTGAAAGTGACAACCTTGAAGCTGACTTTAAGCTTAAACAAAACAGCAAATTGCTCCTTGTCCTCCGCTTAAGAAAAGCTTTACTTTTGCCAAACATAAGAAAACAAATTTAAGTTAAGATGAATTTCTGTTCAAATTTAATTGTAAATATTTAAAATATTGTTGTGCTAATTGATTTAAATTTAAACGATATTTTAATTATATACGACATACATATATTTTATATGTGATATACATAAATCAGATAAAGTTGAGAAATTTTATTCAAATTTAAAAATTAATCTACTAATTAGTAAAATTTTCAAATTATTCGAATCTAATTTTACAGCTTAAAATTTAAGAATATCTCAAATTAAACCAAAATTTTAAAAATACGATTCAAATCAAATCAATTCGAAAACTTCAATATTCAATCTCTTATAATCAAAGCAACCGTCACTTCCTTTTTCTAGGTGGTAAGCAACTTCGTTCTCAAATCGATTTCCTATGCCCGAAAAGGAAGAGAACTCTCTCGAGTATTAAAAAAGTAACATTAATAAAGAATTCAAAACCCGTCGCACCGACTGCACGTGATTTACAAACTCACATGTGTCTTGGGATTGGTCATGTAAATGTAATAGACAATAGTTGTACCTAACTATCGTCATCTCACAGCCGTGATCCATAAGACTCATAACTTTATAATAAGAGGGTGAACATATAAAATTTAAAAAAAATAAAAATATATATATAACAAAATTTTTAATTTTTTTAATTATATATAAATTTTAAAATTTTAATAGGAGGATCGTCCCCCGCCAATCTCCTCTAAAATGACCCAACTGTTAAAAAGGGAATAGTTGTGTTCATACAGTCGGTCCATTTCTTACCATGTATAAATAACCACGTACGGTCCATTTCTCACCACCTCAACTATACCACTAACATAAGTTTTCTTGCTTTTTTCCCTCTAAATAAACTATTTGTGATTATAAGGTAGTATCTGTTCATAGATATTTTTAACCCTTTTAACAATGTATATGTATCTTGTGGACAAAATAAAATGAACTCGTATTTCCCAAAATGATAATGATCCGCTTTTTCACGGATATACTTGTTGGGTTCTTCTTGTTTACATATATATATATATATATATATATATATATATATATATATATATCAGACTTTGTTAGGAGAAAAAAAAATATAACAACATACATCAAAATCTCGTTAAAAAAATAAAACATAAAACTTCAATACACGTGAAAATGAAAAATCAAAACTATTTAACTAACAAATCACTGTTTTTATTCAACTAGATGTTTAAATAGTGGTAGATGTGGTAAACAAAATCAATCTCGTATATTACTATGTTAATACTTTTGAAAACATGTAAGAATTACTACCATCGTTGAACTGATCATTGAAATTTATTATAATTAAAAGAAAAAAATTACGATAGAAACAAGAATAATATTAACTGATATCATGTAACAACTATAAGGAAAATTTTATTTGTTATCAATGTAACAGAAATATTTATAAAGCCTAAAATCATTATTTATACATTAAAACACACTTACTTAGCCGCATGATAACTAATTTTCATTAATGGTAATTTAATGCCGTCATAAAAGGAAATTTAATCATATAAAGCCGTCGATTTTTCTATTTAGAATGCACATTGTAACATGGATACATGAATATCAAACTACTATAAAATAAAAAATAATTGTACAATAAAATATATGAAAAAAATTTAAAACATATTTTTTAGGATTAATATCCTATACACTGGCGGTAGAAACTTTCAGTTTCCACAAGCGCTTTAGTTTTAGGGTACAGAGAGTTAGTTTAGGGTATATATTTTAGGGGTTTAGGTGTAGGGGTTTAGAATTTAGGGATAATTGTTTCAATTTAAGGTTTAAGGTTATAATTTAGGGTTTACAGGTTAAAGCCTAAATCATCACCATATTACCAACCCTAAATTATAACCCTAAACCTTAAATTGAAACAACTATCCCTACCTAAACCCTTAAACTCTATACCTTAAGGGTCTATTTGTTTGAAGGAAAATAATTTTCAGAAAAATATTTTCCTAATTTTTCTGTGTTTGGTTCAAGGAAAACTCTTAGTCAAAGAAAAATATTTTCCAGTCAAAAGAAAATTCTTAATATTTTTACAGAAAACAACTTCCCAGGTTGGAAAGGGGAAGTCATTTTCCAAATCTTCTCATCTTCTCACCGGCTCCCCTCTCTCTTCTTCTTATCATTCGAGGTTAATCATTCGCCAAATCAGGCGGTCGTTAGAGGTCGGTAACATTGACGCTGCCATTGATCTCCTCCGAGTTCACGCTCCTTCTGTCATAGAAGATCAGCGCCTCCTTTTTCGGCTGCAGAAACTGGTTAATCTCATAGTCTTATCTCTTTTTTAAGTTAATAAAAGTGCGCTTTGGTGGAATTAGTTCTTTTATTTTTGGAGTTTGATTCTTTTTATCGTTGATTGCATTTTTATTTTTCCTTTTGAAGAAATTTATTGAGCTGCTGAGGAAAGGGACAAGGGACGATTGTGCCTTCGCAATTGATTACTCGAGGAAGTCTCTTGCTCCTTGTGCTCTTAATGCCTATCCGGAAACTTCTTTCTCTTTTAGTAAATGTATTCTTCTTTCTGATAATTACTGTTTGATTTTGAGATTTAATGACAACTATTTTGACCCCAGTGATGCTAATTTTTGAATTGCATTCGTTTTCTACCATCCATTTATTCATCGCCATTTTTTATTTGAATTGAATAATTGATTGTAAGAAAAAAAGATTGGTTGATTTTAAAGAAATTATGGATAGATAGGAGTAATAAGTTATCATGTTTTCCTATTTTCGTCTTTGTTAAGTGCTTAATCTGGTTTGAAAGATTGTGATGTATAATTGATGGGGGAAATTATTGTAAAGATGCTTAGTGATCACTGTGCTGTTATTATGTTTTGAGAAATCTTTTCTTAAGTGGCATCTACTAAAGAAGCATTTCTTAAAGTCTTCATGTCACCTAATGTGTTTGTGTTCTACTAATACTTGATTGAAATTTGGAGGCTTAATTCGCCTAAACCTTCAGCAATGGATCGGAAGATGAATAACTTCCAAGATAAGTATTCATGTTATTTACCATAGGGAATGAGCAATATATTCATAAAAAATATTGTATACAAATGCTCTTAGACTTGGATGTTGTGACTTGTGTCATGCAACCCTTAAAATGTTGAATTTTATTTTCTGGTGGGAGAAGAAGATCTAAATCTGGTCACTCTATTACAAGTATACATTGCTAACTTCTTTTTTTGATGGTTTTGACAATTTAACTGCTGCTTTGTAGGATTCATTTTTAAGAATAGAATTAATGCTTTTAAGAGATACTTGGAAAACAATCAATTTAGTTCAGATATATTGTGTCCATGGTGTTGCTAATAGATTTGTTCATCCATATAGGAAGCATATGAGGAATTCAAGCACTTACTTCTTGCCTTTATATATGACAAAGATGATCAAACTTCCCCTGTGGCAAATGAAGTGAGTTGGAGTTTGGCCTTATAAACAACTTTTTTTTATGATTATGAGTTGGAGTTGTGGTATAAATTATGAATTAAACAATATTGTTATATTAGTACGATGAGATAATATTATTATGTTAATGTGATATAGTATTAAGTTCGTTGAGTATATTCTTGATGGAGGCATGTGCTTTAGAGAGTTTGACGGTAGAAGTAAGTGTATCGAAGAAGGATAAGAAATTCAGTGCTAAAAAAATACGTACGTGCACTGCTAAATGCCAAAACATTGTTTATATTAAAAAAAATCAATTTTTTATATTCAAAAAATAGTATAATTTTTTAACAATAAAATTAATTTTAATAACTTTAAAAAGTAAAAAGTAAAAAATAATTCATAAAATATGTATAATTGTTTATTGAAAACAGATTCCGAAAATTGTTTTCAGAAAAATTAACCAAACATCGAAAAACATTTTACACTGCAACATCCAAACAATGAAAATCGTTTTCTGGAAAATGTTTTTCATTTCTGGAAAATGCTTTTCAGAAAATATTTTTCAGAAAACATTTTCAGTGAAACAAACAGACCCTAAACTAACTCTTTATACCCTAAAACTAAGGCGCTAACTCCTTATACCCTAAAACTAAGGCGCTTGTGGAAACTTTCAGTTTCCACCGCCTGTGTATATATTATTTTTTTATTAAGAATAAATGTAGATAAAAAAAGTAAAAATAATAATTTTTTGTCGGTAATCAACAGAAGACTAATATTATTACCAATGTTGTACATTAAAAAAAACGAGTTCATCTCCTTGTGTCTTAGCTTGAGACTCAAATTTAAACACTAGTAATATATGTTGTGTGTGACATATTTGAAAATAACCGTAAAACCTTTGCATCCTTGTTTTAACCTTACATTTTTTTTTGGAACTTAAATATCGCAGCCATGTCGATCTTCCAAGTGTATGGTTCATTACCCAGAAAGCATCAACAAAAATGCCCCCCAGTCATAGCTAGGTCCCACAACCAATCATGCATTTCTATGTTTCAATCTCAACAAATACACGTATAATGAGGAAGACGAAGTAGGCAATCGAAAGACCCATTTCTATTTGTTTATTCATCTTCCCAAACCGATCATTTCTGTATATGTTCGTCTCTCCCACTCCCAATCTGACTTTATCAAAGTTTCCAAAGCTATGGAAAATGAAACGACCCAGGATTTGTTGCCCCAAAACAGGCCAAACCCAGGCTACGGAACTCAAGAAGGGCTCGAATTGAAGAGTTTCAGATTGGGTCTCCATTGGTTTTGCTTGGATCAAACGAGTTTATGGAAAGTTAGTCTCTCTTGGTCTCTCTTCTTCGTGCTTGCCGTCGGATCTCCCATCGTTTCCCACTTTCTGCTTTTGTGCTCCGATTGTGATGAGCAGCATCAACGGCCGTACGATGCGTTGGTTCAGTTGTCGCTTTCGTCTTTCGCCGCGATTTCTTTTGTTAGTTTGTCGTCTTGGTCTCGGAAATATGGGATCAGGAAGTTCCTGTTTTTGGATAAACTGTGTGATGTTAGTGATAAGGTTCGACGAGGATATGCAGAGGAGCTTCAGGTAAAAAAAAATATGTGTATTTTCAAGCCGTTTCGAATTCGATTCATTGTTCTTGATGAAATTTTGATGATCGTTGATGAATCAGGCCGGAGGAGCAGTTGTCTCCTGAAAATTTAAAATTTCTACGTGATTTAAAAAAATGAATTTTTTTATTAAAAATCTAATTTCGGCTCCTTAAAAAAGTTCCACCCCTCTAATATTGAATTATGTGTTCGTCCTGTTGCTAATTAGGGGTTTAAAGAGATGAATATTTAGCTAATAATAGTAATTAAGCCATTAACCAAAATAAAGGTTCTTTTTTTTTGGGGGGGGGGGGGGGGTAAGATTCCATTGCATCAGTTCTTGATGATTAGGCTAATTTGTGTTCACCTGCTGTGCAATTTTGGTTTTGCATTTGGGGTCCAAAAATCCCGATTGAACAGGAAAACGTGACTCGGTCATTGTGCCAACATGTTTGAATTTAAAAACTTAAACGTGATTTTGGGAAAAGCAAAGTTTAATATCCGAAGAAATCAATGAAATTCTTGTGTATTTGTCCTCCCTTGTTTTGCTGCTGAGAATGCATACAGAGTTTGGTTATGGTTTAAGTTATTTTAGAAGTTTTTCCCCTAATATATTTGGAGGATACTTAGAGGTCAAATCCGACACAATGCCGGACATTGGTACTTAAGGAAAAATAGGACTGAAATCTTGTCTAAATCATTCAACACTATTTGATGGAATCATCTAAAATGTGAAGGTCTGATATTTGCAGAAATCAATGAAACTCCTCTGTGTATTTGTCCTCCCTTGTTTTGCTCTTGAGAGTGCATACAGAATTTGGTGGTACGCAAGTGGAGCCAGGCAAATTCCCTACTTTGGCAACATGATAGCGAGCGACATCGTTGCGTGCGCGTTGCAGCTGGGGTCATGGCTTTATCGAACATCCATTTTCATCCTAGCCTGCATCTTTTACCAACTTACTTGTCATCTGCAAATACTCCGACTGGAAGACTTTGCTCAAGTTTTTCAAAAGGAAACCGAAGTGAGTTCAATCTTGGCTGAACACCTCAGGATAAGAAGAAATCTTCGGATCATAAGCCACCGGTTTCGCTTATTTCTTTTGTTGTCACTGGTCTTGGTCACTGCAAGTCAGTTCTTTGCTTTGCTCTTGACCACTCGAACCACGACCCCTCTCAATATCTACGAGGTTGGAGAACTTGCGGTAAGCCACTAATTTTTAGCTGATTGAATGCTATAGTGCTGAGTGCAGGGTCTAGACTTGCGTAAATGTAAAATCATAATTATTCTATGACGATCGATCGCAGTTATGCTCCATAAGTCTGGTGACCGGATTATTCATCTGCATGAGGAGTGCAACAAAGATCACTCACAGAGCACAGGCTATTACAAGCCTTGCTGCCAAGTGGCATGTCTGTGCCACAATTAACACTTTCGACGAAGTTGATGGCGAGACTCCCACGAATCAGATCACTTCTCCCCAAATGTATCCACCGGAGGTTGATTGGGGATCAGATGAAGAAGATGGAAGTGATGATTTGGACAATACAAAGCTTGTACCCATCTTTGCACACACAATGTCTTTCCAAAAGAGACAGGCATTAGGTAAGTCGGAAAAAGAAGCATGGTTTGTTCTTTTTAATCCACATATGTTTTTCTACATAATCCTAATTCGGTTGCTTGCACGAATTGCAGTGAATTATCTTGAGCACAACAGAGCTGGAATTACAGTGTTTGGTTTCATGGTAGACAGAACTGGAATCCACACTATATTCGGAATCGAACTAGCTTTACTGCTTTGGCTGCTCAATAAGACAATAGGTATTACTTCTTCACCCATTGCATCTCTAAGAAATAAAACCTTCGGTTTAAACCGAATGAAAACATCTCGATATTACTAGCATTTGCCATTTCCTAACAGTCTTCATATCCCTAACTATGCTGCACCACATCCTCTCTTTTTTACACAGTAAATTTGACATGAATACTCGATAGAGAGAGCTTAACTCGACGGCATGGTTGCTATCAAACCGCAAAAGTATAACGCCGTAAGCTGTGAGAAGGTGATTGAATCATCACCTTTGCTGGAATCAAAGAAGCATAGTATAAGTAAAGGGAAATCTCTACTAGAGAACAATATTCTGGTGATAGCACGGACATGAAGTACAAGTTTGTATCTCAAACTCGATGTCTATATCCGGTTCTTAAACAACCCCTTGTATAAATTTTTTTGTAACACTTGCCCCTGTTGTGAGAAGTATGTAAAATAGTTCAACTTTCTGTTGAAAGCTGAAACTATTAATAAGATAAGAGGTTCAATATGTATTTTGTAGTTGCCATTTTGTTCATTAGGAATGGTGGTAAAGATTTGCTTATTGCTTCTCTTGGAGTACTTGTTTGTTATTTGCAGTTTGCACTGCACTTATTTATATGTAGTTTTGTTGCCTATTCATTCTTTTGTGTCCAATTCGCAGATCTCGATATATGATTTTCAAAGATCTTTCGAATATTATTTCTCGATATTCAACCTCAGTATATATATATGTGGGATAGGATCCAGTTACACAATGTAAAATTCTCTAAGTTTTACACGTTTTTTAGATCGTTGTATGAGAGAAATGAATGGCTGAAAGATATATATATATTATATATATATGCGTAAGCACTTGTATGTTTTGGTTTGATGGGATTAATTTGCAGCACCGTAGAGCACCATCGATTCCAAAATTTGGCGATTGGGATGAAAATGATCCCACATCGTATGAAAACCTTACAGCTATATTTGAAAGCGTGAAAGAGGAGAAAAAACGGCAAAATGACAAAAGATATCTCTAATGTTTGTATGTTTTTCATTTGGCTCCTTATTCTTGTTTTTTTATTCAAATATACCTGCAATGTTTGCTTATTTTGTCATTTACCCCTACATTCTTTCTTTTGGTTCAAATATGCCCCCAACGTTCATTCATAGTCCAAATATGTTCATGTTGGATGTAAACTGTCAATCAACTGACGATCAACAGCTTATAAAAAAATTTAACGTGGCATCAGCAGATCTTAATACGTGGTAAGTCCAGTCAGCGTCAGCTGCTGAACGTTAGTTGAGTGACAGTTTCCATCTAACGGGGGTATATTTGGACCAAATTGAAACATCGGGGACATATTTGGACCATAAATAAAACGTTAGGTGGCATATTTGACCAAAATAAAAAATAGGGGGCAAATGACAAAAAAACAAACGTTAAAAGGGCATATTTGAACTAAAAAAAATAAGAGGACAATGTTAGGAGCATCTTTTCTCCTTTTGTCCGAAGACGAAGAATTCGCATCTTTTTTCTTATAGAAAACAAATTCTGAATAAAATTTACTTTTGTTTCAAGTTATACATAACTATATCATTGCTACTTTTATGTGAATGTGAATATTGATGTTTTTCCTTTGTTATTTTTATTATTATTGAGAACCTAGCATCTGATTTAATTCGTGAATATTTTTTTTGTATAAATCACTTAAAAGCATAAAATGCCGAAGAAAGCAGGTTTGATAGAAAATTTTAAAAAAATAAAAATATATGAAAATTTATAGTAAACATTTATTCTCATTGAATGTTTTTGTGGAATTATAAAAGAATTTATATTCAATATATTGACGGTGGAAATTAAAAGTCTACAAGCACTTTAATTTTAGAGTTTAGTTACTTAGTTTAAGGTGTAGGGTTTAGAGGTTTAGGTGTAGGGGTTTAGAATTTATGAATGGTGATAAGAATTTAGGGTTTAAAGGTTAGGGTTTAGTTTGGAAGGTAATATGGTGAGAAACTGAGAATTTAAATTTTAACCTACAAACCCTAAATTATATACCTAAACTCTAAAATTTAACCACTATCCTAAATTCTAAACTCATGTACATAGATCTCTAAACTTCACACTCTAAACTAAGTCCCTAAACTCTAAAACTAAGACGATTGTAAAAAAATTTAGTTTTTACTACCGGTGTACGAAACAATTACTCATTATAAAATGCGATAATAAATATTTTTGTTATATGGAGATGAAGCATAATGTTGGTATAGTTTAAGATGCTTTTAATTTGTAGTTCTAAAAGAAAAAAGATTGGACATGGGCTATCATGAACTGGATCACACTAATGTCATGTCCGGAATTATTGGCATCAACTCCACCCTTTTTTCGACAGATCTTAACTTGCTTATGCAAAAAGCCCTCCCGTTCCGGTTCAAAACTTCAAATTTACCCATCCCAAGTCATAAAAATAAAACACATTTGGCTGGATGATATGTTAGGTTCTTTAAACAAGGACTTTCTCTGGTTTCTGCCAGTTTCACTTTTCTCTGGTTTCTGCCAGTTTCATTGACTTCTTTCTTCAGCCTTGGTGCATAGCCTCTTTTGGCTCTTTTTTTGACTTCTTCGCTTTCTCTTGTTTCAATGGCAACGATCTCTGATGGGTTTACGGACCTCTCACTGGATAAGGAGGAGGAGATTGTTGTAGAAGTTGACCCGGCTCCGGATGATAGTCGGATCTCCTTTGTTTTTTGCTTTGTGGGTTCTTTCTTGACATCGAGCATGATTAATTTTCAGGCGATGAGGATCACTCTCGCGAATCTCTGGCATCCGATTGGAGGTATTGCAATATCAGATCTGGGCTCTAGTCGTTTTCTGTTCCGACTATTCAATGCGGTCGATGTTGAGAGGATTGAGATGGATGGTCCGTGGTATTTTAACTCCCACCTCTTGGTTCTTCACAAGCTGCAGGTTGGTGAGGAACCGCTGAATGTAACGCTTCAGTTTGTTGATTTTTATGTTCTAGTACATGATCTGCCCCCTGGCTATATTAAAGAATCAGTAGCGAAGCAATTGGGTAATTATCTGGGTGTTTTTCTTGAATACGATGCTAGAGCAGTTTCGCTAGGTATTCGGGGTACGATGAGGATTCGTGTAAGGATGGATGTGCTTATTCCACTCAAACGCCGAAAGAAGATGTTGCTTCCTAATGGGCAAAGTGGTTATGTAACCTTCCAGTATGAAAAACTCAAGCTTTTTTGTTATCGCTGCGGAAGATTGGGACACGGTGAAGGCTATTGTCCGCTTCGGGTCCTTCAGGATCAGCAGGAAGTTGTGTTTCAGTGGGATGCTTCGCTGAAAGCACCACCATTTCGTCGAATTCAACAGACTAGCCCGTGGCTCCGGGACGAAGATGGTGGCCGACGTTTGGAAGATGGGATTCGTTTTGGAGTTACTGTAGGGGCGGAAAATCTGCCTCCAATTGATCCTAACATTAGGCCACAATCCAATCCACGATCTAACACAGCGGTTACAAATGTCAGAAGTGGTTTTTTTGTGGGACATGGGCCTGTAGCTATGAGGCCGTTTGGTGTGATACAATCAGCTGTAACTTCTATGGATTTGAGTGAGGAGGGTATTGCTTTAGCTAATTTCGATGGGCTTAAACGACTTCGACAAGACTCTACAGTTTCTGGGGTTCGGGATTCTCATGAGTCATCACCTTCACAAGCGGCAGGCCTGGGAGCCCAGGCTGGCCGAGCCCAATGAAACTCCTGGGATGGAATGTCCGAGGCTTAGGGAAGCCTCGGGCGCGTAGGCGTCTCCATGCAACTTTAAGAGATGCCAAACCTTCAGTTCTTTTTCTTATTGAAACTAAATTGCAATCAAATGTAATGGAACACGCCCGTCGGCGTTGGGGTTTTTTATCAGGTATTGATGTGAGCTCTAGAGGTAGTAGTGGTGGTCTTTGTCTTGCTTGGAAGGATGGATGTGATGTTGTGTTACGTTCTTTCTCGAATAATCATATTGATGTTTTGATTTCGAAAGATATTGATGGTCATTGTTGGCGATTTACGGGATTTTACGGAGCTCCTGAAGAAAGTTTACGCGCAGATTCATGGAATTTACTCCGTTCGTTAGACAACTGTCCTAATGTCCCTTGGGTTGTTCTTGGAGACTTTAACGAGATTCTGCTTTCAACAGAAAAGGTGGGTGGTCGTTTGCGTAACCCACGGCAAATGAATGCATTCCAGGATGCTTTGAATGATTGTTTGCTCTCGGATTTGGGATATAAAGGGAGATGGTATACGTGGGAGAAAGGGAAGTTCTCGGTTACAAATATTAGGGAACGTTTAGATAGGGGAGTGGGTAACTCTCTTTGGTGGTCCACGTTTCCTAATTACCAACTTTTTCATTGCGTTGATTCCCTCTCTGATCATTGTCCGTTACTTCTGGACACGGGTGCCACTTCGATTGGTTATAGGCATTCCCATTTCAAATTCGAAGCATCTTGGTTGGCTGAAGATAGCTGTGAGATTGAGGTCCGAAAGTTGTGGTCTGATTCGTCTGGCTCCCTACTTGAACGTCTAGCTGATGTCAGTAAAGGTTTGGAATGTTGGTTTCGAAGACTCCAGTGTTCGAGAAGGGTTTCCACAAAGGCCCTTAAAAAACGGCTTGAAGAATTGGCCGATCAAACACCAACTGATGACGTTTTGGAGCAGATTATAGAGGCTCGTCTTGCTCTGAATTTGGAAATCGATAAATCTGAAGTATACTGGGAGCAAAGAGCCCGTGCTAATTGGTTGAGACATGGAGATCAAAACAATTCTTTCTTCCATCGATTTGCATCCCAACGCAAGCGAATGAATAAAATTTCAGCTTTACACACAAGTACTGGTGTGCGGATGGAGGAAATTGGGGATATGCATACTGTTGCGAATGATTATTTTCATGATATTTTCACCTCCAGTAACCCTGTCTTTAACAGTCAGATTTTGGAAGGGATACGACCCTGTATATCGGATGAGATCAATGCTTCCTTGGCTGCTCCTTTTTCCAAGGATGATGTGTATTCTGCGCTTCAATCCATGGGGCCACTCAAAGCAGCTGGTGCGGATGGCCTGGGGGCAATATTTTATCAGCGATTTTGGCATGTTGTAGGGGATTCGGTAGCTGATTTCTGCATTGGTCTCTTGACTGGAGTCTATGATATGGAGTCGGTTAATCGTACACATATTGTACTTATTCCAAAAATCAGTGATCCGAGTAATATGACTCATTATAGACCAATCAGTCTCTGCAATGTTATCTACAAGATTGCATCCAAAATGCTGGCTAACCGTCTCCAAATATATTTAGATGTTTGTATTGACGAATGTCAGAGCGCGTTCATTCCGGGCCGGGCAATCACGGACAATATTATGGTTGCCTATGAGGTCTTACATTCGTTCCAGAATAACCGAGTAGGAAGAGATGGTCATTTTGCTTTAAAACTCGATATGAGTAAAGCATATGACCGAGTTGAATGGGGTTCGCGGATTCATGGATTTCTTTGATAGAACGATGTATGTCATCAGTCTCATATTCTGTGGTGATCAATGACATGGTTGGTAGTCCTTTATATCCATCAAGAGGGTTGAGGCAAGGGGATCCTCTAAGCCCATATCTCTTTCTATTTTGTACGGAGGGTTTGTCTTCATTGTTGCGCCAAGCTTTGAACACTGAAGAATTGAGTGGCTTTAGGCTGAACAGGTATGCCCCGACTGTATCACATTTACTCTTTGCGGACGATTGCCTAGTTTTTGGTAAAGCTTCGGTGAATAGTGCAACCCATCTAAAGAATATTTTGAATACGTATGCTGCGAATTCTGGTCAGATTGTTAATTTCGACAAGTCTGGATTATTTTTTTCTACAAATGTCAGTGATGAGACTCGGTCTAGTGTTGTACAAATTTTTGGGGTATGTCAAACTTCCAGTGTGGAAAAGTATTTGGGCTTGCCCTCGGTGGTTGGGAGGAATAAGCGTCAGGCTTTTATTGGATTGGGAGAACGAATGTCTTCCAAGATTAATAATTGGGCTGTACGACCTTTGTCACAAGGAGGAAAAGAAGTGTTTATTAAAGCTGTTTTACAGGCTGTACCAGTCTATACTATGAGTGTGTTTCTTCTGCCTAAAACTCTATGTAAGCATCTTGAATCAATTTTGGCTAAATATTGGTGGCAGAAAGGGCATAATAGACAGGGGATTCATTGGTGTACTTGGGCGGACTTATGCTACTTGAAGGAGGATGGGGGATTAGGATTTCGCGATATGCTGAAATTCAACATTTCGCTTCTGTGTAAACAAGGGTGGCGTATGATTGTTCGTCCATCATCTTTGGTGAGTCGCATTTACCGAGCGAAATATTTTCCAGGACTGTCTTTCCTCACATCACGCCTTGGTTCACACCCTTCGTATATTTGGCGAACTATCTGGAGTGCCCGTGGATTACTTGAATCTGGCCTTCGATGGCAAGTTGGGTCGGGTCTTGGCATCAACATCTGGAATGATTATTGGTTACCAGCTGCACCTCCAACTTTGATTACAACCCAACGTATTGATTCTCTTCACACAGTAGCAGATTTGATCATTCCAGGAATGGGTATGTGGAATGAGGATTTAATCAGATCGACTTTTAGCAATGCCGAAGCGGAACAAATTCTATCCATTCCGCTGACTCGTTTTCCAAAGGCGGATTGTCGAGTTTGGAGTGCAGAACCTTCAGGTATGTTTACGGTTCGAAGTGGTTATAAGCTGCTGATAAATTCGAATGGGACTACGGCTAATGATAGGAGATTGTTTAATACAATCTGGAGTGTCCCTTGCCCATCTAGGATTAAGATCCAGACATGGAAGTTTCTTAGGAATTTTGTGCCTACAAGAGCCAATCTATGTTTCAGACGTATCCTGAATGATAATTCCTGTCCTAGGTGTAATACTTTTCCTGAAGATTCCTTGCATATACTACGTGACTGTCAATATAGTCTCCCTATCTGGTCTAGCCTGGGCTTCACTTGGACTACACAGGTTAACCGTCTAGAGCTACGGGAATGGCTTTCATGGCTTTTTGATAATTACCCATCTTCCCGTTATGTTGAAATTCTGGTTACGATTTGGTCAATTTGGTGGGCTCGTAACAAATTGATCAATGAAAATATATTGCAGAATTGGCAGTCAACCACAAGGCATATACAAGGTTTTGTGCGCGAACTGAAGGAATTACCTGTGCGGTTACAATCGAACACTCCGCTCCGCTCCCGTTGGCAGCCCCCGCCGTCGTCGTTTGTCAAGACCAACTTCGATGCAGCGTTCAACCCACACACAAAAATTTCATGGTCAGGATGCGTTATAAGGAACAACGAGGGTTTTGTTTTGGGCTCAAGTCGGAGAAAATCTTACCGGGTACAATCGGCTTTCGCCGGAGAGGCCATTGCGCTGGTGCATGCTATTTCCTTTGCCATCGATCTGGGTTTTTCAGAGGTTGTGTTTGAGGGAGATTGTCTGGCCGTTCTTAAGAAGATGAGAAGCCGGGAGATGGATTTTTCCGTTATTAGTTCCATAGTCTGGGAAGCCCACCAGCTAGCTAGCCGCCTACATGCATGCCGTTTCCAGTTTGTCCGGCGCGGTGGAAACACGGTGGCTCATGCTCTGGCCTCTAATGCTTCATTGGGGGACGATGACGGCTACTGGATCGAGGAGGTCCCTACACTTGTTGAACAGCTTGTGGTGGCGGATCGTCGGGACGCCGCCTGATGATAGTCAAGATGGAAGTTTTCGTCAGCTTCACCATCGCCGATATGCTCTATCTTCTGGCGATTTTATTTTTTTCCCCTTTGTGTTTTTTCATTGTTTAACAGAGAGCTTTGGCTTGTTGGGGAAGATTGGGTCGGTTGGGTTCCATGTTTAGCTCATTTATTTTTCTTGTTTTACTTTAGTTGGGTGTGGGACGTGGTTTCTTTATTTTACAGATTCAATAAAATCAACCGACTATTCATTGTCAAAAAAAAAGGTTCTTTAAACAAGGTTTGATATTTAAACTCTAACATTATAAATAAATTTTTTAATTAAAAATATTGTTTTTAGATCTCTATAAAATTTGATCTGAATTAATGACAATAAACTTGATACAGATTGTTAAATAAAAAATTTCAAACAAATAAAAACGAGTCAAACTATCAATGTTATAAAATACTAATATATTTGAATATTTTTAATATAACCAGTTATATTCAACACATTAATCGAATAACAATTTAAAATATATTTTAATAAATCAAAACCACTAAATTTATGATAATAGAAAAAAAAAATTCAAATTCAAAATTTACAAACAAAATCTTTTATCTACATGTCCATTTTGAAATCTGACTCATGATGTAACCCCACAATACAACGATAATCTCATGACCAATAACCACATCAATTTGAAAGCAAAATACAAATATACAATTAAACCCTTTAAATCACTATCCTTTAAGCATAAAAAGGCACTTACATCCGTCGCCGTTTTGGCCCTTTCTCAATTCTTATCTCGAGCGCCAAACTCGTTATAAAAGGAAAATCAAACGGCAACAACCATATCATTTTTTTGTTTGTTTGTTTTCAATTTCAAATTTCAAAATCTGAAACACACTGAGCGTGTGAAAATGGAGGCAAGTCCAATGGCGATTGGATCGTGTTCCAAAGAGCAACAAAAGATCTACAGAGATTGGTTCAATATCGCCGATTCAGGTTGCTTCCTTTACTTTCTTTGCTCTTTAATCACTTTCTTTCATATTTTGGTTCTTTCGTTGAATTGGAGCATAAATTTTCTTTGATTGCAGATCGAGATGGGCGTGTTACTGGAAACGATGCTACGAAGTTCTTCGCTCTGTCTAAACTCTCTCGTCAAGAACTCAAGCAGGTAACTAGAAACTTGTTTATGGTTTGCTAAATGATTTTATTTGCAAAACAGAAACTGAGGTCAAGACTGCGCTTCTTTATAGTTTGGCTTTTCTTTGAAAATATGAATAAATTTCGGAATTACAATGCCATTATTTGCTAAGCTTGTTCATAAAGATTAGTCTATCATTTACTAAATGCTGTTATTTGTAAAATAGAAACCTCGGCGTTTCTTTTGGTTTTACCTTTCTTTGAATATATGAATGGATTTTTCATTTTTGAATTACACTGTTATTATTTGCTAAACTTGTTCATAAAGATTAGTCATCATTTAGTAAACTCTGTTATTTCCAAAATAGAAATTGAGGTAGCGTTTCTTTAAGTTTGGCCTTTCTTTGAATATATAAAATGAATCTTGGAATTACAGTAAAGAGTTGTGTACTAGCAGGATTTAATCATCCTCTGGACTAGAATAAGATATGTATTAGAAACTTTGCCTTTCATTAGTGTTCTGTTTTGGATTAATTGTAGTATTCCCTCAGATTATGGTTGTTTACGTTTGTTCTTTCATTTTTCTATCTTCAGATTTGGGCAATCGCAGATTCTAAACGACAAGGATTTCTAGGATTGACAGAATTCATTGTCGCTTTGCAGGTTTGTTTAACAGAATGGAGTTTTTGTTTCTAAATAGAGACTTTATCTTTATTTTTCTTCTGTGTGATATAAGGGTTCATATTTTTTTTCTGTTTGGTTTCCAGCTTATTTCTTTGGCACAAGCTGGACATGAAATAACCTCTGATATTCTTAAAAGTTCAGGCAAGTTTTGCAAATAAAATACTGTGTTGCTATTTCTCATGTTTTAGTATAAATGAATGCACGACTCTCTAGTGTTTCATATTCTTGTTGTTTAGTTTATATTGATAGTTCTTTTGTTTATTCTAGCCGGCTTGGAGAACATTGGTCTTCCTTTAATGGAAGGTGTTGATGCCTTAGCAACGGTAGGGGGTCCTATTTCTAGCTTTCCCATTTTAATTGCTAGCTTAAAATGTCATGTTTCTTGCCTTCCCATGCTTGTGGTTTTTTTTTTTGGTTTTTTTTACAACTATTTTCTCACTCCTCTCTCAGAAGAAAAAGGATTTGACTACAAATGGTGTGCATGACATGAATGGTTAGATGATACCCTATCCTCAAGTGTTTTTTTTACCAAGTTGTTTAACTGGGTTCTCATGAATTAGCTTACTGCTAATAATGCAGGATATAGTCAGCCCCAAGTTCCTGCATCTGCTAAATGGTTTACCTCAAAGCCTTCAAAAAAGGTTGTTTCTCAATTTCTTTTTGCCATTGTTGGAGATTGTTTTTCCTTTGCATTCTCTTGATTTATTTTATTAAGGCCTGTAAACTGTTAAGTTCAGTTATAATCTGATATATGTTATTTCTAAATTTAATTAATCTCTTAACCATGACGTGTTTTTAACCATGTTAACGTGCTGTAAAAATCTTTAAGTTGTATCTGTTTGTAAGGATGGCTTCATATGGATTGTTGCATTGATTGGTTTGTTTTCTCTGTTTGTTGCTCAGATACCTGCAAGTGCTGTTACCTCAATTGTTGATGGCTTGAAGAGATTGTATCTTGAAAAGCTAAAGCCATTGGAAGCTACCTATCGATTTAATGATTTCGTATCTCCATCTTTGGTAAGTGCACTGTGTTTTAAGTTGTAATCAATTAGAAAACTGTGCAAACTTGAACCAAATGGTCTCTCTGCACTCTATGCAGAAACAGATACATGTCTCTCCTTCTGGGATGTTATCTACCGTTTGACACAAACGCTTTAATTAATTCAGTGAATTTACCAGTGATTTTCTAAATGCAGACAAACAGTGATTTTGATGCTAAACCTATGGTTATGCTGTTGGGTCAATATTCAACCGGGAAAACTACATTTATAAAACATTTGTTACAATGTGATTACCCAGGTAAGCTAAAAGCATTTATACCGTTTCTTATTTCCTATGATTATCATTTGTACTGAGCTTTCCATCATCATTCTACTGACAGGAGCTCATATAGGACCAGAGCCTACAACAGATAGATTTGTTGTTGTAATGGTATGTAAAACCATTCCCGAACTTTCTGGTTCTGGAAGTTGATTCTTTGTGTATTTTCTTACACCAAATGATAACATTCACAGGGAAGGAAATAAAGAGTTGCATTGTTTCTTATAACACGTTTGATTTCATGTTCTTTTAATCTCAGTCTGGACCTGATGAACGGAGTGTTCCTGGCAACACTATTGCTGTCCAAGCCGATCTGCCATATGGTGGATTGACAACTTTTGGAGGAGCCTTTTTATCAAAATTTGAGTGCTCTCAAATGCCACATCCAGTGAGAATTATTGATTTTACTTCTTTTTCGTATCAATTAATAGACCGGTCTTTTTCACTGATTTTTTTTTTTATTATTGTTGCAGTTGTTGGATCAGATAACATTTGTGGACACTCCTGGAGTTCTATCTGGAGAAAAGCAGAGAACACAACGAAGTTACGATTTCACCGGTGTTATATCGTGGTTCGCAGCTAAATGTGATCTTATTCTTCTTCTATTTGACCCTCACAAGCTAGATATAAGCGACGAATTTAAACGAGTAATTTCATGTTTACGTGGTAACGATGACAAGATCCGTGTTGTTCTAAATAAAGCACACCAAGTCGATACTCAACAAGTATGGCACTCTCTTCTATCCTTTTAAATGTTTACTTTTTTTTTATTAACAAAATTCGATACATTCAATATAACTTATCAATGTAATATTTTTCAGCTAATGAGAGTTTATGGAGCTTTGATGTGGTCTCTTGGAAAAGTTCTGAATACTCCTGAGGTTGTCCGTGTTTACATTGGGTAAGTTTATTTCTCCCGAAAAGTTATTATACTGATCCGTTTTGAAAAAGTTACTAGTGTTATACACTTGCTTAATTATATCTTTGTAGCTCTTTCAATGATAAGTACAATAACGAGGCTGCTATCGATGAACTGGGGCAAGACCTTTTCGAGAAAGAACAAGACGATCTTCTCAAGGACCTGTTAGACATTCCAAGAAAGGCTTGTGACCGTCGGGTATGGTTATATGCTCTTCCGGTGCACTCGTTTGATAATCTGTATTGATGTTTAGTTATGCATATATGCTTGTATCCTCGCGTGTTTAGTTAATCCGTGTGCATATGATGCACAGATCAATGAATTTGTGAAGCGTGCTAGAGCAGCCAAAATTAATGCTTATATAATTAGCCATCTCAAGAAGGAGATGCCTAGCATGATGGGCAAAGCTAAAGCTCAACAACGGCTGATTGATAATCTTCAAGATGAATTTGCGAAGGTACGTTACATAATCGACCCTTCACCTTAGGTTTTCATTGGTTTCGGTTAAATTGGCTAGCATTACCAAGTTAGTAATGTGGTCGGCTAGAATAGGCTAAGCCGTTCGTTTCTCGATTAATGAATTCGATAACCGAAGTCTGTTAAGTCAGTTATTCGGGTTTTTTAATCGAACCGATTGTTGAAGCTTTTATATGAAACAGGTTCAACGAGAGTACCATTTGCCGGCAGGTGATTTTCCAAGCGTTGAGCACTATAGGGAAGTGTTGAGTAATTACAGTATCGATAAATTTGAAAAACTGAAACCTAAGATGATACAAGCTGTTGACGATATGTTGGGGTATGAAATTCCTGAGCTCCTAAAGAATTTCAGGAATCCCTATGAATGAAATTGCTTGTTGATTTCCCTCATAAAAAATAGAAGTTTTACTTCTATTGCTGATTTTTCCCTTTATGTGAACAAAGTATTGTGTTTACATTTGCTTTAAAAGGGCTTTTTAAAGCTTGTTTCATCGGATCGACGTTTATGTTTGTGCAGTTTTATTTTTGAATATATTTTCAGTATTCTTACTACTTTTTGCATATTTCTTTCTTTTAATTCATTCAAAAAATTAATAATTATTTTATAACTTTTAAAATTTTAATGACCAAAAAATTATTACTATAACTTAATATTACGACCAATAATGTAATTTAACCTATATTTTAATACATATTACTTAGCATATCATGCTAAGGAGACAGAATCACATTTTCTTATCATCATTTGGGGATTATTGAATGCGAAATGCTATAGGTGTGCTTGATTCACTTTTATTTCCTTTTTAAAACTTTCTAAAAATATTTCATTTAACATGTTAAATAATATATAAATTAGTTTGATCCTATTCTAGTGATAGACCTCTCTATAAGCTGAGTGGATGATTTGTTTCAGGCTTAATACACTTTTTTCTTCTTAAAATTTTACTGTTTTTTCAACTTGCTCTTTAAATTGCGTTTTGCCCATTCTTACCTTCTAAAATATTTGTCTTATTCATTTCAACTAAAAGAGTTAACACTGTTAAAAAAATTTGTATTAACCAATCAAAACACGCCATGTCATTTTCTTTCTTTATTTTTAAATTTTAAAATAAAATAAAATTTACCCAAATACCCACATCTTTTTCCCCAAATACCCTAAATTTACCCAAATACTCGCATCTTCTTCCCCAAACCCTATTTCCCATTTCGTTCATCTCTAACATCATTTCTCTAGTTTTAACCCCCAAACTTTGATCTCGAAAAATAACTCTTCAACTTATTTTATTTGTTTTTCTCGATCAAAGTCAGAAAAAAAAAACTCAAGAACGCCAACAATGTTCATATTTTTTTCCTACTCTTTGATCCACTTAAACACCAAATCACCGACTATTTATTGTTTTCAAATATCAAAACCCCTAGAACACTAAGAACAACTACTCGTTCATCTTCCTTTGCTAAAATCTATTCTTGAACATATCAAGCTTCACACATTCTTCACCCTACCTAGGATCTAGATCTAACCAAACTCAGACCCTCTTCAACTTCACCATGAATCACGGCCACATGCAACCATCATCGGCAACCAAGCAACACTCCGACCACCGTTCAAATCAGATTTACTAAAAAAATCGATGCTAAAATCGAACAATTTGAGAAATTCAAAATTAAAGAACAATCGTTCAATCAATCACAAGTATATGATCACAATTTACTTTAATTTTCCTATAAAATTGGAGGGAAAAGGAACGAAAAGGTTTGGGGAAATGGGGTTGGAGTCGAATGAAATGGGAAATAGGGTTTGGGGAAGAAGATGAGTGAGAGTTTATGGAAGAAGACAAGGGTATTTGGGTAAATTTAGGGTATAATTTAATATATTTATATTTATTTTATTTTAAAATTTAAAAATAAAAAAACGACGTGGCATGTTTTGATTGGTCAATAGAGATTGTTTTTAACGGTGTTAAATTTTTGGGTGAAATGAATAACGACAAATACTTTAAGGGAAAAAATAGGCAAAATGTAATTTACAGGGCAAGTTGAAAAAATAGGTAAAATTTAAGTGGGAAAAGTGTATAAAAGGTTAACATATTATTTTAAAGCTTAACATTACTCGGAAAATATAAGATATATGATTGTTAGGCTTATTTTTCTTTATAAAGTATATTTCTATTTAGATGGGAGGAGAAAAAAATACTTTTAGTGGGTTTAGAACAAATGACCTCAATAAATACGTAAAAATAATAACAAATAGTTTAACCAACCGACCAATGCACTTACTCAACAATCTTGTACTAATAGACTAAATTTAAATAGGTATGGCGTATAATTATTAATAATAAATAATATTATTTCATTTGTAACCGAAACAAAGTTCCAAACTGCATGTGAGTGTAATAACTTTGGAATATTAATGAAACAAAATAATGTTTATCACCTTAGATTTAGATTCAAACAATATGTTATTAAAAGATTAAAAGATCAATCGATTCTACCATAATATTACACTAAATCTGTGTCTGGAATTATTTTTTATACTAAAACTCCATCAAATATTTTTTATATAAATAATTGCCTCATCATAAATGAACCTCAAATATTGTTAAATTCATTGAGTTGTCCCAGTAGAAAAGAGAATATTATTCATCTTAGGAGACTCGAGTTAATTTTTTTTGTTTGTAAGGTGGATAACACATCAAAAGAGTAAGAAAAGTATAAACATATACTACTTGTAATAATCTTAGGACTATTCAAAAAAATATTACTTTAAATCATGATTAATATTATAAACCTATTTTCATTTTTTCACATTTCTTTTATCTATTAATTAAAGCACTTAAAAGGAAGTACTTGAGAATCAAACACATTCAATGTATTTAAGTAATAAAATAAATGTCTAAACTATACATTCTTTTCAGATAAGTGCCTAAATTAATTTTTTTTTCCAATTAGGTGTCTAATATTTTTTTGATCCAAATAAATGCCTCACCATAAAGGACGTTAATTTTATGTTATTATCCAATGAATATCGTAAATGTGACAGTATTAAACATTTTCTGAATTTTATTTCTTAAAAAATAATTCAAAATTTTTAAAATATTCTGAAATTTCTAAATAATTTTAAAATATTCGTCAAACCTCTAAACTCCCAAATCCAGCCACACCCACTGTTGTTGGTCGCATTTTTAGCGTCGGAATGAGTGTCCTCCCCTCACCGACCGACCCACACACCATTCATCGTCAAATATGCCGTCGTTCGCCGTGAATCACTCAAATGAACAATTTGACCATTTTACCGTTTCACACAGTGTCGGTCGATTTCCAGCGATGAAGTGGTGGGGTAAATGGTCGTGATGATCCATCAACGAATGTGATAGACGACGGCGAAATCAGGTCAAAATCGAGATTTAAGTTTTGGGGTGTGAGGTATTTTAAAATTTGGGGCCATTTTGTAAAATTTTGGGTTATTTTGTTTTATTAATTTTTATTAATTTTTAAATATAATTTCAAAATTTTAAGAAGACAACACGTGTCAGATAACGGAAATTAACAATAAAAATTAACGGACAGTAACGGCAAATCATCTATTTGAGTAACGTTAATAGGCACTAATTTAGTCCAAAACAAAGTTTAAACATCTAACTGAAATTAAAAAATATAGTTTGAGCACTTATTTTACCGTTAAGTATTTAAATATAAATTGAAGAAATATTTAAAAATGGCGGGTCAGTTACGGTGACGACTTATATATATATAGGGAAGATAGAGAGAACTCTTCAATTCAAAGCTTTGTTTTCTAAATTTTCAAAACGAAGAAACTCTCCAGTCTTCATCGCCGTTGTTTCTGAATCTAGGAAAAATGGAGAACAAAGTAGCAGCAAGAAGATTTGAAGGCAAAGTTGCAATTGTAACCGCTTCGACTCAAGGCATCGGTTTTGGAATCGCGGAGCGCCTTGCTCTGGAAGGCGCCTCGGTCGTCATCTCCTCTCGCAAGCAGGTCTTTTAGTAATTTCAATCTTCTCTGTATTCGAATATTCAAGAATAAACGATTCTTATGCGATCACAATTGCTGTTGAAATTTGATCTGTTTAATCAGAATTCGTCAAGATTTTTATATGAATGATTGTGATGTGATCTGTAATTAACAGGTTTTGCTTCATCTTTTATTGATTGTTTATGCTGCGGATGCTGCTTTACTTTGAAAAATAGTAACGAAACATTCCGATCATACTTACAGACTACAGTTGAATAATGATGGAACTTTTAATTGGAAATTAGTTTTGTTTTTTTGAAATTTCTTGTTGTTTGATTTGTTTTGGATATGATGATGGATGTTAATTATGTTTTTGAGCTGTATACTTGTAGAAAAACGTGGACGAGGCAGTTGAAAAGCTTAAAGCTAAAGGAATACATGTTCTGGGAGTCGTTTGCCATGTATCCGATGCGCAGCAAAGGAAGAATCTAATCAACACGACTGTTGAGGTTAGTCAATGAAGAATCTAATACAAATCATTGACAACAAAAAAATTAAAGGAAAAGAAAAGGCTAATAAACTTGGAACACTCTAATTTGGTTGCACTATGAACTTTTCGAACCGAGAAAACAGAATTCGGGTCACAATTTCTAACAATATTGTACATGGTTTTGGTTTCAGAAATATGGAAAAATAGATGTGATTGTATCCAATGCTGCTGTAAATCCAGTTAATGTGCCACTTCTGGAAACCAAAGAATCCATCCTCGACAAGCTATGGGAAACAAACGTCAAAGCATCCATACTTCTTCTCAAGGTAATTAAGTGGTCGCTAAAGAGGATTAAATGTTAAACTAAGTAAACTTAATTACCTCGCACTACACCAGACTTGTTCTATCGCGGCGCTTACTAAACAAACGTCACTAGTATTTCACTTATAACAGCGTTTAAGAGATAAGCGCCACAAACTGGCAACCATGGCGGCGTTTAAAAAAAACGCCGCCGTAGAGTAATTAATAGTGATGTTTGAGTAATTAATAGTGGCGCTTAAAAACGCCGCTATAGAGCTAAAAAAACGTTGCAATAACCCTGTTCTGCTGTAGTGTTGGCTTACTCTCATAACAACATAAGTAGTAAATTGATGTTTCTGCTGTGTAATTGCAGGATGCAGCTCCCCATTTGAAGAAAGGTTCATCGATTATTTTCGTTTCATCGTACGGTGGTTATCATCCTCAGCCTTCTATGGCCATGTATGGCGTTACTAAGACAGCCCTTCTTGGTCTCACCAAGGTTGGTTTTTTCAATTCCCCGCCCCGGCACTTTTGATAACAATATTAAACACTTTTTCGAAACAGTTAGTCCACTTTTCAACCACAATGATAATGCTAATCTAGCTGCGTTGCTTGATTCTTTGTCAGGCTCTGGCGGCCGAGTTGGCCCCGAATGTTCGAGTCAATGCTATCGCTCCCGGTTTCGTACCGACCCGTTTTGCAGCTTTCGTAACAGCAAACGAAGCCACGGTAAGTTTATTTGTTTAAAACAAGATTACATGATATTGACACCATTTGAATGGAAGTAAAATTCGGTTTAATTTGTTGCAGAAAAAATCCTTTGAGAATGTAACGCTATTGAAAAGACTTGGCACACCAGAAGAAATAGCAGCTGGGGCTGCTTTCTTGGCTTCGGATGATGCTTCTTACATTACAGGAGAGATCTTAATCATAGCAGGAGGAACCTCTTCGAGACTCTAGCTTCTCACACAACACAAACGTTGGATTGTCCCGGGAATATAAATTATGGTTGCGGCCGCATTTTCGGTAACGGACTGCTAAATTGTCCCGGGATTACCCCTACATTGCTATGGACATCTTGTTCCCGAGCATTGTTTTACTCCCAATAGGCAATTCCAGGAGCTGTTTTGATTACAATTATAAAACTCTGAAAGAAAATGTTGATCTTTTAAAGCTGATTCAGTTGGGTTTAAACTTTTAATTGTTATTGTCTTTTTATTATTGGAAGATTGATGTAGAAATGCACAAATCCACCTAGAGATGGTAAAAATACTCGATCTCGACCCGACTCGACCCGGCCAAATAATTTTTTAAAATTTCGGAGATTGGAGCGGCCAAAAACCTGCCCTGCCCCGTTGCCATCCCTAAATCCACTTGGAATCCATTGTGTGAATTTGGATGTTAAAGCATATGGGAAGAAGGGGAAAGGTGTGAAATTTCGGTTTTGGCCCAATTATTTTAAATGAGGTTTATAAATTGATAGTTATCTTGAATTAAGACCTAATTGATAGAATATATAAATTTTAGAGACTAAAATTGTTATGCGTCACAATCTCCATTAAGTTTTAATAAAACATTAACGTTTAGTGACTAAAACTAATGTTAATGACAATTTTGTCAAAAAAATAATTCATGGACCAAAATAAAAAAAAGTAATAATAGTTGGGTGATGTGGTTTACACTAAATTATAGGCATAATGCTAAAAAAGTGTCAATAACGTTTGACTAAATTATCATTTGATTTTTTTTTTTTGAAGTAATTTAGCCCTTAACGTTTTATTTTGGGTGAAAATAGTCAATCTGCGGATGAAAACGATACCGACGGTAAATGACTTGAAATGACGTGTCATTCTGCCCGTTAATTGACTAATAATTTTTATTCACGGAGAGATTATTTTGACTCAAAACTAATCGTTAGGGCCTAAATAGCTTAAAAAAGAAGAATGTAAAATGTTAGAGACATTTTTGACATGGATTAATATCCTATACATTGGCGGTTGAAACTGAAAGTTTCCACAAGCGTCTTAGTTTTAGGTATAGGGAGTTAGTTTAGGGTATATAGTTTAAAGGTTTAGGTGTAGGGGATTAGAATTTAGAGATAGTTATTTCAATTTAAGGTCGCCTTGTTTATAGAATATTTATCCTTTTTGACATTATGCTTAAATTATAAGTTAACTGTTAACCAAACATAATACAACTATATAACTTTAAACCTAAAACACTAGCGTCAGTGCCGTTGTTTTTTTCTTCTTCTTCTCAGCCTGCCTTTTGGCTCTCAAAATCAAGCAAAGAGGGAGAAAATGGCTCAACTCAAAGCTATTTCACCAATTAATCTCGCTTCTTACGGCCCCAGAAGAAGTAGCTCTAGAAAGTTGTCATCTTTCCAAGAGGTAATTGTGTACTAATTTCACACTATCAAGATTTTGCCTTTTTCTGGGTTGTTTGCATTTTGCTCTTACAATTTGCAGTTCGAAATGACAGTTAAGTGGAAAATCTAGTTCAGTTCATGGTCATGCTATTGTAAGCAACAATGGGTGTTTCACCATAACTCCTAAGAATCAAGGTGAGGGTTAACATTGTTCGATTATTCGACATTTTCAGAACCATAGAGATGTCCCCCTTTTCTTCTTTTATGTTTTGCAAGTTGTTTTTTCTTGTAAATTTGCAGGCATTCAAGCTGTTTTGTCCAGCAACACGGGGACAGAAGTTTCCAAATCTACAAAGGGTGGAGGGCTGCGAGGCAAATTAAACAAAGTTGTTTTAGCCTACAGTGGTGGCTTAGACACTTCTGTTATTGTTCCTTGGCTGAGGTAGTTCTACTGTTTTATATTATATATACTAATACAACCCCATTTTCTTGGTCAAAAGAGTTATCACTGTTCTGTCATTATTCTCGAATTGTATGATTCGGTTTTCGTGATTTCGGCATTTTGCTTTTGCAGGGAGAATTATGGTTGTGAGGTTGTTTGCTTCACAGCTGATGTTGGCCAAGTAAGTGGGAGTAACAAGTTTGCTAAACACTTTTAATTTACACTCGGTTCGTTTATTTTGCGGTTTATGTTGATAATTCCATCTTATTTAGTGCACAATTTATAACTTTTTCAGGGCATAAAGGAGTTGGATGGCCTGGAAGACAAGGCCAAGGCGAGCGGCGCTTGCCAGTTAGTAGTTAAGGACTTAAAGGAGGAATTTGTGAGAGACTATATATTTCCTTGCTTGCGAGCTGGTGCCATTTACGAAAGGAAATACTTGTTGGGGACGTCAATGGCCCGGCCTGTTATTGCAAAGGTTACTACCTTTATGTTCTGGTATTTATACATTATGTCAATTATAAGACTTAAAAGCTCTTATTAAAATCTACATAACATGCTACCTCAGAACTGAGACTTGTACTTTATTTGCTTTCTTCGGAATCCTATTTTACTTTTTACTTCGAATGTGATTAAGATTTGTTATTTGAGGGAATCAAATAGGTGTTAGCGAATTCAACCTCTTCTTTGACAAGATTATTATGATATAATGACAGGCCATGGTGGATGTTGCAAGAGAGGTTGGCGCAGATGCTGTTTCTCATGGATGCACAGGGAAAGGAAATGATCAGGCATGCCTCTCAACCAAACTTTTTTTATGAATAAGTTGTATTTCATCAGACGGGAGTCGGGACTTCACTTTTATAGTTAATCGTTTATATGTGTTATTTCAAAAAATGACTAATATTATATTATTTGTCCAGGTTAGGTTTGAGCTTACATTCTTTGCTCTAAATCCCGAATTAAATGTTGTGGCTCCTTGGAGAGAATGGGATATTACAGGGAGAGAAGATGCTATTGAATATGCTAAGAAGCATAATGTGCCTGTTCCGGTGACCAAGAAATCGATATACAGCAGAGACAGGAACTTATGGCACTTAAGCCATGAGGTTCGGTGACGAAGCCTTATTTGTCTGTTTCTTGTTGGCGCAAACTTAACACGATTCTGTTTGTTTATCTTTGCTAATAATCTATATTGACATTGAAGGGCGATATCTTGGAGGATCCGGCAAATGAACCTAAGAAAGATATGTACATGATGAGTGTTGACCCGGAAGATGCACCTGATCAACCAGAGTATGTTTACCTGCTGCCTCTTAATGATTTTTCGTGTGTTTTTTGTGTCAATTTAACAGCTTTTCACACGTACAATGTCTACAGATATGTGGAAATTGGAATTGATTCAGGCATTCCTGTTTCACTTAATGGAAACACTCTTTCACCGGCTTCTCTTCTTGCTGAACTCAATGAAATTGGTGGGAGACATGGGATTGGTCGTATTGATCTGGTTGAAAACCGGCTTGTTGGTATGAAGAGTCGTGGAGTCTATGAAACACCCGGTGGTACCATCCTATTCAACGCCGTGCGTGAACTGGAGACTCTAACCCTTGATCGGGAAACCATTCAAGTTAAAGATTCACTTGCCCTCAAGTATGCTGAGCTAGTTTATGCAGGAAGGTGGTTCGACCCACTTCGTGAGTCGATGGATGCATTTATGGAGAAGATTACTGAAACCACCTCCGGTTCTGTCACTTTGAAACTATACAAAGGATCGGTTTCTGTAACTGGTCGGACCAGTCCCTATAGCTTGTACAGAGAGGATATCTCCTCCTTTGAGAGTGGGGACATATATAATCAAGCTGACGCAGCCGGGTTTATTCGGCTCTATGGTCTTCCAATGAGGGTTAGGGCAATGCTTAAGAAGGGTATCTAAGTGCATTCTTTTTTGTATCAATGTCTGGAATTTCAAGGCTTAACTTAATAATGGTGTTTTTTCAATGGGTCAAGTTTTACACATCATTTGTATTTCAGTTATCGGTTTTACATTAACATGGTTCAAATTTTTGAGTTTTAGATTAATATGGGCCTAAATTGATGCCCTAGTTAATATGGTAGTGATACTTTTAAGGGTAAACTATACTAATGACCACCGAATTATAGGGTTTGTGTCGATTTGACCACTATATTTTTAATTGTGTTAAATATATCACATAACTATTTAATTGGTTTCAATGTAGCTACCTGCCGTTAAAAAAACGGAAAAGTTGACGGGGCTGTTAAAATAATTGGTATAATTACAAATTTGGATCAAATTGATAAATTGTATAGATAAAGGGAACTAAATTTGTAATTATATCAATTATTTTAACAGCATCAACTTTTTCGTTTTTTTAACGACAGGTGACTACACTGAAATCAATTAAATAGTTATGTGGTATATTTAACACAATTGAAAATATAGTGGTTAAATCGACACCAATCCCATAGTTCGGTGGTCATTAATATAGTTTACCCTACTTTTAAATGTGGTATCAAATTTTGAATTTATGATTGGGTAACAAAGTTTTTTTTCTTCCCTCACTTTCCAAGGATTTAATTCAAAGCCCTACAAGCATAGGCTGCCCTGCCCCTGCCAATGCCATCAAGAATTTGTCCTATTGAGAGATGGGACCATTTTGATAATGGTTACAAGTTATACAAAGCTTTCGAAATATTTTCATTAAAAGGCTATTGAGAAAACCACTTTAATCTGTATGTCCAAACTCTAAAGGGAAACAACAGAAAGTAGATTCTGTTTTCAATCAATACAAGTTGCAAACAGCTCACAAATGGAGTGTCAAATATAAAGAGACTAAAAATATAAAGACAAGCCATTTCAATGTCTTCTAGCTTAAGACAAAAGAATGCAGGTTTTAAGGCCGAGTGGAAAATTGAATCTCTAAGAAAAATGCTTTAAACAAGAAGGCTAATAATGTCTACTTATCATCTGCATCTATTTGCTGAATCGAACTGTTACTCGGTTTCACTCTTTCCGATTGTCCATTGCGATTTGTTTTCGAATCAGGCTCACCATCATGTGCCGTTCAACCCAAACTCAAATCCAAAGTGCTTTCGTTTAGATCTTGCCGCACTATTTTATTATCCTCCTGAGACAGAAAATTGGGGTTAAACCATTCGACTCAAACGGGAAATTTCACGGTGGTTATGGCCTATGGGACTAACCATTACATATGAAAAATTGAAAACAGTGCTACAAAAGTCAAATTGGCTTCAGTTTCATCAGCCTTCTCCATGAATCAGCACGATGAGATGCCATTTATCATTTACGTATAAACGAAAAGTCAGGTTTTTCGTTAATCTATATGGAATGAGAGTTTGCTGCTCACCTGACTTTCATCCATAGGTGTGTCGTTAATGTCAGGTTTTTCGTCAAAACCATCATTCCCGGAAATTGGCTCTGCAGCACTAGGGTCTGCCTCACTTGGTTGAACTTCATCCTCAACGTTTTCGGCAGCTTCCTTGTTCTGTTCCTCTAGCACAGCAATCTGAATGTTCAAACAGTCGAAATAAGTATGCTAATAATCTGAACTGATCTTAGAACTTATTTCCACCTAGAACTGTTATACAAGGAGTTTGACAAGCTTGTGAATGTTAGCATATTCAGATAATCCAATTGAAAACTTCAAAGGAAATCACAATAGCCGGACAAAAGCAAACGTTCTCGGTGTTCGATATGAACAAAGACAGAGACATTAAGTATCATGCACATACAAGCAATACAATTACAGCCGAAACAACAAATTGTACAACGCGGACTTAAAAGGATTCAGCTCCTATAACTTCACATGCTAGATTAGATCAGATAGGTCTACCATCTATGCATTACCACAACCGCGTTCAACTTAAAGCAACTGCATAGGGTGCCGTTAGAGTTAGATTAGTCAGAGTATAAGAAATGAGATGCTAGTCTCAGTCCTCTTCCCTTTCTGCATCCACTCCAACAGTTTCAATATGGGTCGGGGAATTTTGCTCCTACTGGTCCTGAACCCACAACCTAGGGGATGGAGAGGGTGTCAACTAAGAGCTTTAACTAGAGCTGTAAATGAGATGAGACAGATCGCGAGCTACTCGAGCTCGACTCGGTCAAAGCTCGACTCGATTTGACTCGACTCGAGCTCGAACTCCGCTCGAGTTCTTGATGAGCTGAGCCGAGCTACTTGATACCGGACTCAAAAAGCTCACGAGCTACTCGAAAATATAATATACTAAAATTTATTTTTTATAATTTAAAATCAAAATTCTTAAACTTAAAACCCTAAATATAAACCCTAAACATAAGTATTAAACCCTAAAATCTAAATCATAAATTCTAAACCCAACAACCTAAACCTCTATATTCTAAAATTAACAAGCTTGAGTTTACACAATTTGTGTATCAAAGTTTTTTCTTCGTAGTACTTTAAATGAAATGTGACAGATGAAGAGTTACTTGAGTCCAATGCGGTCAAAGATCGGTCAACACTTGACTCGATTGGGCTCGAATCAAGCTCGAACTCGACTCGAGTTCTAAACAAGCCGAGTCGAGCTCAGATTTCTCAGGCTCGTTAGAAATTATTCAAGCTCGAACTTGACACGAAATCTTAACGAGCCGAGCTTAGCACTACTCGAGCTCGACTCGCCTCGTTTACACCCCTAGCTTTAACCACCTGCTCTAGAGATTGTTGACGGAAGATATGTCCTCCCCAGTATATGGGAAAACTTGGAAAAATCTAACCGTACTCGTTTCAAATACATATCCATATCGGATACTCGCACCTAAATTCGAGTAACATAGCAGTGAACAACTATATAAATATTCAAATTCTAAATTACCAGTCATTGATCAATAGCATTCCCTTAAAAACCATTTACATTTTCTTTCCACACACATTGAATTAAAGCAGTGAACAGCAAGCTAACTCATAGTTCCCTTGAAGAAACACAAAACATTTGTCAAACCAAAACCCAGCTAACAGATCAACCAATTATACAAAAAAACGCAGCAAAATCAAATCCTAATTCCCAGCAAAATACACACACCAATAAACTGAATTCAGTAAAATGAGAACAAAATTCGAAATTGATGGAAACCCAAGGAGGAGAATACCGGAATGTATTTAAATTTCCGCCTCGGGGGCTCCTCCGGCGCCGCCACGTCATCGTCCTTGGAAGAATCGTCGGTGCTGTTGTTGTTTTGGGTTTGTGATAAAGGGGTCCATTTAAAAAGCACGAGGCGGGAGCCGTTATTACCGTTAGAAGCGCCGTTGGTGCTGTGGTGATTATTATTGTTATTTTGGGAGTGATTATTGTTGTTGCTGCTGCCGGTGTTAGATGGGGAAACGTGGACCCATTTCTTCTTCCATTTCCTGACCGGCCCAGTGAACACCGTGGCTGGTCCGTACCGGGTGGAGGACCGCCCGAATCGAGCCCCCACTCCTTCCATTGACTCGTTCACGTCAGATCGGTGTCGAATTCGCTGTGACTCGGCTCTACGTTAAAGATAATTTTTCTTTGTTTCTATTATCCCCTTTCTTAGATCTCTCCCTTTGTTGATGGAGTTCGGGTCGGACTCAAGATCCCGGTTGCAAGTGAATCAGAACCCGTAAACGTGTGTATTGGCTCATTGATTTGGTAATTTTACTAAGGATTAATATCCTATACACATGCGGTGAAAACTGAAAGTTTCCACAAGCGTTTTAGTTTTAGGGTTTAGAGAGTTAGTTTAGGGTATAGGGTTTAGGGGTTTATGTGTAGGGGTTTAGAATTTAGGGATAGTTGTTTTAATTTAAGGTTTAGGGTTATAATTTAAGGTTTATAGGTTAGGGCTTAGTTTTTAGGGTAATAAGGTGAGGATTTAGGTTTTAACCTATAAACCCTAAATTATAACCCTAAACCTTAAATTGAAACAACTATCCCTAAATTCTAACCCTCCACACCTAAACCCCTAAACCATATACCCTAAACTAACTACCTATACCCTAGAATTAAGGCGCTTGTGGAAACTTTCAGTTTCCACCGCCTGTGTATAGAAAATTTATCCTTTTACTAAATGATTTGGTAAATTTCTAAAAGTATGACCCTTACAGTAAATTACTCGCACTACTACAGCGAGTTTCCAAAAAACATTCTTATTTTATTCAAACTCGCCGTATCACATAGGCGAGTTTCATTTTTTTTTTCAAAAATCTCGTCATATAATCGAGACGAATTCGAATAAAAAATAATATAATTTTAAAACTCGTCGTAGTGGTGCGACGAGTTTACTATTAAGGTACTACTTTTGAAAATTTAAGATTTCATGTGTTGCGTCGGGCATAATAGAATTTTAAGATCCTATTTTTGCCCCTTAAACCTATTTTTATTATGATTTTAGAAAAATACTATGATACTTGAATTTATTGGATGGTCCTAATAGGAATAGATGAGTTGTTGTTTCTAGATGAGTCAAGTTCTAGCAACATAGTTTTATAATAAACGTGTATAAATTTATTCAGATGTGAAATTAGATTAAAATATTACTTTATAATTATATTAAAATGTTGACAAAATCACATAATAATTGGATTTAGGTGTACCTTTGTGCAGTTACACAAGTTGACATGTTTGGTCACTTATTGTAAACACTCTTTCAATTCTTATGGTGGGTAATTACATTTTAATTTTATAATTAATATTGTTTTAAAATTTGAGCTTATTTAACCAACAATCAGTTAGTCTAACGGGAGACGCTAGGTCTCTTTGAATATTGACGTTGTGAATGGAAAAAACCGGGTTGAAAAAAAAACAGGTTAATTTTTTTTTGGATATTAAAATGTTTTAAATATAAAAGAATATCATATGGAGTATTTTTTTTAGTTCAATATCTTTGAACGATAAATAGGGTAAACTTGACCAAAATCGCCTCTATAGATATACGGCCGAGATCTTTCCTCCTCCAATCGCTTCTATAGCTTTTCCCTATATAAACACATATCAATTTTAGGGTTTTACAAAAGGGCAGGCAGCATCGGCCCTATCTTTATATCTCCTTGTTTTCGGTTTCTCTTCTGATGTTATATTTATTGTCTGTTTAGAGAAAGAAGAAAACAGTGATTTTGGAAGCTACATGTACCAAGATAAAGGGCTTGAATCAAATCAGTACCCTTCATCTTGTCTTGCCAATGCGGCTGTAGCTATACTGAAACCAATTGACTGTGAAGTTAACTGGCCGGTTATCGTGATTTGTCGATCAATCTGCTTACCGAACTTCGCACATTTCAATTTTTCTTTTTTATTTTGAGAATGGGACACGGGTCGGGTCGGGTCGGTTTTTTAGTCTACCTCACCCTGACCCGAAAATATATATCTCATATCTAGGGTTCTTCATTGTCGGATATTGGATCCGATTTTTCGGATCGGCAATATAGTGATTTGAATCGACCCGAAAAAAATCAAATATCTTGTTTTTCAAATATCGAATAATCGGATATAAAACAAGATTCACATCTATGAAAATTTTGATTTTTTAAATTTTTGGATATAACAAGCATCAAATTATTAAATTTAACAAGATTAATATTAAAAAAAAATAGATTTTCGGATGTTCGGGTTTTTGAATAATTTGAAACTTGAAATATTATGATCTGTATCCGATCCGAAAAATCTATAATCGGATCGGATATCTGATCCACAAATAAAAATTGGATCGGATATTCAAATTTTTGGATCGAATCAACTGATAATCGGATTGGATCGGATATTTTTGAACACCCCTACTCATATCTGCACCCGACTTGACTTGAACATATCCTTTAAAAAACTTGACCCGACCCGAGAATAAATACTCTATACCTGACCTGATCTAGAGAAAAAATAATTTTTAGGGATCTAATTGTAAATAAATAATTTAAGGAATTTAATTGTAAGAATTATAAATGTAAGGACTAAATTACGAATAAAAATTTAATTTTAAGGACCTAATTATAAAAAATATATATAGAGGGACTATTATTATAAATATCTCTAAAAAATTAGGAAAAAATTACACTATTGGTCTCGGGTTGATAAAATATTTTTCACCTTAAATCTGAACCCAACTTGACTCTAACCTTAATAAAATTCAACATGATCAGGTCAGGTTGAGTAGAAACCTGACCGGGTCGGGTAAAATGCTTATCCCTAATTTTTGAATAACATAGATTTATGGGTCATTTTCCAGGCAATCTGCTTCGTTTCTCTTCAATTTCGCGTTTATGGATGACTGTAGTGTGGGATTAAAACAGGGTTCTCAATTAAGAACTTATTGTGTGGAATTTAAGCTTAAATTTAAATTAAAAACACATAATAAACTTAAAATGTTTGATTATAAAAAACCATAAAGGTTTTAGGGCATCAATCTTATCACTTATCAACATAATCGAATAATTTAAATTAAAGGGTAAAATTCACAAATGAATTTCATACGATTATTTTAATATGATTATTCTAGTCACTAAATTTCAAAAAGTGAATTTAAGTATTATAAAGTGTTATAAAATAGTTAGTGATTAAGTTATAATGTAATTCGTTTTGCACTTGATTTGAAAAATCTTATCTTTTTTATTATTTGAACTAAATTGTTGGCAAATCATTGAACATAGAAAAAGAACATACAAGAGCGGAGGTCGAAACTAAAAAAAACATAAATTAATAACATAACCCCCCCCCCCCCCCCCCCCCCCCCATAAAACAACAACCATGCAAATAAAGCAAGAAATAAATCTGGCATAGAGAAGACTTGGCAGAGGTACCACCACCACTAAAAACTAGGGGTGTTTAAATTTGAGTACTCAGACTTTCGAGTACCGGAGATGTTGAGTACCTGA
>OY288272.1:101100006-101395006 GCA_958450335.1 Hibiscus tridactylites
TTCCTCCTCTTCCCTCCGCCTTCTCTCCAATTCCCTCCTCATCTCCTCCTCCATAGCCTTTCTCTTCCTCTCCCTCCGGTATTCCTCGTAGTCATTGGGCCTGGCCGGGTCATACTCTTCGATTACACTGGAAGTGACGCCCACAAGTGCAGGCTGCTGTTGCGTCAATATTTCGGTTGTAACCACCGCGGGGGAGGGTGAGATGGAGGCGGGAACGGAAGAAGCGGTGATTTTGGGGATGGGATTTTTGGGTTTGTTCTGGGATCTGAGGATCGTCTGCGGCGGAGCAAAGCCGGAGAAAGGCTTGCGGAGAGTCGGAGGAGCCATCTTCTTGCTGCTTGACCATACCGTAGCGTTACTGCTCGGCTGGTTATCCTCATCGGACGGCGGAGGAAGATCTCCGTACAACCCACCAAGCATTTTTCACTCACTTCTTTACTTTCCCCCTAGAATAGAATAACCAGAGATTCAGAAAAACGAAATTCATTATATCAATGGAAATTCAGAACAAATACCAGTAATAGTTTTAGATTTAAATTTCACCCTGAACAAAAATGGGTTTCTAGGCGATGTCGTTTCAAAGGTGGATTTTTGATCTCTGTGTGTTTAGCTTACTGTGGAACGATGTCTTTTCCGTGCGTTTGATTTCGTTTTCTTGTTCGTTTGCTTTTTTTTTTTTTTTAACTTTCTCTAAGGGGGCGTTTGGTTCACGGAGTGTAAGATTACCTCTGGGAATAAGATTACTGGAATGTAACATTACCTGACACATTACTGGAATGTTACATTACCTTGTTTGGTTAGAGGAATATAAGATTAATTGGAAGTAAAATTTATTAACTTGTCCTTATAATATATTTTCTTGTTAACAAGTTTAATTTTTAATTATTAAATTAAAAATATTTACATAAAAATTTATAGAACTATTTTCGTTACATTACCTAAATTTTACAAAAAAACAAATATTTATAATATTATTAAATTATGTTTAAAAATGTTTTATATTTATATACATTTATTTTTTTTAATTTTTTTTAACATCAAAATATTACACGTTTAATATGCTTAGATTTTTAATTTTTTATTACTTTCGACCATTTATCAAACAAATTAAAGTAAATAATAAAACAAATCTAAAAGTATTAAAAATAATAAAAATAAATTAACTTACTGATTTTTTTAAGATAAAAATATCTTATAAATCAAATAATAAAATTAATAACATCAAGTCTTAACCCATTCAGTCTCAAGCAACATACAATCTCATCTTGTAACCCTAAAAACATCGTAAATACAATATTAATAAAATATATACAACACCATTTATATATTAAACTAATATTAAATATTACAACATTATCTAAATATATACAGCACCATTTATATATTAAACTAATATTAAATATAAATATTTAATAAATTTACACCATAAATAATTAGTTACCTAATTAAAAATGCAATAAAGGATCAACATGAACATAATTCATAATCACAAGGGTAATATTGTCCAAAGGGGAAGGAATCGTGTAATACCTAAGAAAATGAGGGGAATAACATTCCCACCATTTAGGGGGAAAAGAGTCACTCTTGAGAAAAGAATAATACCTCATAGTGGGAATCCTTCTAAACCAAACATGGAAATGTAAGTCTGGAAAAGATTATTACCCCTGGTAATCATCTTTTCCGCGAACCAAACACACCCTAAAGGTCAGGACACTGCTTGTACTCTTTGTTTGCTTGGATGAATGGATGTTCTAACAAAATTAAAAGGTTTCATTTTATATATTAGTAGAAAAAATGTTGAAAATATCCGTTTTTATATTTGCACAAATTTAACCAAGCCCCAACTATTTTTCTTTCATTATATAGTTAAACTCAACTCAAATAAATAAAGAATGTTTAAATTGCTTTATTAAATAAGTAGTTGAAGCAAAAGGACAGATGAAAGTGCAATTCATAAGAAATTGTATCTATAATCAGGGGGGAAAGGACAATTTATGTCATATTAACATGTTTTTAATATTCAACTAAACATTCTCCTGATTGAATTCACTAGCAGAACCTATACAACAGGTTTACCTGCTGCTCTCAAATCGGCCAAAATACATAAAAACTTTGCATGGGTGGGGGATAAAGAATCATTGACTCCGACCAACAACAATTCCGTCGATGGCCGTGTGGTAACAACTGCCTTGTTCAAAGTCAACCAAGCAGTGCCCATCTCCCTCATCGCCACGGAATGAGTAGGATCCACTAAACCAATTTTTTGGAATTTACAATTCGTTCACTGTCTCACCTCAGAGGCAGACTCTGTTCCGGAGGCTGTCTCATCACCCTCGATAACAGGTGGACTTGGATTGCCATCACCAGACACTAATGGCTTAGGGGGGTTTGAACCAAGGTTTTCATTGTTCGGTTTCAAAGATGGTTCCAAGGCGGTTTCGCTTGTATTGTCCGAGGATGATGATGGAGAAGGTTTGGTAATACCATCTGAGTCATGACCACTGCCTTTATCCTCCAGCTTCACTTGCAGTTCACCATTTTGTACAGTAGCAGATTCATCAGAAACGGATGCTCCAGTGCCATCTGGGGTTTCTCTCCATTCAACCCAGGCAGGTGGTTTATCATTTGCATCGGGTCCAGCTCCCTTAGAGTTGTCAGACAGATCAGCAGAGTTAACTTCTAATTTTGCATCAGGTACCTGAGAAGATGTTAACGTATCATTTAAGTCATTGTCTTTGCCAACAACCTTCTTATCATCTTCAACATCACCGTTGACAACACCAGCTCCATCAGTATTAGGTGATGCAGAAGGCAAAGCACCAGTTGAATGTTCTTCGGAAACTCTGTCATCTTCAAACGCAAACCAGTTGGAATTTGTAAAAGAACCACTGCAGCAAAACAGAAAATGCCCCACCAATCAGGTCAAACAAATGAGTTAACACAAAATATATATTCACAATAGCAAACAAAGTGACTAAATTCTAATTTCAACCAACCTTTCTTGGTCGTCACCTAGGCGTAAAGAAGATATTACAACCTCAGCAGATTCATCATCAAAGTAAACATCCTGAAAAGTATAATCAGAATAGATGTTTTTTATTATTCACAAAGACTCTCTTACCCAGAGAGGGGGGAGGCAAAATAAAAGCTCTAAAGATAAATGAAAAAAAAAAGGTCAGGGAGAGGGGATGTTCTTCAAGTTAACTGGGTGTGTGTCGAACACGAATGAGTCAGAGGTGGATATGCTTAGGTTCTTCTAAGTTTTTCCATGTATTTGGAGGGTCATGTGCTTCATACACGGGTGTCAGACACAGGTAACAAAGAATTTGAGCAACATAGGATTCTCTTGATGATAAAGAATGCAAAATCATTAGCAAGAACTTGCAGCCTGCACTAAAACTAGAGGGAAAAGCACAAAGAGGAAGAGTCTTCATAATAAATTTTAGCAATCTTTGTTCCTACATTAACTATTCAAATGAACAATTCTCCAGCTATAGACTTCAAATCGAGATCATAGCACATAACATATACCTCATCATCTCGCTCAAGTGAGCCATGTACCTGAAATATATGAAAAAAATGACATCAGCATATTATAAACAGCAGCGCATACATGAAAAAAAATATGATAATGGCATATTAGAACCCAGCAGTGCATGTTAAATCAGTGTGTTTACTAATTTAACAACAGAATGAAAACAGAGACAAATATATGAAATAAAATGGTATCTGAAGTTTGGTTTGGAAAATAGAAGATAAAGATATTGGCCAAGTAATATGAGAGTAGTAGGGAAAACCAATGTTACTCGGACTCGAATGTGAATATTAGACACATATATGTTCAATTTTATTCAAGTTTTCCATGTATTGGAAGGGTCCTTGGGTCATATATCTCATACCCAAATCCAAGATATATGTCCAGCATGGATGTCGAGCACAAATATCCAACACATGTACTTCAAGAAAAATGAAGAGTCGAAGTAATCTAGGGGAAAACCACAATAACAGCACAAGCAGCTTCGAAAAAATCAGCAAGACCTTTTTCTAAGCTGAATATTAAGGGAGAATCAAGAACCGCTCATTGAAACATGTCAAATGGTATTAAATGTAGTTCTATCATAAGACAAATAACCGGTTATATAACTACAAATTATTGCAAATGAGGTCTCATGAGTAACTGATAAAATACACATCCCTTTAAAAGGTAGAATAATTGCTTATTTCCAAAATATAATTTCTGTTTTAGATGTTCATTCTCTTGGTCCTGGTATTCAATAAGTAGATAAATACAACACAAATATAGCCAGATTAGTAAAAGAGTTCTAGAAAGCACCTCATCTGTATCATCATTACTATAAATGCCATATCGAAATCCCTGGCTTAAGTTATTTGCCAAGGCTGTAACATCATAATCCCTATCTTGGTAATCATCATCACTATCTCTCCTGTCTTGTAATGTAGTAGGCCTCCTGTTAAAATTGATCAAACCAAATTAATTTAACTCACAGAGAAAAAATGTCATAAATAATATATCGAACAAAATAGTCAGCAGGCAACAGCAACTTGAAGAATTTTTATATACATTTTCATTCATGTTTCCAGGTTTGGTGACTGGTTTTAAAAAGAAAGGTGGAAGACGTTCAGTGATAAAAATGACTAAAATCAATTCCCTAGGAACATCTTAGAATATCAAAACCTCAATATCCTAAGCAGATCATAACTTCACAAGAGTTCAATTATAATTTATAACCATCTAGCAATAAACAAACTGACCAAGAACACGCCCAAGTGACTACATTGAATAGCTCCAATAATGATCCAGAACAAATTTACATTGCTCAGGAAGATTAACTATCAGTGTACCTAAAACATTTTCACATTTCAAAAGGCTTTCAAGATTTTCAGTTTAGAGGGCCAAAGAATCATTCTATTTTAGAGCTGAAAATAGGACTCCATATGTTTATCCTTACAGTACCCATGTTTTTTCCTCCCGTACCAACTTTCCATTTACACTTTATTAACTCACCATATAATTTGCTCTTTCGCCGTCTCATTATAAGAGACAGTAAGTTCTATATATCTGCTGATGGAACAAGCAAAGAATTTCAAAGCTCCTAATAATTTCAGACAAGTTCGACACATTGAACAACTTGCGTAGGGACACTGACCAGAAAAGTAAGGCTTAATTTAGCCATGCTAAAAACTTCAATTCACACAGAAATATGGCAATTGCAGATGACAATTGACATCTGCATAAATGTGAAATGAAACGACATTCGGAGGAAGATGACATACCCACAAGCCCACTGGTAAACATTTTCAATAGCATTACGCTTTGATAGAACATTCTTCTGCCAATCGATCCATTCACTGTTTTCCTGTCAAAAGAAAAACAAGTACACAGCTACTGAAACAGGGTAAAGAACATTTTGCATCTGGCAGGAATTGATAAAAGTTTCCCCTGGGATCATCCCAGGGGTTAGAACATGGAAATCTCAAGGTTCAAAGCTAGGGAAAAGGAAAGGAGTTAATGGCATGGGAGAAGGCTATCTCCCAATACTTGAGCTTTTCCAAATTTCACAATAACTTTTTGTATGGTGGACAATGTTAAAGCTGCATGGCAACTCTTTTTTCTTTATACATAAAAAGTTACCTATTACATCATTGTTTTAACGCTTCCAAAATTATAACTTCATGAAAAAAATGTCGTTTTTCTGGAGGTTTGCATCTTGGTCTGTATTTTGTTTCAGATTCCCATTTCTTTGTCCTTAGCTCATAGAAAGTTCTTAACCTAAATATTGTTTATAGTTCCACCTTCCACGCTTCATGTGACTTCTGATTATGGAATATTAATATTCATCCCAAAATCAAATGAAAATGCAGAATCCTTATCGGATAGATCGAATGATAGATATCACTCAATAGAAGAAATTAAGGCCTACTTCTGATTCTCAAACCGGATATTTAAAGTTCAATAAAGTATTCAGAATTGCACAACTACACATAACACTGAAAAATAACTAAGAAAATGAAATGAAGGCTGTAGAAAGATTGAAAACCTGCAGATATGCCTGAATTTCACCATTGCTATTTCCAAGCTGAACAAGTTTGTTAGATATACGAGTCAAGTGTCCAATATTCCCTATCTTCGGTGGCGCTCTACCTTCAGCACTAACGGTTGGCTGCAGGAGATTGGACCAAAGGAAAAACCAAAAACCAATTCAGCATTAAAATAAAGACGGGGGTAGGCAGAGGGTAAAAAATTAACAAGTTAAAACAGCAAAAATGTAGAACAAAAGAATTGCTACAGAACGGCTCTTCCAACACAGATCCAATAAGACAGGATAACTACCATATTTGGATCAGAAGCTAACATGCAATTCTTTTCGGCTTCAAGTATTTTTCCCAACAGGTTACATTCACAAAGAAGGTTTTCAACAAGTAGAACATTTTTGCTCTCTAAACACGACAATATTATGTTCTCCACATGATGATGTAAGAAATTGTTGTATGGATACCTGCATACAGAACAAGGGAATGAGAAATAGGATCCAAACAGTAAACATATCACTGCACAGCAGGAATCTTAAACTTACTCAAAGAATAAGTTCAGAATCCTTTGCACAGCACCCAGTCGAATCAATTCCTTTTCGGCAGCTTCACTACCAACCATCAGCAAGACTGAAATAAACTCTACAATCTGGAGAATCCCATGTCAATTATAAATAATCCTATCAGGTTTCTGGTTGTGCAATTAGGGATCGACAAATAGACCATAAGTGGATTGGTAAAGAAATTATGAAGTTCAACCATCAGCTAAAGCTGATTCATGCAGGAACCAAAAAAGAAAAGACGAATAATTCCTCAAAATCGACAAAAGGTAACTTTAAAAACAAAATACCTTCAAACGATGTTTCCCGAGTGGTGGCTGTAACTTTCCATACGTTGTTAATAAGGTCGACTCTGATGATGAAATATCCAAAAGCTTCATCAAATTACCTGCAGCATGGTAAGATGACTTATTAGTTCTCCTGTGAGAAAGCACTGATGTATAAGTTCAGTCAAAATGAACTACTTAAGCATCTTTCATACACTCTGAAGAACAGACAAGTCAGAATCTCCAAAGTACATGCCCTATTAGTTTTGGAAACTGATATGCATCTGCACACTCAGATACATATCTGACAAAGAGGGACAGATCTGAGAAATGGATGGGCATGGCAGTGAAAGGAAAAATAAATTGTAGTGACCCTTGATCGGAAAGAGAGGTTGTGGTGTGGATTATATTAATTTGAATAGGCAACCCAACTACAAGAATAAGCATACAATTGAAAAGTTCATATACAAATTTTCATGAGATTTTTTATTGCAAATTACGTATACTTTTATTTAAATTAATGAAACATTTTTTACTGCTGTATCCAGCTGTGCTCTGTCCTAATTTTTTTAAGCTTGTCATGTCACCATTTCTGCATTATATCATACTGAAGTTCCTAGTTTTTTTCCAGTGATTTCTATGTCATGAGACAATAGTGAATGCTGATGCTCTTTCTTCCTTTCCTTTTAGTAGTTGAGAATATGATTCAAAAGAGTAACTCTAGGGGGAATATACATATAATAAGAAACCATATGCTATTTAAATAAATCCCCTGTAACCTCTTTAGTTAATTCATTTTCCAACTACGAACAAGGTGAGTCTGCAAAAGGATTTTGTTATGCAGCTAATAGTAAACTAGAAGAGATGACTTCACCTAAATTCTCCAGCATGCCTTCAACTGTCTTGGGGTTTGCAGATATCGTTGAACCTTGAAAGACTTGGCGGTTGTATGTATGATATACACCCAATGTTAGTCTCTTGGGATCTAACAAAGATATGCAGACGGACAAGGAATTGACCACAACAGAATTTGGTCTTGAGTCTTCCAAACCATGACGAAATAATCTTCCTATGAAACTTCAGGACAGCACAGAAAAACGCCAGAATTAAATTATTTATACGACAGAGAACACTTTTAGCACAAATATAAGCAAAAACAAGAGGAAAAAGTGACACCTACTTTGGGCTTGTAATTTTAGCAGCAAGACCAGGAGGAGCAAATCGTGTTATAGCGCATAAGGTTTCAGCTGCATTGGCATGCACTTCAGCAGAATCCTGTAAAATACATCTTAACAATTTTCAATGAAAACAGATCCACATTTCAAAAACAATAAAAGAAATAACACCTTAATCACATGCCCTTGATAAACGCAAGTTAGTGATACTCTTCAAAGATCAGAAAACATCTATGTGGGAACCATTCCAAGATATCTGACAAAGAATCAACATATCATCTCTATCATTCTTAAATTGGTATTCCTATACGTTAACTGCGTGAATACAACACGAAATTCAACAACTGTAATAACAAATGTTAAATACTATAAAAATGTGAAGTAGTATAAGACTTAATAAATTGTTAATTCTTCTGCACATTTTTACAAACATGTCTACGTGTGAGTGTAGATACACTAGTAGTTCCAAAAGTGCCCTGAAGTAGAAGAAGACAAGCAAATGTTCACATTTGGTCACTTCAAATTCTACACTAGAAGTCATTACTTGATGCCAACGTATTTTCTACCTAAAGGGCTCCTCAATTGCATAAAGGCAGAACTGTGGAAGGAATAGGAAGTGTCAAATGCTTGGGCAAAATCAGAGATATCATCCTAAAACAATGAAAGAAAAATAAAAACGAGAAGATAAAGCCAAGGCACAAGTTAAAGAAAACCACCACCTATCCCACCCATAAAAGTTTGGAAGAGAAGTGACAACCACATTTTACCAAAGTAGAAGAAAAGTAGAGATTTTGGAGTGCTCAAACACTCAAAGGCACTTACTGAAGAGCTGAACTTGTCCACAATCATCTCCAATATATTTGTATCCTCTATCCATTGCATTGACTCCATGTAGTTAGTGTACATATGCTCATCAGCACCAATTAGACGTATTAAAACCTGCTTAACAAAGAATGTTTCTCATAAGCTAACTAAAAACCGGATGGAAATCTTCTGCTCCTTTTTGATGCCCCTACTTATGCCCTCACGCTCAAAATTAGGTTTAGGGTTAGGGTTTAGGGAATTTAGGGTATGGTGTATTTTTTAGGGTTTAGGGAGGGTTTAGGATTTATATTTTAGGGTTAGGGCTTCGAATTTAATTTTGCAGTGTTTTTTTAGTGTTGGGGCATAAGTAGGGACACCGAAAAGGGGGCAGAGGATTTTTATCCACTAAAATCCTCTTAGTAGGGTCGTGAGTGGCAATTTGGGATCAAAGTTTATTTAATTCAATGCAAACAACAGAAAATACTCCGATAACATAAACTTCAGTAGACAAACCAAATGCATAAGGAATCCCACTTAAATACAAAGAATAAAATGAGTAAAAAAACCCTAAAGTTTTTTTATAGGTTCATATATGGAGAGAGAGAAAAGAAAGATAAACAAACACTAACCTCCATTATGGAAGTTATGCCAATCAGGTCAACTAGCATCTCAACAATTTCCTGATGACCCTGCACAGAGGTAGTGAATCAGACCAATGATATAGTGGTAACTACAAATCCAATTCAAAAAAGAACAGCTGTGTTCCCTGTACAAAGCATTACAAACAAAATAAGCATCAACAACTGCAACACAGCCACATGGGTGATATTAGAAAGAACAGCAAACTGCCACCAAAATTCAGCAAGCTGATATTTAAAATCCTCTTCCTAATGAGGGAACATACATCTTTCAGGGGAAACCATGAATTTCCTACCAATCTGGAACGTGCAGCAAAGAAAATAGCCTCAAATACTTAAACAATCATTGACAGAAGTGTTAATAATACTACAGATATTTAACTGATAGACGATCATTGACATAAGGGTTAATATATTACAAAAGAGAGAATACAAGATCATAGATGAAGCTACCCCTAAAAAGAAGGGCACAACCAAATTCAATAGTCAGATGGACCAAATTGCAATGCGTATCACAGAGTCCAAATTCTGACATGACTACTTGTTTAAAATCGAATCAGATTATGAAAGAAAATATAATATCAAGTTCGTTCTTAGAATGATATGTGTCAAACTGTCAATATATAATAGTAATGTAAAACAATATTCACATAAATGACATGTAATTGGCCAAAAAACCATCGTAGCTGTCTTAACAGCATATATATGTATATATATACACACACACACACACGGATTCCTCAATCAAGTTTAAAAGAATCTTATATGTACCTTAATATACTGCATGAATGTCGATGTCTTCCGCAACAGCAGACAAATGACCACCTAGCAAGAAAAGGTAATCAAATATAAAACATACATAACAAGATACTTAAAGTCCCTTATTTAAACAAAGCAAACGAAATTGAAGGCAAAAGAGCTACAAATATAAACATATGAACATCTCAAAAGTTCAGAACAGAATACCCTGCTGAAATACCCTGCCAGCTGGGTGCTATGAGAGTGATTTTTATTCAAAAACGAAAATAGCAAATTCATTAACTGCAAAAAAGCAAGGACCAAATGATTTAGAAACTGACATAAATAAAAGACAATACAACCACAAAAAGGGGGGGAAATAAGAGGGTCAACTTCTTACTCCCTCATCTTCAACTAATGTTTTTAGTATGATATCAACCTCACATGTAAATATCTCACACGCAATTGAAGGAAACCTACAATATCATAAAGAAAACATTACAAATCATTATGTATATAGGAACATCAAGGCAATAGGGTTACAAACTGATCAACTAAAACTATTAAAACCTACTTGAAAATTTGCTTCTTATCAGCATTCTCCGGAGGTTCAACAACAATATAATGAATAAGTTGTTCAACCTGAGCCTTCTCCCGCAAACTGTAGATAAGAACAAATACAACAGTGAAAGAAACCAACAAAGCAGAGATACATAATTAGCCATTGACATACAAACAATTTGCAAGGTACAGATTAAATTGAGCAAATATCCAACCCTGCCAGAATTCAAGCCATCTACATCCTCTGTTGAGTTCCCAACTAAGGTTATTTTCTTTGATATGGAAGCAATGTGCGAAAAAGGGAACTTTAGCCTGATAGATGCTTTTTATACAAGAAAGAAGCTGAGTTGACTCATCATCTCTTAGGAACTGGCCAATGGGCTAGGCAACTTTGGTACATGGCTTATGCAATTTTAGATAGCAATGGGATTGTTGCCTGTTAATTGAAAATGAGCTGCAGGTTTGGATGGGTTCATATTCTAGTACAGGTGGTAAAAAAAGCTTTTGCTTGACCTGCTCCAAGTATAAACCATGACATAGTTTTTGGACACTGAGTTTTGTGATTTTACTTTGAAATTGTTATATCTTCTTGGGGTCGCCTTTATGTCCTTCAGGGTTTTTTTCTTCACTTTCTACCATTTGGATGATAAGTGAAGTTAAAGTGCATTAATGGCAGGATTAATTATTGTAGTGGACTAGTGGTGACTGGTGAGATAAGAATTAATGAAGGGATGTGTTTTGATGTAAAAGTAGTGGCGGTGGTGAGATAAAGTGAAACGGGAAAACTATTCCTAAGGATATTAAAATACCCTGCACGGTGATTATATTTTAAAATCACTACATAAGCACATTATTGTTTAATTGAAACATGATGGCATAGAACAATTTAACATGCTGTGAGTTGAAACTTGAAAGAATGAAGTAGGCAAGCATATGCGGAGACTAGAAAGCATACAAGTTTATAAGTCGCCCATTGAGGGATTTGCATTCCTGAATAATTTCATCATCATCAAGAAGTTCCTCCAATGTATAATTATCCTTATCTAGAATTGTATCAATCTGCATTTGATCATAAAAACAAAAATTATCAAAAAGAAAACAAAATAAAAAGAACAAAATCCATACTTTCTAAGGAATGTATAAACAGAAAATGGTACAAATACAAGTTGACTGTAAATTAACAAGAGCAGCCTTTGTCCATAAATATCATTTCCTTCTACAACAGGCAATATTGGGAAAAACTTAAAATATAAACAATTCTTACAGGATTTCCGTCTTAGGCTTCTAGAAAAAAACACGGCACCTGGATAAAATCCTAAAAGATTCTGTGAATTATTTTTTTCCTGAAACTAAAATAATAAAGTAAGCTTAAGATTTCCCCCTAGAGTCTCACTTCAAAGAAAAAACGAAGGTTCCAACTATTTCTGTCCCTTTGCTAATCTCAAAAAATACTAATGTATACCAAAGGGAGCAAAGACAATATTGCCTTCCAATCCACTCATCCAAAGCTCTCAACAGAGGCAATTAAATATTGAAAACATTGATGCCGAAGTGCAAACACCTAATTTCAAATTTGAAAACGCATCAATTGATTCCAAAGGACGCAAGGGTGCTCATTTTTATCCCGTTATAAATGCTGCCTAATCCATATACTTGATTTGAATGGAACGATGAATGGAGTTAAACGCCTCCCTACTCTACATTGTACCAATATTTTAACAATGAGGAGTACCCAATGCTTGTATCTTTAGAACAATTCCAGACTTTGAAACATAATATTCCAAGGCATTATTATTCTTCTAGCAATTTACCAGCAGCCAAATAGAAATCCACAAGCAAAAAGGAAAAACTCAGAATTTAATCAAATTCATGAGAAATGGCATACACCTCCGCGTAGCTCAAAATAATCAGAGACAAAAAAAAGGCGAAACTCACAGGAGACGCAGATGACAGTCCAGCCATACGCCAAAACATCTTTGCAGAATTTTAACAGCAAAATCGCATCCAAAAAAAAGAACCCAGATCTGAAATCAGAGAAAACCCTATGAATCTGCGAATTCAAACAAAACAAAACGGAAAAAGGACCCGGCGGAGGCGAAAACCCCAACAATTAGAACGGTGCAGATTCGAAATGAAAAATCAAGAAAAAGGTTGACGTTTTCTGGGATTGGATCAAGCCATGGATCGGCGAGCGAGCGGGAGATTGAAGGAAACCCAAAAAACAACCCGTAATCGCGGGGATTATTTGGAGAAAACTACAAATAAAATTAATATATATCACTATATACCTTACTTGAATTATTATCTTCTGACCGGAAAAGGAAAACTTGAATTATTATCTAATATTACCATAGGATTTTAACTTCAAAAATAAATCATGCATGTAGGGGTTTTTTCTTATAAAATCAATTAATTTTTGGGTAAACAACACGTAATAACACTCAACTTTAGTCTTTGTATCGAACATACCACTGAACTATAAATTAATATTATTATGCCACTAAACTTTATTTTTTTTTGCAATCTAAGCACTCGACCATTAACTCATAACGGACCGTTAAATTCAAAACAGCTTCGTTTCGAAGCTTAAGATAAGCCAAAACAACATCATTTTGTTAGTAAAAAAAATTACATTTTGAGAAGCTTAAACCCAAGACCTTTAAGATGAAAAACTTAAACCAAACCACCAAGCCAACTTAAATACTTGAAATTGTTCTAACAAAAATAATATATAAATAATACTGCAGCTGAACTTAATTTCATTTATCTCATGATATAATTTTATAATATTTATAATATAATTTTATAAATATATTAACTTTATAAATAAATATTTATATATATATATATATTAATAGATATAATATATATAATTGAACCCAAAACCCAAACCATAAACCATATATTAACTAAAACCCCAAACCCTAAACCATATATATAAATAAATCCTAAATCCTAAACCATGTATATAAATATATTAAATTTATAAATAAATATGATTTATAATTTATATATATTTGAATAGATATTATGTATAATTAAACCCTAAACCCAAAACTCAAACCTTAAACCATATACATAAATAAATTCTAACCCTAACCTCCTAAACAATATATGTAACTAAACCCTAAACTTAAACCCTATATTACAAATCTTAATATATATTATAAATAATATTTTAATTTTAGGGTTTTGGGTTTGGGATTTGTGATTTATGATTCAATTATGTTTAGGATTTAGGGTTTGATATTTATCCATATATGTGGTTTAGGGTTTTGGGTTTTTAGTTAATATATGATTTAGGGTTTGGGGTTTAAATTAATAGTTGATTTAGGGTTTGAGTTTAATTATATATATTATATCTATTAAATATATATATAAATTATAAATAATATTTATTTATAAAGTTAATATATTTATAAAATTATATTATAAATATTATAAAATTATATAATGAGATAAATGAAATTAAGTTCAACTGCAATATTATTTATATATTATTTTTGTTAGAACAATATCAATTATTTAAGTTGGCTTGGTGGTTTGGTATAAGCTTTACATCTTAAAGGTCTTGAGTTCAAGCTCCCCAAAGTGAATTGTTTTCTTATTTATTTTACTAACAAAACGACGTCGTTTTAGCCTATCTTAGGCTTCAAAACAACGAAACTAAAACGACGCCGTTTTAGATTTAACGGTCCGTTATAAGTTAACGGTCGAGTGCTTGGATTGCAAACAAAAGACTAAAGTTAAGTGGTATTCCGTTATAAGCATACCAACAAAATTTAGCAACCTCCTAAATCTCTTTGTCTTTGTCCAAACGAGACACATAAAGAAATGAGTAGTGCGCGATCCAATATAAATCAGAAATTAGCGTCGATTGAGTCTCTATACGAACAACAATCGATCGCTAGGGTATGCTGAAGCATGTCACAAAGATAGGTGAACCAAACCACAAAACAAAAAAAGACATGTCACAAGGACAAAGGAAAAATGTGTCACAATAACAGAGAAAGGGGACTTCTAGGGAACAACCTTTAAATACAAGCTAAAAACGACATACCTGTTTACCGGGTAAAAAGTTGTACACAAATTATTTCATGAAATGGTACATAAATCGTTACAAGTATGTAAGAGAAAAATGTATATACACAAAATGTTACAGATGTAAGGAATTAAGTATATACATAAATAGTTAGGGAAATTGTAAGAAAAAAAGGTACATACATAAAATGTTACATTGTAAGAAAATGTGTACATACATAATTTCTATACTAAGAAACTCAATTTGTTACAAATATTAAAAGGTTTTGTGTATATACAGAAATTAGTAGCAAATGTACATAAATTGGTACAACTTTTTGAGAGAAAAAGATATATGCCTTTTTTATTAGATAGTTTTACGAAGGTTCAAATGGCTCATGTAATTGTAAAGAAATGTGTACATACACAATTTCTTACCAAAAAGCATACTTTGGTAAAAGTTTTATAAGTTTTTGTGTATATACTTAAATTAGTAGGAAATATACATAAATTGGTACAATTTTGTAAGAGAAGAACGTATATATCTTTTTTATTACACAGTTTCACCAAGGTTCAAAATGGCTCATGTACTTGTAAGGAAATGTGTACATACACAATTTTTTTACCCAAAAGTATACTTTGGTACAATATTTATAAGGATTTGTGTATATACATATATTAATAGCAAATGTACACAAATTTGTACAAATTTGTAAGAGAAGAATGTACATACCTTTTTTATTACACAGTTTCACGAAGGTTCAAAATGGCTCTTGTACTTGTAAGGAAATGTGTACATACACAATTTCTTACCCAAAAGCATACTTTGGTACAAATTTTATAAGAATTTGTGTATATACACCTATTAGTAGCAAATGTACACAAATTGGTACAAATTTGTAAGAGAAAATGATATATATATTTTCTATTACACAGTTTCACGAAGGTTCAAAATGGCTCTTGTACTTGTAAGGAAATGTGTACATACACAATTTCTTACACAAAAGCATACTTTGGTACAAGTTTTATAAGGATTTGTGTATATACACATATTAGTAGCAAATTGGTACAAATTTGTAAGAGAAAACGGTATATACCTTTTTTATTACAAGTTTCACGAAGGTTCAAACGGTATATACTTTGATATAAGTTTTATAAGATTTTGTGTATATACAGAAATTAGTATCAAATGTACAGAAATTGGTTTAACTTTGTAAGAGTAAAAGGTATATACCATTTTTATTACACAGTTTCAACCATGTGTAACGAAAACTCATTTCCTAAAATTACATAATAGTTCAAATCACCTATTTGTTCTTAAGAAACAATCACATCCTTCCAACACATTCAATACTAGAGCATATGCAAACCAGTTTTTAACCAAAACCATAACCATCTCAACCAAAAATCATAACCATTACATGAATTTCAACACAATCCAATCTCCTCGACAATATTTCTTTCACATTTTCGTACCATATCAACTACAATTAAAAAGGGGAAATGAAGGAACCGGCACTAACTAACCTAAACATTCCTTCTTTCAATCCAATATACTCTACATTTCTAACAATGATCACTCCCAATTGAAACATCGTTGAATTATTCAACCTAATTTCTTTTGTTATTCAAGAAGAAAGTCAACGAGTTATTCAAGCCTCTAATCGTGTTAATAAAAGTGTTCAACCCTTCTTTTAACTATTGTTATCTTTGTTCCTACTTTTAATTTCAATTTAATTGCTATTACTTGTTTATTGCAGTAGAACCCTAAATTGCCAATAACCCTAAACCCTAATAATTTCTTCTTCTAATCCAATCTCTTATGCAATATTCATTATAAAACAAAAAGAAATTTTTATGGAAGAACATTCAAAAGGTTTATACAAAATCCTTCATCATTTGCAATGTGGTTTTACTCAAATCATAAAAAATGAAAAAAGAAGAAGCAAGAAGCAAGAACTAACCTCAAAATCCGTGTTCAAACTCAATCTCCTCCCCAAATTTCCTTCAGATTTTCTTCCTTGATTGATGGATAGAATGCCTTCGTTTTCTTTCTCAGAATCTAATGGTAATTCTTTAGTTTTGCTGGTAAGAAAGGTGGAAACTGATAAGAAGGATAAAGGTAAAAGGCACGACAAGTTTTTTCATATACAAATATGCCATTTTGATTACAACTATTGGCTATTTATTGAGCTTATTTTGATTTAGCATCAATTGTATTTTTACATGCAGGATTTTTACTGAAGAAATGTGGAAAAACAAATGGATGGAGTAAGAGCTGGTTTGTTTTGAATGAAAAAACTGGCAAGGTTACTGTTTCTCAGCGTGCGGGAGTGTGTATAGTTGATAATCCATGTTATTTTCTCTTTGTTCAAGTAATGTTGCTTAACAAATTTCTTTGCTGCAGCTTGGTTACACAAAAAAACAAAGGAAAGACATTTTTCGGGGTGTCTTTACATTGGAGATATGAAGTTAATGTTCTGTTCTTCTGATTTCTTGCTTTTGTGACTGTAGTTGGGTAATCACCCTAATATACACATAACACATGCACATTTACTGATTGTTGAATCTTCATTACCGAGAATGTCTCCTATAGAAGTTGATTATTTTTTGTGTCAAATTTTAATGATGCATTTTTTATTTTTTCCGTTGCTTTCTCTTTGAATTGCAAGTTGCTTTATATGGTTTGGAATAATTTGAGAATAGTTATTGATAATGAATAATACTCAACAATCAGAACACAATAAATTTGAATAACTATCACAAATTTTAATATACGATCTAGGGTTTCCCTAATCCCTTTCTTGGACGATCTTAAGGGTGCAATCCTTACATTTACTTAGGGCATTCAAGACTTTTTTCCTGAGTGCTCCACTTGGGTGCTGATAGAGAAATGGAGCTTTTTTCCGCACCAATTGTAAATTACATCGGTTATATTTCAGAAAGAAAAAACTAATGTGAGGGAGAATTTTGGCATTAGCTTGCATTGTAGAAATCTTAGTATTGTTGATCGGGATTAGAGAATTGTTAGCTTTAATATTGTTCTGATTTACCAATATTATCTCTATAACTGAGTTCATATTGAAATAAATAAACTTTTATCTATATCAATGTATGGTTCTCTAATTTTTTAATCATTAGGAATGCAACATTGAGGAAGTTGCTGATAATGAAGGTGGCTCTCCCAAAGTTCCAAGGATAAGAAGGCAAATGGATCAGAAAGAGAACCCAATCTTATTTTCAAGATAACCAGCAAGATTCCTTATAAGACAGTTTTGAAAGGTTTTACAAGTTTTATTAAATCGATTTTGTTGTTTATGTACCAAGTTGCTTGTTGATTATATGCTTCTATTTTATTTTGCAGCTCATAATGATGTTCTGTTGAAAATCGAGAGCATTGCAGATAAAATTGAGTGGTTAGAAAAGTTGAAAACTGTTGTTGAATCTAAAGGAGGTCAAGTTAAGGTTGAATCCAACCCTCCTATGAGGCAAAGTCTATCTGATGGTTCACTTGTGAGTTACTTTTTTGTTTATTTGATTGAGTTAGTTATTGGTTAATTCCAGTTAGTTTGGGTTGCTTGGGGAGTTCAGTAGTTCTTTGTTGATATTAGGTTATTTTGGTTTAGATTGGTTTTACTAATTTGGTCATTCAATTCGGTTTGATCATTTTTTAGCTATGAATCAATATTTGCTTAAAAAATTTGACCAATGCGCAGCTTGATAGGCAAAAAATACGGGATGCAGATATTTATTATCAAGCATACCTCTTCAACATTACTCATGTTTTCCTGGCAGGATACAATGGCAAGAAAACTTGTTAATCCTGAAGAAGAGCTTCGATGGATGTCCCAAGAAGTGCGTGGTTATGTGGAAGCTGTTCTTAACAGCCTTGATGCCAATGTTCCAAAGGTTATTTTATTCTCCCGAATGACTTTTTTGTTTTGCTGATATATCAGTTCTAATCATCATTCTCTTTGCAGGCTATCGTACTTTGCCAAGTAGAGAAAGCAAAAGAAGACATGCTTATTCAGTTATATAGCTCTGTTAGGTCAGTACTATTTATTTCACCTAGTTTACAAGGAGTAAAAACACTCATTTCCTGTGAAAATTATGCCTTTTAGATTAATCTGGCATTCTTAGTGCGAACGACAAATCACAAAAACAGACACTCTTCTGTCTTCTTTTTGTTCATGCATTGTTGTTGAAAATCGTTCTCTTTATTTTTTTTTTTAATTTTGGTGTATATATATTGTATGGTATTTGTTGTCTTAGGCTTCTTTGGGGGAATAACAGCTTTGGAGATCAGTGCCATTAGCGATCACATGTTTGAAGAACTGCTCATGGAGGACTAAAATGTAAAGCGCATGAAGGAGTGATACCAGAAGCAATCTTCTCTTCTTTCGAAACTTACAAGGCAACTTAGCATCCATGCAATCGAGCTGTCGCCACCTCCAGCTGGTCTAACGGCAGTGCATCATGTATTATTTTCTTGGTTCGGTTTTTGTAATCAAATGACGCTATTTCTGCAAAGATGGTTGCATGCACATTGTTAATATATGCCTGAGAACGAATATCGAAAATAGTTGTGTCCAATTTGAGGATGTCTTGGATTTTCTATATTTTTTAACGCATTTGGAGGGTTCAACTTTTATACTGGACACTGACTGTTTTGGGGAAAAATCGAAGAATCAGAGCTAACATAGAAATTGACGCGAATTAGCGATGACTGGAGGAATGCATTTTATGCTGCTGCAAGTTCAGGTAAATTCGGGTCGAATGGTCATAACCGACGGTATAACAACCTAACACAAGATGATGATGATGATTCAAGTTCAAGATTCGGCAATCGTAGGACACCGACTAGAATGCCAACGGCGCCGCCACAGTCTGGTCGTCTTACAAATACTAGATAAGGACTTCTAATTCACTTCCATTCTTTGATAGGCATTTTGATCGTTGTTATTGAGCATTTCTCGAGATTAGATTATATTGTGTGGCCTTTGTAGAGATTAGTTTAACATTGTTGTTGGAAAAAAAATATGTACACGCTCTTATAAAATCTTTGTTTGGGTTGAATTTAAAGATGATTATAAAATTTGATTTCTAAATATTTTTGCATATTTCACATCTTTCATTTTAAGTGGTTGGTCTAAGGAAAAAGATTAATTAAGTTGCATGAAGTTTACTTGAAAAGTAACTTATATGTTTCACTCATTATTATTTTAATAGAGTCGAAGTAAATAAATATAAGCAAACGATTTGATCTAACCAATTTTACATTAGGGTTCTTTTAACATAAATCATGCGTGCAGGATGTTTACCTGCATAAATGAATAAATGTTTTTTTATTAAAAAATGATTTGCTTTTATGATAAAAAAATTTCTTTGTTTTCAAGTTATAATAAAATTTAATTTTTAAAGATTAATTAATTATATAATAGTAAGTGTTTTTGCGCAGGGAGATTATAAGTTTTCATGAACTAGACTTCTTCACTGCATTACTTTTTTTATCACGTGGCATTTCAAACTAACAAAAATGCTTAACAAAATTCGCTCTGATACTTCTTGTCACGAGGTTGAACTACTGCTCGCCAAACCATGTGGGCCTTAGTCTAAGTAAAAGAACTTAGAGAAGCGCATAAATGAAAGAACAAAGACAATGGCAAGTGAAATAAAGAGAAGGGTTAGAGTGAATGTTGACTTGTATTTAATCTAAAGTGAATTATGTTAAATGAAGTGGGGGTGAACCTTCTTTTATAGTTGAAGCCCCCTATAATCATTGGTTGAAATTACATTACAATTAACGGTCCAGATCTGAGCCTATTTTATCTACATCTCTGTTTGAATTTTAAACAAAAGATAATGTGTGATTTAATTACAAATAATAAATGTGACAATTATAATGGCTTATCAGATTTCACCATGGTAATTAATATGCCTTGTCCAATTCACCTTGGTAACTAGCTAGCTTTCTTGGGTCATCTGGCAGGCCCAAAATATTGCAAAGATAGTCTTGGGTTGCCTCTAATGCACTTGTCTCGGTCGCGGGCTTGCGGCCCGTGACATTTTAAGCATGACCATTAAAGCACTCACAGCGTGGTTCTGACTATCAGCGGCGATAGGACAATGACGATGGCTAGAATTTTAAATGAACAAAAATTATGGTTTTATAATTTAGGGGTATTTTAATTAAAATTAAAAATAAAATAATGTACTTTAATTAATTTACCTTTTAATTTTTAAATAATTTATAATTATACTAGAGATGGGCACGGGTCGGGTCGGGCCGGGTTTTTGGCCCACCCGAACTCGACCCGAAAATATTAACCCTAAACCTGAACCCGACCCGACCCGACCATATCTTTTAAAAAACCCGACCCGACCCGACCCGAAAATACATACCTTACACCCGACTCCGACCCGACCTATATAAAAAAAATTAATTTTAGGGACTAAATTGTAAAAAAAAATAATTTTAAGAGACTTAATTGTAAAAAATAATAAATTTAAAGACTAAATTGTAAATAAAAAAATTAATTTTAAGGACCTAATTATAAAAAATATATAAAAAGGAGTATTATTACAAATATCCCTAAAAAATTTAGGGGAAAATTACACTATTAGTCCCGGGTCGGGTCGGGTAGGATTTTTTCACCCTAAAACCCGAACCCGACCTGACCCGACCTCACCCTACACAAAAACCCGACCCGAACCCGATTTTTTCATAAAAATACCCGACCCGATCGGGCCGGGTCGGGTCGAAACCCGTCGGGTTCGGGTTCCGTGCCCATCCCTAAATTATACATTGAGTCTTTTAGAATTTAAATCTTTATAAATTAAATTAACAGTGCTCATCGTTAGTGGTGCTCGTCGAACGCTGTAGAGTTTTCCTTTATAATATTATGTTATTAATCGGTTAGAATTTAAGCAGTGCTTTATAAGCATATACGATATATAAATACATTTTTTAATATTTTTTCAAATGCGACATACATACATTAATCAGAGTCGAGAGACTCGACTCAAACTTAAAATCGATACAATGTTTACTAAAAATTATGAGTTATTTGAATCTTATTTTATAATTTAGACTTTATTTGATTTTTTTATTTGAATCGAGTTTATAAAATTACAACTCGAGTCGAGTTTTACTCCCTGAATAACTTCGTCAACTACTTTGTCAATATTTTTATGGGTAAACTACATAAATGACCACCTTACTATTACAAAAGTTGCGATCTTACCACATTACTTTTTTTCGTCATAATTAAACCACCAAACTATTTAAATGGTATCAATGTGACCACTAGCCGTTAAAGATTAACGGAAGGGTGACTTGGCAGTTAAAAAAAATAAGGGTATAATTACATATTTAGTCCTCATTACTTATAAACTCTATTAATTTAGTCTTAATTTTAATTTAATAAAATAAATTAATTATTTAATTAGGTATTGACACTTATTGAAACAATGGCTTAGCCACTGCATCAAGCATATATTTATGCTAAAAATAACCCTTTTAAATATATATTATATTTGAGTTCTATTGGGAATGTTGTACGCTGACGCTATCCTCTTCAATTTCCATAAGCGGGTTCAATTCCCATCGATGCATCATCCGGCTCATTGCATCCTGCTGCAACAATGAGCCTTTGAAACTCTTTTAAACCTTTCATGGCATTATCTCTTACTTATTCTAATCCGTTAATCCTGTTTCTAGATGTTCTCGCAGGTGACAAACTTGTGAGAGCTATTGAACTTGTGAAGCTTTTATCTGTTGAAAAATCAGTTAGAGGAGCAATACAACTTGCCACTGTATTGAAGCTTCTATATTAGGAAGCTTGGATGGGCGAATCAATGGAAACTGGAGGTTAGCCAACCCTGAATATCTAATAAGCAGATCTAACTTCTAAAACTGCTTGTTTTAGATTATGATAATTTTGTTAATACCTTTTATAAACATGAAAGGTTGAAAAATAAAATTAAGGTTTCAAATGCTAGTTTTTTGAGTTTGAAACATGATCTTGCAGTTAGCAAGCCCTGTACTGCAACTGAAAGAAGTCAAACTTTGGAACCAACTGTTCCATCATCTTCAGCTAAAGTTTCATCCCCTTTACAAAGAAAATAAAACCTTTGGATCGAGTTAAATTTAGAAAGCAAAAAACAAATATTGATCAAACTACAAATATAAAGGGCAGCAAGCAAGTTAAGGATATAGAGAAGAATGGTGTGTAGGAATCAAAGGCTCACAAGTTTGTATGATGGGAATTGAACCCGCGTATGAGAATTGAAGAGGATAGCATCGACGTACAACATTCCCAACAGAACTCGAATAGAACATATGTTTAAAAAGGTTATTTTTAGCACAAATTCATGCTTAGCCGTCAAGGATTCAACCGACCCATCAAAAAAGAATAAACTTATTAAATTGGAGGGGATCCAACTAGACTACCGACGATTAATGGCCAGTGAAAAAGAGCTACATAAGAGTTAAATTTTTTAAGAGAAAATAGATAAGTTAGGAGAACGATTAACTCTTAATTGTTAGTATGGAGGGAAAGTAAATTAAAAAAAAGAATTTAATTAAAATAATATTAAAATTTGATGGTTATTTTTTAGAATTTAGATCAAATTAAAATAAAATACTATAAAAGTTGAGGAATAAATTTATTATTATATTAATTAACATAAAAGGACTAAATCTTTATTTTTAAAATTAAACGACTGTTTTGTAATATTTATCCAATCATTATTAATATTTATTTTTAAAAACTGAATTTAAACTGTCCATTGTTGCTTATTGGCTGCTTTTGGGTTATTTAACCATGACCAGAAACAAAACCATCAATTTCATCATTTTCGCTGAAAGAAATCGAAATTTGAACTTACGAAACCGAACAAATAAAAAGAATCGAATCCCTTTTCTTAAAAAAATACTACAGAAAAAAGTGAAATTCAGATCTAAATCTTGGGTTTCTCGTCCCCTAATTTTCAACTTCTCTATAAGCTTCGATCTCTTCGTTTTTGTTCCCGGAATAGAAGGGAAATGGAGGCGATCGAAGAACTGTCGGAGCTTTCGGAAGCGATGAAGCAAGCAGCTGCTATACTAGCCGATGAAGACGTCGACGACACCTCGTCGTCCTCCTCTAAACGCTCATCCACTTTCCTAAACGTCGTTGCTTTGGGAAATGTCGTATGTTCCTTTATCCGATTATTTACTTTATTTTTTTTTTCGCTTTTGATGCCATCTGTTGGATCTCCAAGAATTTTCTATTTCATTTAGCTGCTAAAGATTGGAAATCTCTGGGTTGCTTTGGATGCCAACGGAAAGAAATGAAAGCCAACTAAATATGTTATTTTCTTTATGGATAATTTTATTGGGTTCAATCTCATTGATTTCACCTAGAATGCAATACTTGTAATTCGGCTATACGTATATATTGGCATTCTTTTTCGTTGGATTGCTAATATTAACATGGTTGAGAAAAGCTAACGGGAAAATATGAGAGCAACACGATGGCTAACTTTATATTTATTTTTCTAAAGCTGCCTTTTACTCTTGCTGTTCAAAGTTGAGGGAGTTTCTTAATTGCATTTTTTTTATTAATTTGAATTCTCTTTTAATTTGCTGTACTATACTTGTTGCCACAGTCTATAACAGTTATTTGATACTTTAAGCGTATTGATTCGAATATGAAATACGATTTTCTTGGCAATTTTAGGATTACATCAATTATCTGCTGCATTTCTATGTTTTTGTCTTCAAAAGTCTGGGATGAAATTTTATATTGCTATTCACCGCCTATTTTTCCAGGCATTTTGTGCCTTAATTATATTAATATAGGCAAAAGTCAAAACTATCTTTACTGGTCTGTATCTCTTTGATATTGGTTAGCATCTCATTATGGTTATGACCTAGTTAGCTCCCTCGTTTTCATCCTTGTTTATTTCTTTCAGTACTGGGTGCAGCATAACTAATCACAGGAGGTTGCTTATTGAATAAAAACTTCCTAAAGAGGGATGAAGTTACTAATCTGCATTGTAATTAACATGTTTCTGTCCTACCATGAGATGTTGGAATCTTCCTTTTTTCACTCATTTGCTTTTAAAATTTTAATTTCCCTTTTTCTGAATGTACCAAGTAGGGGGCTGGTAAATCTGCTGTCTTGAACAGTCTAATTGGGCATCCTCTTCTGGTATGTTTATTTCTTTTAGGCCTTTTCATGTTGTTGAAGATTTTTATTTTCACAGGACTTTGCTTATAATAGTAATCATTGACAGCCGACTGGTGAAAATGGTGCCACTAGAGCTCCCATCAGTGTTGATTTGGCTAGGGATAGTTCTTTAAGCACTAAATCAATCATCTTGCAAATTGACAATAAATCTCAACAGGTTTCTGCAAGTAAGGCCCCCTTCCATATTTTTGTTGTTTCTTTGTCATTTGAGTGTTGCTTGTTTGCTCCTGGAAAATACATCATTATTCATTATGCACTCTGCATATTGATCTTGTCACTTGTGTCCTCTCTGATCTCTTTTCATCTTTCAAATTGGTGTACCATAGGTGCACTTCGGCATTCTCTGCAGGATAGGTTAAGCAAAGGTTCATCAGGCAGGAGTCGTGATGAAATATATCTGAAGCTCTGTACCAGTACAGGTCAGCCTTCATGTTATTGAATTGTATTATTGATTCTACTGGTTTTAGAATACGTGCCTTTTCGAATGATGTTTTTCAGAAGTTTGATGCCTCCATTGAACTTTGCTTTTCAGAAGATGTTTTTAAGGTTGTTTTTCTCTTCAAATGATATTACATGACTTCGTGCCTTTTATATATTTGGGTGCCCTATCAGAACTGAATTTATTGATGTCAACGGCTGGATTGTTTACAATTACTTAGGCATTTTAATCAGAGTCACAGCTAACGTTATTTTTATGATGACCTCAACGTTTCTTCGTCTTCCTTCTTCTAATGAATAGAACTATCACACCTGATAAAAGCTTTGTTTGGTGTGCGGAATATTATTATCCATGAAAACTGATCTTTGAAAAGAAAATATTTCTGTTCTGTAGAAAACAATGGTAAATGTTTTATTTTGTCTGAAAACCAATAAAAATATTTCATTAAACACTATCAGATTCAGGGCAAACATATTTCATGAATGATCTTAATGCTTCCCTTCCCCTTGTCTCTTTTTCTCATGTGAGTATGCTTATGGTACATTCTTTTATGAGTGTGTGTGTCTATATATATATATATATGCATATGCATGTCCAACATAATTCCTTTTTTATTTTATTAACTTTTTTAACAGTTTTCCCTCGTTTTCCTTAACACAGCCCCGCCATTAAAGTTGATTGATTTACCTGGACTAGAGCAAAGAATTATGGATGAATCATTGGTAAGTGGCTGAATGCTATTTTCTCCTGGTTCTAAATTTTAACGATTGGACAATCTGATGTGTTAATTGTTCCTTGATTTTCATTTTATTTACCAGTTTCTGAGATGCTAGATTGGTTAGTCATCTGACAAATTCTGACTTTTCGCCTCAGCTCCGTGAATATGTTGAACATAATGATGCTATTTTGCTCGTTATTGTTCCTGCTGCTCAGGCACCAGAAATTTCATCATCTAGAGCCCTCAGGATAGCGAAGGAATTTGACTCAGAAGGTGGGAATTCTTGGTGCTTGCATATTCCAATTAATCTTTTCTCCTGGTGAAAATAGAATAAAAGAATTACCTTTTCACTGTTATTTTTCTGGATTATTAATAGTTTACTACCAATTTTTAATTGATTGTAGGTACCAGAACTGTTGGCATTATTAGTAAAATTGATCAGGCTGCTTCAGACTCAAAAGCCCTTGCAGCAGTTCAGGCTCTCTTATCAAATCAGGGGCCACCTAAAACTTCTGATATCCCATGGGTTGCTCTAATTGGTCAATCAGTTTCCATTGCTTCAACTCAATCTGGAAGTGCTTCATCTGACAATTCTTTAGAAACTGCTTGGAGAGCGGAGAGTGAAAGTCTAAAATCTATTTTGACTGGAGCCCCTCAAAACAAGCTTGGGAGAGTAGCTCTAGTAGATGTACTTGCTAGCCAGATACGTAACCGTATGAAACTCAGGCTTTCAAATCTACTTTCTGGGTACTTGCTTTTCCCCCTTTTCTTTTGCTCCATGCTTACTGTTAAAGCGAGTAAGGAAGTCTGCTAAATTGCTGCACTTGTTCGCTTTACTGCATTCTAATGCTTCCTAGAAAGTAGAAATGCTGGTTTCGTAGACCCTAGGTTGCTGTTGAATTTTTCTATTTCAATTCCCAAGGTTTAATTAGAGAGTTACCAAAGACAAGTGTCAAGTTTTTGCTTTCTGAATTTGTGCAAACATATATTTTGCCTCTAAGGTAAACATTGTATTAAAAGCTCTTGGTTGTACTATAAAAGTTATGTGTACCACCCCTCATCAGCTTAGTATGATATTAAGTTGAAAATTGTTATGAGTTTGACTGTTGCAAAATATTAGCTTATTAGATGTATTCACAAAGGTAGAGCTGTAGAGAGGCATGGTTGCCAAGTGAATTATCAATGTTAAGGTTCTGTTCTATTATTAGATATCAAATATCTGTGAGGTCGATAGTATCGCTCCAAAACCACATATTTTGAGTATTTTCATCCCCAGTTGTTAAAACTCTTTGGTATTGGTCAGAATCATTTTCATTTTGGGTCCATGCATGTTTCTTTTTTAAATAGATATTATTTCTTTGTAGTGAAATTATTAGAATTCCTCCTCTCTTTTTTTTTCCATTTTCAAAAGTTATATTTGGTTGCAACAGAAAAGCTCATATTGAACTTGGTTTTTAAATATATGCATTATTAAAATCTTCCATATTCTCATACCCTTTTTAGGCCTGTAAGTCTCCCTTTCTTAACATGTCAGGCTTCAAGGGAAGTCTCAAATAATCCAGGATGAATTAACGAGGCTTGGTGAACAAATGGTTAGTACTGCTGAAGGCACGAGAGCTGTTGCATTGGAGCTCTGTCGGGAATTTGAGGACAAATTTCTGCTACACATAACTGGCGGTGAAGTGAGTTACTACTTTTTGAATTGAAATGCTGCTCATCCCTTTGCAACAGAGGGCTAAAGAACTATCTGCAAAAATTTTCTTCCTCAAAAAGAATCTTTTTTAGATGAATCTTTGAAGTTTGTCTTTCCGTGTGACTTAGTATAGTCTTCCTCTGCTTGTTTTAATTCTGCCCCCAAATTTTCAGGGAAATGGTTGGAAAATTGTTTCTAGTTTCGAGGGAAGTTTTCCCAACAGGATTAAGCAGCTCCCTTTGGACAGACATTTTGACATAAACAATGTCAAAAGGGTAGGCTCTATAATCAATTTGCATTCATTTTTTGTGCCTTGGTAAGTTGCTATGTGTCAGTCGGTTTCTTTAACTCCATATTTTACTTTTCTCTCAGGTTGTCCTAGAAGCAGATGGTTATCAACCCTATCTGATATCTCCAGAGAAGGGTTTAAGATCTCTGATAAAAGGTGTCTTGGAGCTAGCAAAAGAACCATCGTGTTTATGCGTTGATGAGGTACATCTATATTATGGCTCTGTACCTATACTGGAATATGAAGTTTTTCTTCATGGTTGTTCCTGTTTGTTGCATTTTTCTGAGTATGTTTTCCACCAATCCAAACATAGGCCTTTTCTGTTTTCTGCATCTGTTTTCTCAAAATTCTATGAGTGCTTGCACAAGTTTCTGCTACTAATTTGATAGGTGAGGAAATGAGGTTTTGTTCTATAGATGTGTTGGGGCTTATTCCTTAGCTATGTAACTATGAAGGTAGGGCACCAATAACCTAATTTAACATCATGTATTTGTTTGATGTTTATGTGGATATAACATTATGCTGTTAATACAGTGACTTGGCTCCAAAAATGGTCTGTTTAGCATTAACCTTAAAGCTTGAATTGATTGGAAATACATAAAAATGTATACCAAGTTATACATCTCAGTGTGTTTTATAATACGTCCATTTTCACTGTAACAATTAAAATGTTATTGTTGGAACTTAGAACTTTCTCCTGTGTGACAAAGGTTATTGAAAATTTTCAAGTTATAGCTGCCGGAGAATCTGCCATCTGCGATATTCACCTCAATGTATTGTTTTCTGTTTTCTTTTCCTTTTGGGTGCTTGTTATAACAGGTTCATCGTGTGTTGTTGGATATTGTTGCTGCTGCTGCAAATGCTACACCTGGTCTAGGGAGATATGCTCCTTTCAAGAGAGAGGTAATAATGCATTGCTGCTGTTCATGTATGCTTTATTGTTGTTTATACTAATGCATGTGAGATACTTTCTTTTCCTTTTAAAATATTAACCAGGTTGTGGCAATTGCAAGTGCCGCACTTGATGGTTTTAAAAATGAATCAAAAAAGATGGTAGTTGCACTAGTGGACATGGAGCGTGCATTTGTTCCCCCTCAGCATTTCATTCGTCTGGTGCAGAGGCGGTATGTTAAGATAATTATTCTTTCAATACAATGGTTTATTTGTGGTTGTTGTTTTTTTAGTAGCTTTTCGTTTCTTTCTTCAATAATTGATGCAATTTTTCTTTTGTTTTCTTTTGATTTCCTTATCCATTATGTCAATAGAATGGAAAGACAGCGACGAGAAGATGAGGTGAAGAACCGGTCCTCCAAGAAGGCAGCTGATGCAGAGCAGTCAATTCTAAATCGAGTTCAGACTTTGCTAAGTGGCTTTGATGGATATTTTATAATAACAAGCTTATTGGTGGCTACATTTCTCTGACAGATTGATTGTTTTCTTTGTTTCTCTTTTTAGGCAACTAGTCCTCAAACCAGTGGACAACAATCTGAAGGAAACTTAAAATCGTTGAAGGATAAATTAAGCAAGAAAGACAAAGATGTACCGGAGGGACCAGCCTTAAAGACTGCTGGACCTGGTGGTGAGATAACAGCAGGTTAGTAATCAAACTGAGCGTCTGCAAAATATTATCTTGAAATTTATTGTTTAATCCACTATCCGGAGTCATAGCCTTGAACTTCTTCCTTTTCCTGCGATGCCATTGCTAAATGGTATTCCTATTGATTGAGTTGTTTGATCAGAAGAGTTTTGTGCTTGTGGAAATATCAAATTTAAAGTAGTGGTCTGCTAAATGATGAACATGTTGCTGACTTGATGTATCTCTCAGGAGCAGAGCCACAATATGTAAGCAAGGGCACTCCACCCTCCTGAAATTCCCAAAACAAGCAGGTTTTAGTTTGAATCTATAGAACTTTGTGTCGGTATTGTAAAATTGCTCCCCCTGACAACAGGCAGAGATGATTTTGAAATTCTAGAAACATTGAAGGTCAGGCTTTTAACAATGGATATAGAACACTTCACATGTAAACACATGGTCTTCATTTTCTGTAGCACATTTACTAGTCTTTAAACTCTTAATAATGCTATTTATAACCTGTCAATAGTCCCAGTTTATGAAATGTTCAAATTTCACATCCCCCCTCATAGCTGGCAGTAAACATTTATGGATTCAACCCTTATGCTTCTATCCATAGGAAGGACAGAAAACTTATCATCTAATGTTAAAATATAAAGTAGGAAATGAATTTTAACGACTAGATTACCATGTTTTCCATCCTTCCTACCAAGCAAAGCCTTAGTTTTCTTTCTCAGAATCTGGTGGTAATTCTTTGGTTTAGCTGGTAAGAAAGGTGGAAACAGATAGGAGGGATAAAGGTAAAAGGCACGACAAGTTTTTTCATGTATAAATATGCCATTTTGATTACAACTATTGGCTATTTATTGAGCTTATTTTGGTTTAGCATCAATTGTATTTTTTACATGCAGGGTTTTTACTGAAGAAAAGTGGAAAAACAAATGGATGGAGTAGGAGATGGTTTGTTTTGAATGAGAAAACTGGCAAGGTTACTGTTTCTTAGCGTGCGGGAGTGTGTATAGTTGATAATCCATGTTATTTTCTCTTTGTTCAAGTAATGTTGCTTAACAGTTTTCTTTGCTGCAGCTTGGTTACACAAAAAAACAAGAGGAAAGGCATTTTCGCGGTGTCATTACATTGGAGGTATGAAGTTAATGTTCTGTTCTTCTGATTCCTTGCTTTTGTGACTGTAGTTGGGTAATCACCCTAATATATACATAACACATGCACGTTTGCTGATTGTTGAATCTTCCTTACTGAGAATCTCTCCTATATGCTTTCTCTAATTTTTTAATCATCAGGAATGCAACATTGAGGAAGTTGCTGATGATGAAGGTGGCTCATCCAAAAGTTCCAAGGATAAGAAGGCAAATGGACCAGAAAGGGAACCCAGTCTTGTTTTCAAGATAACCAGCAGGATTCCTTATAAGACAGTTTTGAAAGGTTTTACAAGTTTTATTAAATTGATTTTGTTCCAAGTTGCTTGTTGATTATATGCTTCAATTTTATTTTGCAGCTCATAGTGCTGTTCTGTTGAAGGCCGAGAGCATTGCAGATAAGACTGAGTGGTTAGAAAAGTTGAAAACTGTTGTTGAATCTAAAGGAGGTCAAGTTAAGGTTGAATCCAACCCTCCTATGAGGCAAAGTCTATCTGATGGTTCACTTGTGAGTTGCTTTTTGTTTCTTTGATTGAGCTAGTTATTGGTTAATTCCAGTTAGTTTGGGTTGCTTGGGGAGTTCGGTAGTTCTTTGTTGATCTTAGACTATTTTGGTTTAGATTGGTTTTACTAATTTGGTCATTCAATTTGATTTGATCATTTTTTAGCTATGAATCAATCTTTGCTTAAAATTTTTGACCAATGCGCAGCTTGATCGGCAAAAAATACGGGATGCAGATGTTTATTATCAAGCATACCTCTTCAACATTACTCATGTTTCCCTGGCAGGATACAATGGCAAGAAAACCTGCTGATCCTGAAGAAGAGCTTCGGTGGATGTCCCAAGAAGTGCGTGGTTATGTGGAAGCTGTTCTTAACAGCCTTGCTGCCAATGTTCCAAAGGTCAGTTTATTTTCCTGAATGTCCTTTTTTGTTTTTGCTGATATATCAGTTCTAATCATCATTCTCTATGCAGGCTGTCGTACTTTGCCAAGTAGAGAAAGCAAAAGAAGACATGCTTATTCAGTTATATAGCTCTGTTAGGTCAGTACTATTTATTTCACCTAGTTTACAAGGAGTAAAAACACTCATTTCCTGTGAAAACTATGCCTTTTAGATTAATCTGGCATTCTTAACGCGAACGACAAATCACAAAAACAGACACTCTTCTGTCTTCTTTTTATTCATGCCATTGACATCCATGTATTGTTGTTGAAAACCGTTCTCTTTATTATTATTATTATTATTATTTTAATTTTGGTGTATATATATTGTATGGTATTTGTTGTCTTAGGCTTCTTTGGGGAATAACATTACTCTCTTATGCTTTGGAGGTCAGTGCCATTAGCGATTGCAGGTTTGAAGAACTGCTCATGGAGGACCAAAATGTAAAGCGCAGGAGGGAGCGATACCAGAAGCAATCTTCGCTTCTTTCGAAACTTACAAGGCAACTTAGCATCCATGACAATCGAGCTGCCGCCGCCTCCAGCTGGTCTAACGGCAGTGCAGCAGGTATTATTTTCTTGGTTTGGTTTTTGTAATCAAATGATGCTGTTTCCGCAAAGATGGTTGCATGCACATTATATGCATTTGATGCTGCTGCAAATGGTTGCATGCACATTGTTTTGTATTGTAATGATTTTATGTGAAACACTTTTTCCCTCCTTTTTTTGTGAGATACAGAAAGCAGCCCACGGGTAAGCGGAGCCTCACCAGGTGATGACTGGAGGAATGCATTTGATGCTGCTGCAAATGGACCTACAGGTTCAGGTAGATTCGGGTCGAATGGTCATAACCGACGGTATAGCGACCCAACACAGGATGATGATGATGGTTCAGGTTCAAGATCCGGCAGCCGTAGGACACCGACTAGGATGCCACCGGCGCCGCCACAGTCTGGCTCGTCTTACAGATACTAGATAAGGACTTCTAATTCACTTCCATTATTTGATGGGCATTTTGATCGTTGATATCGAGCTTAGATTATATTGAGTGGCCTTTGTAGAGTTTAGTTTAACATTGTTGTTGGAAAAGGAAAAAGAAAAAAAGAAAGGTTGTTTGAAGGGAAAATGCTGTGGAAATTGTTGTGAAAAGTTAAGATATCTAAAAATGAACATGATTCTGGAAAGTAAATAATGAAATTAGCCATCTATCATTAACAACATAAAAATAAAATAATGTTCAATTTGATCTATAATAATACACACACATACACACTCTTATAAAATCTTTGTTTGGGTTGGATTTAAAGATGTTTATAAAATTTGATTTCCAAATCATTTTTGCCTTCACTTTGAGTGGTTGGTCTAAGGAAAAAGATAAATTAAGTTGCATGAACTTTACTTGAGAAGTAATTTATATGATTCACTCATATTCTAATTATTATTATTTGAATAGAGTCGAAGTGAATAAAAGCAATCGATTCGAACTAACCAATGGTTTTACCTAACCCTGTTGGTTCATGTGATTACACTGATTGATTGTTCTGGAAAAGAAAATGCATAACGTATGGAGTTCAGTCTGAAATTGTTCCAACTTATGTACAATGGGTTCAATGTAACTAACAGCACTCTTCTCTTCTTCATAATCATTGGTGTATGCCCTCCTTGAAGGGACCAGAATCATGTAATAGTTTCATCACAACCCCAACCTGCAAAATTAGAACCAAAAACTACGTAAAATCTCTTCTTTTTTATCACTAAAGGAACCATCGACTCTTTACATACCTGATTTGATTCTCGAACCAGAAATTCCTCCAAGGCCTTCTTGAAACCTTCATCCATAAAGTAATGACAGCTATATGTCGGCACCGGCAAATAACCTCGCTGGATCTTATGCTCACCCTGAGCTCCCGCCTCCACTGTGCTTAGATTCAACTCGATAGCCGCTTCAATTGCCTATCATAATCATGCTTCATAGTTTATATACTAAAGAACCAGCTTTACTCACTTGCATCCTCAGAATTGTACTTCATCTTTTCACGTTATTCATTGCTAACAAAAGGATTCATTTTCACAATACAAACCTGATAATAACATGCTTCAAAATGCAAGCTCGGATAATAAGCTTGAGGGTGACATCCCCACAAGCGTCCATATATAGCATCTCCCCCAATGAGATTCAAAGCTCCAGCAACAAGCTCCTCCCCTTTTTCGGCAACTACAAGCAACACCTCATCCCCCATCCTCGATCCCATCTCGTGAAAGAAATCTCTTGTTAGGTACGGACTGCCCCACCTATAAAATTTGAGACTACATTTCATGCATCTCACAAGAATGGATGACTACGAGGATATGGCTTTTTAAGAAAGAAATCTCATATATGTTCATAAAAGTAATCTAGAACTATGTATCTCCAAGTCTTCTTTTTTTAAATACTCGTGTCTAATACATTTCCAGACATAACTATGAGGATATGCCTTTTTAAGGACTTTCCAAATACATGGAAAAATCTATAAAAAATACAGCATACTCATATCCAACATGAATCTGAGTAACATAGATCTAGAGTTACTTAAAAATCTGTAAAAAAGGACGTTTAAAGATAAGAATCAACTTATTATCAGTCGTATTCCGGTAGAACTTGTAGAAGGAATCCCAGTGATTGGCCTGCTAAGACAGCCATAAAAAAGTAAGTAATGCTTGCTATGGTTTCCTTGCCAAATAATTGTAGCCAAAGCAGTGAATAATTCAAACCCCGCACAGCTTGAAAAGGGTAAAACAAATATTGTGTCTAAGGCGCATACTCATGCACATAACATGTGCATAGACCAACTAAAACCAGATGATTCAAATGAAAACACCGTATTCTACCTTTTTCGTTCAATGATATTCAACATATGCATTGAGTATTGACATATGGAATACACATAACCTACTGTCTTAACCTAGTTGACTCCAACTCTTCATTTTTTTGAAGTATTTGTGTCCTACATTCATATCCAAATATGTTTTGAGCATACATATGAGAGTCCGATCCTACAAATACATGGGAACATAGGTTTAACCGCAATGCAAACTTAAAAGCGCCAGTTTATTTTGCAATGCAAGCAGCATTTTTCATTGCTCCACCTTACAATGCATGTATGATTGAAGAAATAGTTAAATATCAGCATGTATGTTTGGAAAACCACTTGATTAAAATAACGCTATCTACCTTTATTTCATAACCTCTGAGCCGTTTCATTGTTAAGTTCTGAGCAGGAATCTGCAAATAAATAAAAATCACTAAGATAAAAGCAAACTCCCAAAAACAATGTCCTTCAAAGCAGAAATCATGTGAGCGGGCTATCATGTTTCTGACAAAGACAGAAAACCTGCGTATTAAAGCCAAATAGAAAATAAATACACGTACCTAGAATTTTTAATTTGTTCTATGACATTATAACTGGAACATTTTACTTTTAAGAGTTTAAAAATTCAAGAACTAACATATTTCTTACAAGTTACAATGCTAAGTCATTATCATGATTCATGTCTCTAGGTGATATTTATACAAAATAGAATTTACATCCCTTGGGGATGATGTTACTAGACTCGGATATGAGTGTAGAATACTAGTATGTATCTGGCATTGGTATGTTTGGATTTTTTCTAAATTTCTTTATGTATTTGGTGTTGAAGGTCATATCTCATACCTATGCGTCATTGACACTACTATCTCAACTAATATGAAGCGTCGGAACAAGATAGATGTGGTGTACAACACACCCCAAAATTCAGTCAACGTGGCAGCAAACTCAGTCATAGCTCCGGATAAAATATAAAACACTAGAGGGTATTTGCTCAACCACTAAAGAAAGAAATACCATCATCTGTATTGGCACCATCATATGCATGTTGCTTTTTATGCATTTAAATTCTAAAATATGTACTATTTGAAAATTCACTAAGATAACGTGAAATGTTGAAAGCCTTAAGGCCTTCTCAATGCTCCATCACATTCACTGAAGAAGATTTGGTGCAAGATCTCACATCCAGTCACTGGAGATTTAAGTACATAGTTATTAAGTTGAGCTATATGAAAAAAGATGCAGACCTTCTTGCGCTCTTGACGAATATTTTTCCTTTTACTTTGCTTCATGTCCATCAAGAACTCATCAAAACTGAGGCACGAAGACAAGCATTTGCAGTATTTTTAATATTTAAATATTAATACGAAGAATAAATAGTTTCTGTCAATTAGAAAGGCATTGGGTAATAAATGTAAGAAAAACAAACTTCTTCTCCACAATTTACATACCAAATGGATAAAACAAATACTATATCACAGAATTTTCCTCCACTGATTATCTTTATGCAGCTTTTCTTTACGATATTGCATTTTTCTAAACTAGTTTAACTACTTTTTCTAAGATGGAGTGTCAAGTTCTAACAGTTATTAAGCCCTATGATTTTTGGCATTTATTTTGTTTTCTATTTCAACTACTCCTTTGGAAACATGCATAATAAAAAATCAACTGCTTTCATTTCTTTCTGTGATTGAATATTTTATTATTTATAAGCAAAAAAATCAGCCAATTGTAGAATTGATTCCAAGATTTCAGCTTTAAGTCAAATACAGAAACGTTGATAAGACTACAGCTGTTAACTGTGTACTAAACTAAAAGGTGAAGTTTTATCATAACTAAGAAAAATTTCTGGCAGCACTAACCTTTTATAGTTGCGATTCTTCCAGTGGTATTGCATTCCCATCCTCTGTAGGAATCCTTTATCCTTCAATTTGTACCATTCGGCTTCGGATGGAAAGGTAATGTGCAGAGAGGAAACTTGAGACTGTCAGAAGAAAATAAATCATATTAACAAGGCAGCAAAAACGAAATTGTTGCTTAAATACAAGATTTTCATTGTTGGGGTTGTAAGAAAATACAAGTCACGGTTAAAACCTTAATTTGTTGCTTAAATTGGCATTAAGAACAACAACTAATGGGCTGGACTAGGAGGCCAGAGATTGAGATATGCTCTCGATTACTTTAGTCAGCATTGATTGGCTTGTTCATGCAGATCTCTTCCTCCTATATTTTTTCACCCATTAATAGAGTTTTACAGCTTGTTTCAAATATTGTTCCCTATTCTCATTTCCGGTGGGTGGGTGGGTGGGTCGGTAAAAGTTGTTTGTTCAATATAGCCAGTATTCTATATTTTCTTTGCCTCTTTCAGTTCTTTGGAACTGTGAGATAGGTTTTCCTTATTTCAGGCTATCTACAGCTTCAGCAAACTAATATAATTATCTCCAAACCATTTTTAATATAGAGCTCTTCTTCATCCGCTCCAATCTAATGTCAGGATCTGGTATAACACAATAACATTGTAGCATTTCTTGGAACTAAAGCAGTCACATTGATGTCTATCGCATTAATGACGACATATATTAACCAACCAAACCTACTAGATCCCACAATGTTTATCCGGCATGCTTATCAAAAAGTGGCTTTGTTATGAATATGAAAATATATGTTGTGTCGACTCTTCATTTTTCATAAAGTATGATTTGATTTACGCACTACCTTGGCTGTCAAACCCATCAGCGAAGAGACTAGAATGTCGAAAACTTGATCTTTGAATGGTGTATTCCGTATTAAAATCCTAGGACCAGTCACTGGAGTGAAAGGCACACAACACTGGAACTTTGGGTAATATCTTGCTCCAAAACTATAGTACGCGTCTGCCCAAGAATGATCGAAAACAAATTCACCATAGGAATGGCTGCAAACAGAAATTAAAAGAGATGAGAAAATAGCAAACCAACAAAGTGGGTAAACAAAAGATTTTGAAAAACATAGTAAAGAAACTGCAGGAGGAAATTCAGTGTGGAGGACAGAATAATAGATGTTAAACCTTTTAAGATAGAGAGGAACAACACCTAAAATATTTTCAGATTCATCCTTAGCAACAACATGGCTTGGCATCCATCCTGTTTCCTGAAAATGAAATTTTAAATAAAAACTTCAGATATTTCAGATAATTCGGAGTTTAAGGTTATGTGCATGAATTATTTAAGTAAAGCTGCATATTTTGCAGCTAGAAACAAATTCTTTGTGAACAATGACAATGCCATCTGGCCAACATTAAAAATATATAGCAGCAATGTTTTATGAAGATTTATTAAACGATCGAGTGGGGAATGGGGGAGTGGCGGATGACCCCATTAACTTAACTCAAATATGAATTGGGGAGGAGGCTTATAGGTGGAACTTTCTGTACTGTTTTCATAGCGTTCAACCAGGAAAGTAACCCAACCTTTTCTTTTTCTGAGTGGAGGACCGTTTTATAATGGATAGGAGAATTCTTAGGTCGTTTATGACGAGGACAGCTAGCTAAGACTCTCACCATTCCTCGGTCCTTTAGGCTCATCAAAGAATGATTGCATATCAGGTTCACAAGGCACTAAGACTCGAGAAGGAAAATTTAGACAGCATCACTATACCATAACCATGACATCTTTCCATTCTATATGTTCAACATTTTATCTAAAAGGGTTAAGAGATCAGACTGGCATGAAATGAATCAAACCCATAAACTCTTTTGTCAGCAATCACTAGAACTTGCTCTATTTTTACTACAGTTTAGGATTGGGTTCCTGAAGTTGAGAGGGAAGGGCTTCTCATTAACGTTATTTACTTGGTCACGACTAATTCCACCTTCACTTTGCTCAATTATATGATACAGATATCATATGACTTCAAAACAAATATGGTTCAATGCAAGACATCATGCAGTAAACCATTTCGGTCTTTGGAAAATAGGAAATGAAAGAAGAAACTAACGAGCCTGAAGTAAAAGACAGGACAAGAACTGCATTTCCATACAATGATCGAAAGTAACTTCAGTAAAATCCAAGAAAGAACTAATTAAGGATGTACTGAGCTATGACAACCTTCACAGCGCAACCCGTCTCTTCCAAGCTTGAAAGGAAAGCATGAGAAAGAAAAGGGTTAAACTTTTCAGGACCGGTAGCATCCAGAGTGCATGAATCCCAATCATGCGGCGAGACCTCCAGAATCGAGGAAATAACCGATACCGATACCTTGTTGCCTCTTGCCTGATTCTCTTTAACTTGCTGAAGTTAGAAACAATAAGTCAGCATTAGCTGCAGCATCCGTGCCCGATATGAGTACCGAAGTACACTCATATCGGACGCATAGACACAGAGGATAACATAGATACAATAAGCAGCTTAAAACAGGCAAGTAATTGCAAAATATGTAGTTTATACAAAGATAATGAGATAAGAACACCTCTGTTGCTGACCCTGTCAAAGTGAAATCCCCCAAAGAAGAATCCAAAGGTTGATGCTTCACAGACTTCTTAGATCCCCAAAACAGTGCAGTGATTCTAAATGATTGGGTCGAGATTTCGATTTGCGGAGATACAGCCTTCCCCTTCAATTTCAATAATTTCAACCATATCAATATAATATGATTACATAAACAAACAAACAAACAAACAGAAGAGAATTGAACCGACGAATTTGGAAGGGAATTGGCCAGTGAATGGCGAAGGCTTGCAGTAGCTGAATACTGCTGCTGCTGATGCTGCCGCCATGCCCAGACTCTGCGAACAATGCTCCACATTTTCTCGCTTGTAAAATATCCACCCATTTATTTAAATAAATATGGTTCATTTTCTGACACGTGGACCTATCTTTTATTTATTTAAGATAGAAAATTTTGCTCTTCTCTATCCGTTTGCGACTACCATTGAAATTAGGAGCTAAGGAAGTGATGGCATTCCACTTATTATTTGTCTGCTAATTTCCTAAATACCCAAAAATGGAAGCCATTTTAAAGCCTCTGTTAAGCTCCCCCGCCAGGCTAAAACCTACCCCTCCATCCTCTCTGTCTTGTTCTAACAAAGCTCCATTTTTGCTATCACTAACCCCTCATTTCACGACCACTTTCTCGGCGATTCTCTCTGCCCATCCTTCCCGTTTCACTTCTTCTGGTAAGTCGATTAGGGTTTCAATATGTTTCTTCTACTCTCTGCTAAGAAATATTTATGGGTTTGCCATGTTTTCCTTAACTTATTGATGATTATTAACTCAGTTACATATGTGACTCCGGAGAGCCAATTGAGTGAGGGAGCAGAAACCAGTACAAGAGAATGGATAATGCAAGGTATGCTGTGAGTTATTAAATTCCTAGTCTTGTTTTTTGACTGAATTATTTTGATGATATGTAAAACATTAGTACTATGCGAGTTCTGAGTTATTCAAATGGCTGTTTCTATCCCAGGAAACAATAGCTACCTTTTTACTTGAATTGGAATATTGGACTGAAAATTTTGAAGTTTTATTTTCAGCAAGTTTGAGTTTTGCTCATTTAATCTTATTTTTGACAGATTTTTATGCTCTAAGGAAGGACGTTGAATCAGCCTCGGAACGTGTTGAGGAGATTAGAGCATCTGCTGGTCTGCAGCAACTAGAAAAGGAACTTGTGGTTCTGGAATCAAAAACAGGTGATAGCTCGTTTTGGGATGATCGTGCCAAAGCTCAACAAACTCTTCTGGCACTGAATGATGTCAAAGACAGGATAAATTTGCTCAATGAGTTTAAAACGAAGGTATGGATTTCTTGTTAAGAAGTATAAAGTTTTGTGTCATTGATGCTTAATTATATTTGTTTAAAATGAAGGTAGAAACTTGTGGTTCAAGACGAGAGTTTTGCTCAATAAATTTTCATTCATAGGTCTCTAGATTTCCTTATATTTGTTGCAGTGGACTATTTTCTTATCTAATATACTTTCTCTTCGTAGGGAAGATTACTAAATTAAGTTTGATGAAATTGAAAATGCCCTGCATGTAATCAGGGTAAGAAAATTTAACCTACTTTCTTGGAAACTTTGCTTTTTTCATTTTTCTTTTCCAATGAAGCATTCCAGGATAGTTGATTGTCTTTAAGAGATCTGGTTCAAAGTGGATCCTTTTACAAGCATTTGTAAAAATTTCGTTGGTGATCCAAAGTAATATTAGAATCGTTTGACAGAATGAACTTTCTCTTTTATCATTTTTGACTTGTATAGATCTCTACTATTTTTTTTAAGTATAGTTGTGTAATTTTCCAAATTAAGACTTTGATGAAAATGTGCTATACTGGAACTTGGAAAAGTACCGCGTCCTCAATATGCCTTCTTCATATAGTGAGCTTTATATCATACATTGGATGCAGGTTGAAGATGCAGAAACTATAGTTAATCTAACAGAGGAGATGGATTCCATTGATGCTGCACTTCTTGAAGAGGCTGTCAATGTCATCAAAGAACTAAATAAGGCATTGGACAAATTTGAGTTGACTCAACTTCTTTCTGGTCCCTATGATAAAGAAGGTGCAGTCATCTCTATAACTGCTGGTGCCGGTGGCACTGATGCGCAGGTAATATATATCTTCAACTTCAAAGCACATGCTAGTGAGTGAATGAATAATGAGGAAATCATGAAATAGTGTAGGATTAATAAATTGGGTCTGGACCTACTTGGATTTCACTTCACCTAAAAAAAAACTAGCAAATGCGGTTCAAAAAAAAAAAAAAAACTAGCAAATGGGTGTAGAATCTCACTTAAGTATAGGACCAACTTAGACATCTGTCTAGAGACCAATTTGCAATGGGTGCCACTGCCAAGAAACTAATCCTAAAATGGTGTGGGATTTATCACCATTTAAGATATAGCTAAGCAGTTTGGAGTTGTATGATATGGACTTTGATTATGGAGCTTACAGCTAGTATAAAACAGTGCAAATATTGAAATTCACTTGAAAGAGAAGTCCGTATAGTATTTTTCAGATATTGGGATTTAGTCTAGTTCTTCTACATCAAAGTACCAATCACAGACACATCCCACAACATGAAACTATTGCTCATATTCAACTAAAATTCAAAGGGATTATTCTCACCCATATTCAGATTCATGGTAATCTACGCGTTTGAAAATTGTGGATCCCTGCTGTTATTTTTTTTATAGTGGCGCCTGATGTAACACTGAGGTTTATCTCTGTTTACCTTTCCAACAGGACTGGGCTGACATGCTTCTCAGGATGTACACGAGATGGGGAGAGAAACAGAAATATAAGACAAGGGTGGTTGAAAAGTCCTTGGGAGAGGAAGCTGGGATTAAGTCTGCCACAATTGAAGTTGAAGGCAGATATGCTTATGGCTATCTATCTGGAGAGAAAGGAACTCATCGTATAGTACGGCAGTCTCCTTTCAATGCCAAAGGTCTTCGCCAGGTAGCTTCTTATGTTCTGTTGAATATTTTGAAAAGACTGGGCTTCTTGTTTTATGGTTAGAATTGAACAGTTCCATTCGATTTTTTTTTAAGCATTTGATTCATTCGTTTGGACTTTAGAGGATTGCTTACCTGATGATTAGAATTTTCTGCTAGTTATGTAGGAATTTACAATGATGCTATGATTCAATGATGGACTCCATTACCCTACAAACTAATGGCATATCCTGAGCCTGAAAAGCATAACAAATTCTGGGTTAGCATAGTGAGAATGAAATATGACGTTTCTTATATCTGTTATACAGACCAGCTTTTCCGGGGTCGAAGTGATGCCTCTTCTTCCCGAAGAGTCATTGGACGTTGAGATACCTGAGGAAGACCTTGAAATTAGCTTTTCGAGGGCAGGAGGGAAAGGAGGTCAGAATGTGAACAAGGTTGAAACTGCCGTTCGGATTACTCACATCCCAACTGGTGTTACCGTTCGTTGCACAGGTTTCCACCTCATTGCTCTTCTAGCTACAGTTTATTTGAAGATTTAATGGAATTATTATATAGTTCATTGTCGAACTGAGTTCCGAATAAAACCATCATTGGCATTACAAATTGACGAGTATGGATGATGTTTTACAGAGGAGAGATCGCAGTTGGCGAACAAGATCAAGGCTCTAAGCCGCTTAAAAGCGAAGCTGCTGGTGATAGCGGAGGAGCAGCGTGCATCGGAAATCAAGCAAATAAGGGGAGATGCAGTGAAGGCAGAATGGGGGCAGCAGATACGAAACTATGTATTCCACCCCTACAAACTGGTGAAAGATGTACGGACTGGGTTGGAGACTTCGGATATCGTATCTGTGATGGATGGTGAATTGGATGCTTTCATCAAAGCTTACCTCAAACACAAATACACCATCTCAGCTACCTCAACTACTACAGGGATTCATGATTAATCATCTCTCTCTCTCTGCTCATCAGATATTTGTTAATTTTTTGTTAGAAAACCAAATTTATATATTATCCAAATCCCTTGTTATTTGCTAACTATTCAAATATTTAGTAATATTAGTTGGATATATCATATATGAATATGCTAAATATTTGATTTATTAATCACCTAAAACGATTATATATATATATATATATATATATATATATATATATATATATATATATATATATATATATATATATATATATATGTATTTACGATAATTTGAAAGTTAAAACAAGCTGGATATACCCATGGGCCATGGTAAACATATAGCTACAACACAATATAGGCCATGTTAAGCAAATTGAAGCAAATATCAATATTTATCATTCAAATAACTAGCTTCAAAGTTCAATGATCCAAATTGATTTTTGATGTACCGGGCAATAAATGATTTCACTACAACTATCTTGTTCATTGCCAAACCCATAATTTTCAGCCGCAAAGGTCCTTATAGTCTGCAAGTCAATGATTTTTATCTACTGAAACATGTGTTTAGAGAAGCCACATGGGTCTACAGTGACTTATGCATTGCAACGGAATTCCCAAATCGATATAATAACTATGAGATGAACTGAATCTAAATACAGCAGAAGGATTTTCATCAAACGGTGAGGGACGCACCATTGTCTGCTGCAGTAAGATTGAGTATCATAGTAGCTGCCTTCAAAGACCTGATATAAGGACCGGATGGAGACAAACAATTCAATCTCTCATACCATATACAAAAACAATATGAACAATCAAGTTAAAACAAAATGCTACTTCAACCACTCTGCAGTTGACATGAAGAGCAAGATATGCAAGTATCCTTCTTTCGAATTTATTCCAGAATATAATAAATTTGGCATTACGGCATATAACACATAACTACATAAACCATATGAACTCTGAGTCTTGACTAAAACTTCAAATAAAATTAACATACCATGCTTCAGGTGTCTGATATACCGAGGCTGAAGTTCCGAAGCAAGATTGAAGCATCTCAGTATTAATCACACCTGGACTAAGTGCTACAACCGCAAACCCATCAGGCATCTCCTTTGCCACTGCTCTGCTCAAACCCTCAACAGCCCACTTTGAGGCGCAATATGGTGCGACCTGTCGAGATACAAGGATGTTTCAAATTTCATTCACTGTTTTTGGAAGAAGTTTCATAATTTTGATAACAAAATTGATTCTAAAAGACTGAAATATGGTAATGGCATGACTGTTCTCCCACTAAGGACGGCAGCAGGTTGAATATCTATATTTTTATAACATCCAACACATAACTACTTTTAAATTGGAATCCAAATTAAATAATATTATCCTCCGAACATCCGAATCCGCTAAAAAATCTGAATGGCAGATTTGAATATCTGAATAAATTTAAAGCAGATTCTGACACCGCACTATGGAGAGTGATTATAATATTTAAATATACAATATCTGAATCCGCACTATCCATGCCAATCCCTACACCCCAACTTCGCAGCCATAATGTGCAATGGCCACAAAGAGTTAACAAGTGCACAAATCAGAACATGAATTGAGAAAATCCATGTCCTCTGAAGCTAGAGTTTTACATGCTTCCTTCTAAAAATTTTAAAAGAATCAACTGCCTAAATTCATTTCTATTGTTTATGACAATGGTTCCTTCACTTCATATAAACAACTATGAAATTTCACTCGGGCTATTTGCATGATTTACCGTATTTAACATAGCATTCAAAAAAGAATAAAACAAGATGGACAAATTGTGTAGAAAATGGAAATCTTGAATTTACCAAAGCAGCGCCGGATCTTCCCCATCCAGAAGACATATTAACAATAATCCCTCGACTTTTTGGAAGCATCAATGGGATAAAGTGGCGTAACACATTTGCAATCCCTTTTACATTTATATCAATGACGGTATCAAACTCTTCTACAGGAACCTCCCAAATTCTGTTGTTTTTATTGATTGTACCTGCATTGTTAACTGCCAATACCTTAATGTTAGTAAAGACCAAAAGAGGTAAAGCTATAGGAATTTACATTTAGCATGTAATGTGACCTAAAGCTATAGATTAGTATGCATTACCATTCCAGATAAACAAAATGCCACAAAGCTAACTGGCAAAATTGCTTAGTTTTGTTCTTGTTTTTCAAACATTAATATAACTAAAGAGAAAATGATTAAGAACAAAAACTACAGTTGGTTCTATTTTACGTGAATTAAAAACTAGCGGTGTAAACGAGATACCCTAGTTAACAAGCTATGGAGTTCAGCTCGGTCATCATTAGACGAGCTTGATCAAGCCGGGTTTGAATATCCCAATCCTTTGATTGAACAGATCATGAGCCTTATTTTATATATATTTTGCTTTTAGTTAGTGCATAATTGAGCACAAATAATAGACCTTACAGTCCAACATGAGAATCAAGCTCATTTTATACCAAGTAAATGAGCTTAATTGAGCAAGCTCAATCAAACAGCTCCTAAAGTGCAATCCAATTGAGATAGTGTCGAGCTTCAAGCTTTGAATTCCGAGTGAGATTGAGCTCCTGCTTGTTTGAGCTCAGCTTGACACGATTATTCAAAACTACAGCTTCAGTAATGACAAAAGAAAATTCATTTACTTAAATTAAGTACATCTAAAGGCATTGACTAAACAATTACTGACTACTCAGTCGAATACTTGAATTCCTCCAAATAATATCGAAAAATCTTTTTCTTAACTTGTAATTAAAGACGAAATAATAGATTTAATTCTAACAGATACAAAAGCAGCTGAAAAGTTCGAATTTCAAACCAAATCTAACAATTTCATTTTGGAGGGACAATTAAGAATTAGAATGTAACAATAGAACCCTAAAAGACAGAAGCAAATTGCACAGATTACCGATTATGTCAGGAACAAACTTCTTTTCCATCACAACTCGAGCCAGCTCCATAACACTATTATCTGACCTCTGCAAATTCAAAAAGAGCGCGAAATCGTATCAGTAATGGGAATACGAGAACTGCCTGAAAAAGAAGCGGAAATGGATCCGCGAATAGGAGGCTGACCACATCGACATTGAGGAGGAGGTGACGGTCAGGGGAGGAGAGCTCCGATTGGAGGGAGTTGAGTTTGTCTTGGGCGCGGGAACACCCGATAACGGTGTGGCCTCTCTTGGAAAGCTCGAGAGCCAAGGCTCGACCAAGCCCTCTGCTCACTCCAGTTATCAAGACCGTCTTAGCTGCAGCGGCTGCCGCCACCGCCGCCGTGTTAGAACCGCTAAACGACGCCGTTGTTATTATTCACTCGTTTTTCTCCTTTCTATCCGGGAAAAGAAAAAACAAGCAAAATGACAAAATGTCCATTCTGATCCTTTTGTAGAATTCTCGAGAGGTTTTAGTATTTAACCATTTAAGTTTTATCGTGCAAATGGATATTAGATTTGAGAATATTTTCAAGTAGGTATTAAATATATTTTTTTCATCTCAAATTGATATCTAAACTTAACAATAATTCTCGAATCACATCTATTTTAAAAAAATTAAATCGATATCTAAATATAACAATATGGATAAATATTCTATACACATGCGGTGGACAAGCGCCTTAATTTTAGGTATAAGGAATTATTTCTACAAGCGTCTTAGGTATAAGGAATTAGTTTAAGGTTTAGGGGTTTAGGTGCAGGGGTTAGAATTTAAGGATAGTTGTTTTAATTTAAAGTTTAGGGTTATAATTTAGGATTTATAGGTTAAAACCTAAATCCTCATCATATTATCCTAAAAACTAAACCCTAACCTATAAACCTTAAATTATAATCATAAACCTTCTAAACTCTTACACCTAAACTTCTAAATTCTATACCCTATGTTAACTTCCTACACTAAAATTAAGGTGATTCAGTGTATAACATATTAATCTTATAAATATTTAAACGTTTTATATTTAAATTAAAGCAAGTATTTTTTTTTAATTTCAATTTAAGCTGAGGCAGCCTATTTTTTTTAAAAAAAATCTGTTGTACAAGGCCCAGTCTGTACGGGCCTAACCGCAAAGTAGCTCCATTGTAAGCCTGTCAGATACAATTGATCATAGATTTGAATCCAACTTTTTAGTCTTATCCTTGCAATCCTTTCTTAGGGAGATTAATATTTTGGTAAAACAAATTTGACCATTTTTAGATGGATTAATATTTAATACACTGTTAGTATAAAAAAATTTACACAAGCATGCCTATTTTTAAGCTTAAATTTAAAATTTAAAATGTTAACCTTAAAACCCTAAAAATCTAACCCCAAGCCCCAAACCCCAAACACTAAATTCTAACCATAAATCCTAAATTCTAAATCATACAACCTAAACCCCTAACCTCTAAACCCTAAACCCCTAAATAAACCCGCTTGTGGAAACTTTATTTTTCACTGCCGGTGTATAGGATATTAATCATTTTTATATTATTGGTTATTTTTGGTAAAATATGATGTATTTCATCTAGGTGACTCGGGTTCAAGTACCATGTGTGCACGGTGTGTGTTTTATTAAAGGGCTAAAAGAATTGAACAAATATTACATTGTAATCGGTAATCACACTAACATATTCAAAAAATATATATTATAAGACAAAAAAAATACAGAAATATTAGATGAATACAAGAAGAGGAAAAGAAAAGAAGAAAAACAAAGTGTAATATCATGGTTGGTGGCAGGGGCTGGGATTAAGCTTGGTTTGTGCAGCAAGCTTGGTTAATAGAGCGGCAAGTTTGATACCTTTGGAACCAGGCTTCACAGTATCAATGTCCGCCCCCCTATGGCTATAACATAACTCCTCCCCTTTCATGCTATCGTTTACACCTGGTAAATCGTAATATTGAACACCAATCCATACAATCAAATTATAGATTGAACATCACAAAATACAATAATTAACAAATCTAAGTCTCGGTCGGTTCGTACCTTGACAAGAAGACCAGCTTCCGGGTACTATTTTGTCCGGCAGCCTATGCAAAACATCTTCATCGATCATGTTTAGAAGTGGATCATCTTGTTGCACTGGCTGAGCAAAAACTGCTTCACCAGCTATCATTGAAGTGTTTAAGGTTTCGAGTTTAGAGTTTTGTAGAACAGTGTACCTTAAATCATTGCCCACTGTTGAGTTTTGGAACTCAACTGAACTGCAAATTACTGTGTGGAAATAGGTTTCAAGAGGGTAAACTACATTGGTGAAATACATTAATAGCTTTCTTGGAATGTTATCCCATCCATAGACACAAAACTCCATGAAATATCTTGAAAGAATCACCCATGGTGAACCTGCATTAATTCTACATCAACTGGACTTGGTTTTTTCTTATTTATATTCGATATTTTTTGTGTTTCAAACATGATATGATCCAATAGTTGATAAATTTGTAAAACTGACCTCCAAAAATCTTGAAAGCATCTGGTTTTCGAGTTTCAACATCATAGTGAATTGGAGTGTTGGTTCGATAATACAAATTGGGGTCTACAACAATTCGGTTAATCTCTTCCCTCCTCCTGCACAAAACCAGGATTTTTCATACCAAAATTAAGAATTTTTAAAGAACTTGTTCGAAATCCAAATCGAAGAAAATCCGAGGACTGAATAGATCTAATTAGAAACACAATAGTGATTTGTGCTCACTGTTTCCAGGCCTCATTGGTAGTATAGTCGATGAAGTTGAGATCCCTTGGAAGGGAAGTAAAAGCATGGAGGACATCTGCATCCAAAGCAAAACTATCAGTGCTTGGTTTAAATGTAGCAACATTCTCAGGTAATTTCTTGGGAAAAAAACATTCCCAAATCAGAAGCTGTGTCCTATTCATTAATGGTTTGAACTTTGTGCAAAAGATCTCTCTTTTTTTTTCCAGCATTGTAGGTAAAGTATTCAAACAACTTTTCAGAAAGTTAGCTTTGTAGGTAAAAGGTCAGGCAACTTTAGAATACAATAAAATTTCACTTTATGCATTTTTCAAGCAAACTTCATCTTTTATCATCAATCATATAATTTTGTAGGTACTCCTAACCTAAAACTCAGCTCACCATATTTGGATTTTTCATTTTCGCTAACTTATTCATCTCCAAGATCAATATCCCATAGGTATTCAAATATAAGCATGAAATAAAGTCCTTCAAATATTTGAAAAAGTAACAAGCAAAGCAGTAGGACTTACCATCTTGAGTCATTAGGGGATAAGAAGAGGCACTTAAGGGTATGAACCAATCCCAATCTGAATTCATCTTGAGAAGCAAAGCAGCAGCATGAAGTGTAGCAGCAAGAGCTGAAGCTCCCATTGTATTAACTGCATAACTTTTGCCTTCAACGTTTACATTTCCAAATGTTTGGAACACGGTTTCGGATTCAATCAAAAACCAAAAATTTTCCCTTTCATAATCAGATGAACCAGAATCAAGTTGCAGCAGATACTGGTTTCTTGGATGATATATTGCTTTCAGCAGCCTCATCATTTTCTTACTATCTCCATTGCTTCCACTGATCCAATAAGCAAGAACAGGTGGATAGCCATACCTAAACCAAAGCAAAAACAAAACAAATTCAAGCCGTGGTGTTTAGTTCGGCAAACTGAATCGACCGAACTTAGAGCCGGTCGATTCTGTTCTTCTAAAAACTAGAATAGTGGCCATACCCTTTATTTGGGAGCTTCAGTGGTTTCTGAAACTGTGGAACCTTCAAAGAAACTTCATCTTCATTGTTTTTTGATTTTGATAAGTTTCCGAACAATATTAAAGTTGTTGCAAAAATAACCATCCACGGATAATAACCTGAAAACCATGAATAGATCTTTGATATCCTCATTTCCCACAATGTGGAGCATCTATAGCTTTAAGACTCGTTGAATGAATCGAATTCGAAGAGACCCGAAACTGAAAACGCCATGGATGCCATTTTCAAGCCAACACAAATGAATCCAGAACTTCAAAAAGCTCAGGAGAAGCTTTGTTTTACTCAGCTAGGATTATCATCAAACACCTGTGGGAATAACTAGAGATTAGAATTTAGAAACAAATTACATTGAACCGAGGGAAATTGTTAAAAGAGATGATTTAGTAATTGCATGTAATTATGAAAAACAAGAAAACATTGATGATGGGAACATGTAAACCACAATTTGTTTTTGTAATGATAAAAAGTGGTTGATTTAGTAGTTATGATGAATAAAGTGAGCTTAAAAATGTGGAACCGACGAACCTAATACTTGAAAAACTTAAAGTGAAAGCAAGCCCGCGAGCCATCTTAATCTCCAAACACAATATGTTTAAGCTTTATATATTTAGTTACAATATAATATTTGATTCATTTTCTTTTGTTCAAGTATAAATAATATAAAATTTGACTTACTGGTTGACGTGATCTATGAATTTTAAAAATTCAATTCAATCACATGGTTTTTTTTACATTCGATCTAGCTTTCAAACTCAAAAAATTAATTAATGTGGCCCTTTGAACGATATAAATTGTCTTTAACCGTTATGAAATTAATGTGGTAATTCAAAGTGTTGACATGACGGTCTACAATGTTGACATTATCCACTTGTGAATGATAATGTAGTATGAGATTTAATTGATTTTTTTATAAAAAAACGAGTAATCTTTGAAAAAAATACTGATATTACAAATAAGTATCTAAAGTATATCAGTCTTTTAATCTAAATACCTAAAGTATTTTTTAGTCAAAATAAATATCTAAAGTATGCTTTTTGGGCAAAATAAATACCTAATACTTTTTGGTCAAAATAGGTATTTAAAGTTATTTTTTGTCATAATAGGTACCTAAAGTATATTTTTTGTCCTAATAGGTACTTAAAAAAATTTAATCAATGTTTTATGTCATAATGCTGTGTGATGCAATGGTAGCCTCTGTTCAATTTTCTTAGTCTTTTTAAATACGACACACACAACATGCATTACTGGTACTTAAACTCGAGATACAAGAGGATGAGCTAATTAAAAAATACTTTTAAGTAGTTAAATGAAAAATATGATATAATGTATGTACTAATTTGTGATATAAGCGGGCCTTAAAAAATAATACATATAATCAAAATATTTGGTCCAAAGTCCGTGTGTCGCTGCATGCAATCATAACGTATTTGAATTATTTTTTTCCCATGTACAGTTGGTATTTTATGAAACAGGACAAGAAAACAACGGTAATGGCCAAAGGCCACCATCGGGCATCGCACACGAGTCAATGAGTCATGCCCCAGGCCCAGCCCCACCCATCTCTTTCCTTCCTGCACTGCCTGTCGCCTGTCCCTGCTCTGCTCTTAATTTTATTTACCATTTCCCCACTTCACATCACACACCTCAAACATCAAAAAGTAAAAAACCTAATGATACCATGAATTGATCGTGTTTGAACAACGTTTTATTTGTGTTCGTTTATTTATTTTTGAAGGTGTTTGTATTTGGTTCGTATACGTACATTTTTTATATAGTGTTTATTTCTATTTTTTTTAAGGTGTTCGTGTTCGTTTGTTTAACGTTCTCAAACATGTTCGTTTAATTTTCTCAAACATGTTGGTTTATATGTCCGCTAACATGTTCGTTTATGTGTTCGCTAAAATGGTAAAATTACAACACTAGTCCTTAAGCTCCTAATACTTCTTAGTTTGAACTCCAAAGTTCACCATGTGTTCAATTTAGTCTTTACCTCCACCGATATTTAAAATATAAAAAAAAGAAGAAAATGAGAATTAAATAAGCAGACTTGTTCGTGAACATAAATGAACTGATCATACTTCTGTTTATGTTTGTCTGTTTATTAAACAAACATAAAAAATTTATTTATGTTTATTTAACTTAATAAACAAACACAAACGAACATTATATGAACAATTCGTTAAATAATATATTTATTTATACCCCTATTCTTGATGCGCCTTTTCTCCGCTAATACTTCCACCAAAATAAAAAATTCAAATTACTATAATCCCATTTTGCTTATACGAATTTTCATCTCAATTAAAATTATTTTTACCGAAATTTATCGAGTGATATCAATTGAGAAAAAAAATATTAAAATTTTGAGTGATATGAATTCGAACAATTTATCTGTATAGTATATACTTTATTAAAAAGTTAAAATTAATAAACAACTACTATTACTTTACAAAAAGATATTTTAAGGGGTCAAAAATAATTATATTATGTGAATTTAAATCTGGACCTTTACATATAAAATGTAAAAGTATAAATATTCTATACACATGCGAAAGTTTCCACAAGCGCCTTAGTTTTAGGGTATAGGGAGTTAGTTTAGGGTATAGGATTTATGGGTTTAGGTGTAGGGGGTTAGAATTTAGAGATAGTTGTTTCAATTTAAAGTTTAGGGTTATAATTTAGGGTTTATAGGTTAAAACCTAAATTCTCGCCATATTATCCTAAAAACTAAACCTTAACCTATAAATCCTAAATTATAACCCTAAACCTTAAATTGAAAGAATTATCCCTAAATTCTAAACCCCTACACCTAAACCCCTAAACTAACTCTCTATATCCTAGAACTAAGGCGTTTGTGGAAACTTTCAGTTTTTACCGTCCGTGTATAGGATATTAAATCCAATATAAAAACCTTTTATTTAATAAGAAAAATAGGTTTTACCGTTACATCGTAAGTTTGTAGACATTTTAATTAATTAATAAATTGGTATGGCATTGCATTGGGGACAAAACCAGAGGAATCATAGAGCTTTCCACCTTGTCTCCACACTCCCCCCACTAACCATAGCCATAAAAAATCCAAGCAATCATTAGCAGAACAAACCCCCCCAATTCCCTCTTTCTTTCCCTTCCATGGCGGAAACCAGCAGCTTCAACAATGGATCCGCCATTGCCACCTTAGCTCCAGACCACCTCTTCACTATCCTCCTCTTACTCCCCATAGATTCCATCCTCTCCTTCGCCATGACTTGCAAGAAATTCAGCTATTTGGCCACCTCCGATAATCTCTGGGAATCCGTCTGCAGGAGAGATTGGGGAACGACTGCCGTCGATGCTCTTAAATCTTCCTTCCACGCCGATGAACAACAACATCCACTGCTTCCATGGATTAGGCTTTACAAACAGGTCTCTAAGTTTGACTCGGTTTGCTGTTACAAACTCACTAATCCAGATCCCGATTTAATTTTGCCCACTCCTCGTGCTTCTCACTCTCTCAATTTTGTCTCCGGTTGCCTGGTTCTGTTCGGCGGCGGCTGTGAAGGAGGTCAGTCACTTGTACACATTACTTATACCTCAAGCTTTCCATGTTAAACCAACTCGGATATAATCGTCGGTTCATATGTGTTTGATGTATTTATGTTTAATTCCTTTTTCTAAATTTTTGGAATAGTTGATGGAGTATTTAACTGTTTGAACGGAATGAAAAACCGAAGCAACATAGTTTATCTTTGATTTTGTGTTGTTTTTAGTGCATGATTCCTAGGACTAGGATGACATCTCTCTTATTGTTTCTTTTGAATTTAGTGAAATCAGTGGCAGTAGCAGCATATGTTATTCAGATTTAGGATTAGTCTCTCATAATTTTGGAAGTTGATACATTTCAATGAGTGCCAAACAGAAGAACCTTAAAAAAATATGTAATGATAACTCTATAATATTATAATACTCCTATATGTTTGGTGCTGTCTGGGAAGGAGGTTAGATAATACATATGTGTGACTGTGTCTGTATATGTATATTAATCTTTGATTCTGCTTTGTTTTTGGTGCATGTTTCCTAGGATGGCTTTTCTATAGCTGTCTGTGAAGGAGGTTAAATAATATAATATATGCATAAACATACATGTAACACGTGTATATATATGAGTTAGGATCAACTTACACAATGTAAAATTCTTTTAAGTTTTACACGTTTTCTGAATCGTTAGATGAGGGAGTAGATGGCTCAGATTAACTCCTTACTCTTTTTTTCCAAGTGATAATCTTCACATATTTACTGTTAGTCTCATCCATTCGTTTCACTCATCCAACGGCCCATAAAACTTATAAAACTTAAAAAATTTTACACTGTGTAAACGGATTCTCTATATATATATTCAAAAGATTGATATATATATATATATATATATATCAATCTTTTGAATTTTGCTTTGTTTTTGGTGCATGTTTCCTCGGATGGTTTTCTCTATTTTGAATTTATGAAATCACCAACAGTAGTATCCTGTATTATCTAGTTTTATTTGGAAATACGTGTATTGTTTTTCCGTAGTTATGCATCTTCTTGTATTACACATATTCGTGTATTCATATCATATTTGTGTTTCTTTTTGCATGTTCTGTCGTGTTTCATATCATGTTTAGGCAGTGTTGTTCTGTGTAATAGTGTTGTGTTTAATATTGCCATGTCTAAATTTTTACGGTTAGTGTTGGATGTGATACACCAATCTGCGTCTGATACATTTGAGTTTGAGTATGTCACTTCTTTGATGAAGCATTCCTTATGTTGATTTTATTTTATCTTGTTCTAACACATTTTTTAACATAGTAACGAGATATGACCCTCTAAATTAAAACATAAAAAATTAAGGGAAATATCGTATAAACACATATCTATGTCCGACACTCAAACTCAGTTCGAGTAACTTGCATATGGTTTATATCACAAATTTTTGAACTTTTTCTACTATTAGGGCGCCATCTTGATGACACATGGGCAGCTTACATCGGCAACAATTCTCAGAAGATCATAAAATGGCAGAAGATTCAAACAGGCATCCCAAGTGGAAGATTCGGCCATACATGTGTTGTCATTGAAAATTATCTTGTTTTGTTCGGAGGAATCAACGACAGAGGCGACCGGCATAGTGATACATGGTTGGGACAAGTTTCAATCCATGAAAGCCTTGGCATCTCACTGTCATGGCGGCTGCTTGATGTCGGATCAACATCTCCCCCGCCGCGAGGAGCCCATGCTGCTTGTTGTACAAGCTCCAGGAGGATGGTCGTCCATGGTGGAATTGGTTTGAATGGTGTCAGGTTAGATGATACATGGGTTATAGAGTTGTCCGAAAATAAATGTTTCGGAACATGGCATCAGATCGTTAGCCATCCGTCGCCTCCAGCTCGTTCGGGACATTCATTGACATGCATCAGCGAAACACAGACAATTCTGTTCGGTGGAAGAGGATTGGGATACGAAGTTTTGAATGATATATGGGTGTTGCATGTGTCCGAAGGTTACTCGAAATGGGTTCAAGTCTTTTATGACTTGCAGAACGTACCGGCCGGAGTTTCACTCCCACGAGTCGGACATTTGGCTACATCAATAGTCGGGGGACAGTTACTAATTCATGGAGGAGAAGACTCATTGAGGCATAGAAAAGATGATTTCTGGGTGTTGGATATCAGTCGCATATCATTAGAAAGAATGCATCCAACAGGATTGAGTTCGAAGAGATTGTTGGTGAACAAGTGGAGAAGACTTAAACCCGAAGGTTATAAACCCGAGTCCCGATCATTTCATCGAGCCTGCATCGATGATTCAGGCCGGTATCTGTATGTGTTTGGCGGAATGGTCGATGGATTGCTTCAGCCTGCTGAACCAGCCGGGCTTAGGTTTGATGGTGAGCTATTTCTGGTGGAGTTGGTCCTTCAGTTATGAAAAAAAAAGGGAGAGAGATTAGAGGCTTAGGTATGAATGTATGTACAAATGAATGTATGCATGTACGTATGTATAAATTAATCGACATTTTAGGTTCACTCAAGTTTGGGCAACGAATTACCCATTCCAACCAATCTTCATAGATATATTTTCATACACATGTATAGTCTTGGGTTAAAAGATTTAATTTAGGGTTTAGTTTGAAATTCACTCAAATTTGGGCAAACATTCCAACCAATCTCCATAGATATATCTTTACTCCCATTTTTGCATGTTGGAAATCTCTATATTTATGGCAGGAAACTGCTACATCATAATTTTACTTAACATTCACAAATACTAATTATGATCTAATTACATTTAGATCATTTTAAATCATTGTTTTGGATTCGAATCGGACGAATTTGAGCTTTTCAAATTCGAATCCAGTAATCTCTTATACTAACACAATTCTTTAAGCATTCTATTAATAAATCAAAACACTTTAATATAAAATGCCAACTTTGTCATATGAATAAAACAATGCAGAAACATAGCTTGTATTCTTCTGTCCCTATTTTACATAATTGCAATCTACTCAGCACACATCAAGCTCCCTAATAACATCAAACCAATCCCACATCACAAAAGCCCCCCGAGCCCTATTCTACTCTGCCTTAGGTGGTGTGAGCATCGGATACAAATTTATATCCCACGTCGATATGTTTTTAATGTATTGGGAAGGTCATATTCCATACTCATGTCGGACGCAGATGTCAAACACGGGTACTAAAGGAAAAATAAAAGATCAGGAACAACATCGAAACCAAAGAGCTATACAACGAGTTAAAATGACAACAACAAGACAATTCCCCCATCAAGCTTCCTAAATCATCAGACTAACGTCTCCCGTATGCGCCGTTGCCGCCGCCATTGCCATAGAAATAAACAAAGAATAAATGTTTAACGATGTTACCTTAAAAAGTTCACCAGGCGCATACTACTAAACCGGAATAACATCGGTCTTTGATGTATCTTCACATCTCACTATAATACCCTCGAGACCGGACGGGAAGATGCACTTTGCACATTGGCATCCTGTTGTTATGGGCTCGGATGGGGGGACAATCATGAGCACACTGTCGTTTCTTTGAACAACTCCCATTACACTAACCGTGCTTCCTTCTTTGATATACCTACAAATACAAGAATATGAAAATTTTGAAGTCAAAATACTTGATCCGAATTTTCCCGGAACCAGCTTATTCTAAAATGAAAACAGGAAAGACAATCCGGGTACTGGCCTTAGTTTGCTCGATTTGGTCAAATAATGACTAGATCCAACACACAACAGTTAGAGAGAACACTTACCCTTCTTTTATCCGCATTACACGGTCATCACTTGAAAGGTTCCTTTCTCCGAGCCACCTAATGAAATCCAGAGGTAATGTTTCTTGGGCAGGGTTAACATCAATGACGATAGAGTCATCCACGTAAGGAGTCACCCTTGCTCCATAGCCTGTTTTTACCAATGCTCTCAAACCCGACTGGAAATCGGAGATGTAGAAATCAACCGCACGCCTCTATCAAAAGATAGATACAAAACCTTTGAATGTCTAAGATCTCAAAGTTCCAACCAAAAGGGGGGAAAGGATAAAATATTAAAAAAAGGCCGAACTATTTTGCTTTCCATAAATAATTCCCCTATACTTGTAACATATCAAAATAGACCTCATCTGCTTCGACACGAGGGCATGCCTTCTTTATCATAGATATAAAGACATTCAGTAAACAAAAATGTCCAATTAATAAATGAATATACTCCAATAACTTACTTCTGACAATCGAAGCCCCCACGTAAGTCGGCGATGTTTAGGATTGGCAGCTTTGGAATCCCATCCACGATACTCGTATAAACTTGTAGATGTATAAACACATCTAGGAACTTTCTGGAAGGATGACTCAAGAGGCACATTTCCACATGTTACAACCTTCAAGAAAAACAGCCAAACATTGAGGTAAGCCTTACCAGAATTGCAATTTTAAACATCCAATCATTAAAGTTTTACAATTTAACAAATCCGGATTTTGCGAACAGGCTCCATCTCATGGTAATTAATTAGTTGACATATGTGAACCAACATATAGAAAGATTAACGTTAACATTATACTTCACATAAAAATCAACAAAATGAAGTGCTAACTCCAGAAAGCAGCCTGCACCCTTGGAATCAGTACTCCTAATATTCTCAGTAAGATACGAGTCCAAAAGTTGGAGCCTTGAGATTCGGAGATTAAAGATAAAAACTGAATGATTTAACACTTGAGGGAACAGTATCAACAAACACCAGATGCTTTGTAAGTTAGGCTGCCAAAATTAAAACATTGTCACATACCCCAGAGATCTTCACGAATTGCCCGTTCTTTGCATTTCGGAGCTCAGCATCGGGATAATGAGCAATGAAACCCATGATTGCTCTTCTTCCCCACCATGAGTTCCAAGCAAATAATGCAGCAACAGTACCAAAAAGGATCACCACAACTATGAGGAGAATGGCATTGTGAACAGCTCCGAGAATAAAACCACCAGCAATGAAACCCATCACAAAAAGCAGTACCAATGACCATAAGATCGGTTTCGGGAAGTTCCTCTTAAAAGAAAACTCATCATCGTCGTGGTTAAGAATGTTCACAGCAGAGCCATGTACTTTCATTGATCCCATTGAATCCAAAGGACCAGATACTTTTCTAGGAGCCCCGGATGAATTTAGTGGGCCTGATGAGATAGGCCCGGACGTGATGAGACCAGTTGCAGGAAGAACAGGGATAGGGCCAGAATTTTGGCGCCCACTCGATGTTAATCCACCAGATTGGGGGCCAGATGTTCTCTTTACTGGATCCCCATGTCTATTCAGTGGTCCCGAATTTGACTTCTTTAAAGAAGCTGAACCGGACATGCCTCCTGTAGGTCCAGGACCAGAGGTGGTATAGCCTGCCCGAGGTGCTGCAGTAGGCATGATTGGTCCAGAGTGTGAAGCAGCGCCTCCAAAGGATCCGGTCCTTGAAGGGGCACCACTTATAGGTCCAGATTTCCGGGACTTAGAGCCATCCACGGGGATATCGAACATTTTCCCCAACTCTCCCGACTTTTTAATATCACCACCAGTATAAGGCATTGCTACTGAGCTCATGGTGGGAGTTCTTTCCTTAGGCTGCTCTGGCCTGCCTGATACGTAAAGGCCATTGCTGAGCTGATGAGATGGGAATCTTGAACCCATCAAGCTTCCTACGTACAATGCAGAAGGTATTACGCGAGAAAGACTTCCAGTAGCCGGTTGATAAGCAAGTCAAAGTCCTCCTGAAAAAGGGGGGGGGGGGGAACTTGGATATTAGATGAATAGTTTAGTTCTAACTATTACAGAGACATATTCCAGTGTGACGGAGAACCAAAAAGCAAAGGATACAGACCTAACTGATCAGGTACTTACAGAAACACACATATAGCAGCTGTAAAGGAACATATTTGGATTGCTCTTCTATATGATTAATTCCACTCTAATGAAATTCACATAAACACACTAAAGCAGTACCAAAAACCAGTAACGGATATCATCTGCAATTTCCGTTTGAGCTAAAGCATAAGTGGATAAATCAAATTTCAGTCAGATCTGTGAAATAGATGCAGCATAAAGTGATTACTACAATATTGAAACTGTGAATCCTAATGAAGCAAATTCAGTGACAAGAAAAACAATGAAGAAGTACAGTAAAATTGAGACCAACTAGATTATCCAGTGTACTGAAGTCAGCATATGAAAATCAAATTCCTCGGTAATAGTTTTTGAAAAGAAAAATCATAACACAATCCGGTGTGTTCTGATTAAGAATCCCAGTTTGCAGTAATTGTAACCGGGAGCAACCCATGCTAACATTCACCATTAATTTCCCAAAACAATCACAGGAAACAAACTAAAGTACTTAAACCATATCTTCTGCTGCTTAAAACTTTACAAGTTCTATGACAACAACTAAGCTCAGGAGATTCGTTTTGATTGAGTGGAGATGAGTTTGTTCGCATATTCTCATAAGAAACGTTCACATATTCTCATAAGAAAGCCATTTTGGCGTACTTGCTTCCATATCTATGCTACTCAGACTTCAATTTTAGTAAGTTTTTCCATGTATTTGGAGTCGATATCCCATAACTGTGTCAGCACGGGTACTTAAAAAAAGAAATGAAGAATCAGAGCATCGTAGTCATGTATTACTATTCATAATTCATCCACACAAGCATTTAGAACAGAAATGAAGATCTAAAACCAAGATAAGAGAATCAGAAATTGCCAGTCCATTTCCCTAAGATATCATATACAAATTTATTCTCCTCTTGAATTGTTAGCTAAGTCAAACAGCTCACAGATTGCACAAGAGATCGTTAAAAAGATCAAAAAGAGAAATTTCCAATTACTCACCCCAAATGGAAGAACTAAGCAAACCCAGATTACAAATTGAAACCAAAATCAATGGAAACAAGTAAATTGAGAGTCCGGAAGGGAAAACAAGTAAATTTACTAAGAATATGTTAAAAAGAAAAGATCTACATAAACAAGTAGTTATTTTCAAGCTTAAACAGTCCAACTAAATATTAAAAATGGCTTCTTGTCACACACACACACACACAAACAAATTGAGAACCCAAATCCCATTTTTTTGCACTGAAACTAGATTGAAAACAAAAGATCTATACAGAAAGTAGATATTTTCAAGCTTAAACAGTCCAACTAAATGTAGGATAGAACACTCTTAACTACATTTTTCCTTCAACAAATTCAAATTCAAGGAAATGGGGAAAAAGAACAGTACCCAAAAGCAAAACAAAATCACAAAATGAAACACACCCAGATCTTCATTTTGAAAGGGAAGTCTAAGGAAATGGAAAAGATCGAAGATCTGAAGAAAAGAAGAAGAAACAAGTTTTAAACAAATGGAAGATAGAAATGAAAGAAATACCTGAAACTGAAGAAGTAGAGAAAAATATAATTGAAGTAGTTGAGGAAATCAAGAGATTTACAGACATTATACGAGGAAAACAAAGATCAAACATAAACAAATCAAGGTATATTACAAAAATCTCTGTCTCTCAGTCTCTGTTTTAGTTATAGCTGCTCACTGTTTTTTTTTTTCTTCTTAAAGTTCGTTCGGTTTTTTTCCTTGTAAATCTCTAAACTCTTTTTGGTAATATATCTAAATTTAATACATATATCTAAATCAACTTTTTATTTTGAAGAGAAAAAAATTAAAGGAAATATATATTTAAACTGAAATAAAATTGAAAAATTACTTAAATATAAATCAATAATTTATGCAGATATATAAATTAATAATTAATGGTACAAATAAATTTAAGATGATGATTAAAAAGTGCCCACTTAACATCGAATTTATCCAGTTCCATAATTTTTAGATTTTATTATTAAGTAAAATATTTTTTAAATTACAATTACCCTCGAATGAGTATGAATAAATTACCTTAAAACGTTGGAAGAAACGTCATGTACTGATATGTATCATTAATTATATGTACTTATATACACTATTAATTATTTTAATAATATTTTAAAATTATGAGGACTTAAAATATAATTATTCCTTTTTAGAGTAAAATATGTTAAAACACTTTTTGTTTCACCTTTTAGATATTTTATTTTTTAATTCGAAAATAATAAAGTTATTAAAATAAAAAGTTGACAAAATAACTGAAAATGGCGCAAAAAAGCATTTTAACATATTTTATTCTAGAAATAGAATAATCATGTTTTAGGTCCCGTGATTTTTTAAAAAAAAATAATTAATAATATATATTGGTGCATATAATTAATAGTACATATCGGTACACGACGTTTATTCTAAAACTTCTTAAAAATCAGACCAGCGCTAAATTAGTCCACCAATAATTCTATCAAAAAAGTTAAATATTTGTATTAATAATTAAATTTTGATTGAATTTAAAATTACAAACATCATTTTAATTTTGTAATTAAAATTTATTTTATGCTCGAGTATAATACTAAATGTTCTTATAAGTATTCGTTTATCCATTTATACTTTTATAAATATTTGAATATAATTATTAAAATGCATTACTTGAAATTCGAAAACGTGACAAAAAAAATCATACACAAACTTTCTATTGTCTCACCTATAATCATTTGATATTTTAATTTTCACAAATTAAATTTTTATATAAAATATCTATTTTTCCTTTAAATGTATATTTTTAAAAATACATGTTTTAGTTTGATGTCACTTAACTTAGTAACATTTTCTCAATTAGAAAAATCCTAATAAATTATTATTATTATCATTGAAAATATAAAGTCCAATACTTAAATTATTTTAAAATATAGTTATTTTTAATTAATTAAATTAATTTTAAAAATTAAACTTACATGCATATAAAGAATGTATACTATTTAAAAAACGATTATTTCGTCAGAAAAAAGTAACTTATTAATATATGGATGGAGTAGGAGCATGAAAACGGGGTCAAATGTGAAAATGATGAAACCTACCCACTACTTTACCAATTTATGCGTGACTTACTCATCCATCTCCAACCACACGTGCCTTGATTTCATTTGTTACTTTTTTCCATTCTCCTCAAAACTTGGAAATTTAATTTACTCCATTATAATCTATATATATATAAAAGGATAGGATCTGGTTACACAATGTAAAACTCTTTAAGTTTTACATATTTTTTTGGATCGTTGAATGAGTAAAACGAATGGATGAGATTAACAGTAGAATATGCGGGAGAAAAAAGTAAGGAATTAATTTCAGTCATCCATATTTAAGATTTAGGAGTTTAAGTATAAAGGTCTAAAATTTAGGGGTTAAATATTAAACTTTAGTTTTTAAGGTAATATGGTCAAAGATTTAGGTTTTAATCTATAAACCATAAAAAATTTACCATAAATCTTAAATTCTAACCACACCCCTTAAATTCAAAACCCATCCACTAAATCCGAAACAAAATCTTTAAACTCTAGAACTAAGGTGTTTATGCATGAAATAATTACTCGTATATGAATACAACGATAGAGTACTCAAAATTTTCTCCACCCAACCGTGTGTTTAAACATCTTCGAACACCATATTACAAATACAAATACAATGGTATCAATTGAATAGACAGTTGTATATTTAAGCATCTCACAATATTAGACAAGATATGGTTATATGATAAGAATGTTCAGGACACAAAAATAAGAATGTTTGAAGATAATATGGATACAATTATACAAATAGTTAGCGTATCAAGATTTGTACAAACATTACCTTTAAACACCGACAGCTCAATAGTTCTAGACTTCTAGTAATTAAATGGTATTGCCATCCCTCAAATCTTACCCCTCTCCCAATTATAAAAAAAAAAATCTTAAACAATAAAATATATGAACACACGAATTATTATTGTTTAATTGGTAAGAGTATATTTAAAATTATTAAGAAAAGTATATATCAAATATATATTTTGCATAAATTTTCATCAAAAATACTAAAGAAAAAAGCATTCTAATAAGAGTTGATTTTTTTTCTTTTTACTATCCGTTGGTAAATGATTTATATAAATTGTACAATGTAAAACCATTTAATGAAACGAGCACCAAGAGCAATCACATTTGACCAGTTGATCAAGCTGTTCTTATTTGTTTTTTAATATTTTCTTAAGTCATAAATCTTAGGCCAACTAAAAATACCCCTTTTTCCCAGAGTCCTTCTCCTTCCCTCTAAATAAGAGGATTAAGATTAAAATTTGTCAAAAATGAAACGAGCACCAAATATATACTATCTCAGATCACCTTATATATATATATATATATATGGGTTAGGATCAACTTGCACTGTGTAAAACTCTCTAAGTTTTACACGTTTTTTAGATCGTTGGATGGAGGAAATGGATGGTTGAGATTAACTCTGTGTTTTTAATTTTCAAGTGATAACCTTCACATATTTTACTGTTAATCTCATCCATCCGTTTCCCTCATCCAACGATCCAAAAAACGTGTAAAACTTATAGAGTAATACACAATGTAATTTGATCCTATCCCTATATATATATATATATATATATATATATATATATATATATATATATATATATATTGAAAATATCACGTGACATTAATTTCACTGTCATGGTCATGGACCATAAGACATGTATATTTAATTTATTTTATAACATTCATATTTACGTGTAAGAGTTTCTAATATTTGTTATAACCATTGGAGAAAAAAAGTAGAACTTTATAAGAAGTGAGAAAAAATGATTTAATTTTCTTTATGTAATTAAAATTACAAACTTTAAATAGTTGGCTATGAATATGGAGATCTCTTACAGTGTTTTCCATGGCCATAACTATACCAGAAAGAGATGAAAACTATGACTCAGTAAGAAAGATGAACAGATATTTGATTTCAATTCAATATGAAATCGATCAGTTAGGAAGTTGAATATCAATCAAATAGGAAGCTGAGCTGATTATCGTACCAGAAATTCATGGGAGACACATTATGAGTTCAGCTTTAATTTGGTTCTCCACATTTCTCCAAGAACTTTCCTTGGTGCTGGATCATCGGGACCTCTGTCTCGTTGCCCGGATGTAAAATACAACCAGCCTTGCCAGAATCCGACGAGCGTAGTTTTAACTCTGTAAGGAAGCTTTCCAATCACGGACCACTCCTGCAAAAACAGAATCACAAACATCAGAGCTTTGAAGGCTTAGGCACACTTTCACCTAAATAACAGACAACAATATTGACAATGGCCATCCTCTATATTTTGAAATGGAGGGAACCAATACATCTACCTGTCAAAAATAACACCAAGTAATTCTTTCTGCCAAATATGAAAACCTCTGCTACTTGAATTCGAGTGTAAGTGTCAGGTACAGTACGTGTCTGACATGAGTTTGATCATATTTAAAAAGTTTTTTTCTATCTATTTGAACTCTGAAGGATCCTTGATGTTCATATCCCCATATCCATATGTCTGAACATGGGTACTTCAAAAATAAAATGAAAAGTCAGAGCAGAATGGGTTAAAAATGACTAGGTCAAAAAATATAGTATGCCCGAGCTCGACGTTGAACAACAAAAGCTGCTAATGCAGTAGTTCCACTTGAGGCATGCCTGAGCATAAATTGGGGGTGTTTCATGCATGATTACACAGACATGTTCATTTGCACACGTATGCACACACACATAGATACCTATACACTTTTGTGTATGAAAATGAAAACACGAAGCAAAATCTGTAAAGCTTGCGAGTACATATATACTTTATAAATATGAAAATCTTCTATTATAATACCATAAAAAAGATAAAAGAATATACCAGTGTATCAAAATTGAACTGAAACACTTCTCCAACCAGAATCATCTTTTTTGTAATAGGGTGTTTCTCGGTCGTGCCTCCGACTATAACAAGAGAATTGTTAACAATCGCCCAAGCAAATTCAATATGTGAATCTGGTTTTGGCATAGGAGGTAATGTTTTCCACTTCATGTCATCATCCAGCATGTATACGTCACTATATACCACCTGAAGAAAGATTAGAAAATAAGTTAAATATATGGCTTGGTTTATATTAATGGAAAAATATATTATTGATACAAAACTTAGAAGCAAAAGATAGGTCAGACAACCAGTGGTGAACTTATTGCACTTAGTAATGAGAATGATTAAATATTTAAATGATCCATCATGAAATCTCCAAGAAGACATGAAAACTTCCGTAAAAAGGTAGAGATGCAATAATCAGGAATGGGTGCGTCTGAAGTTCCAAGTAACATAGAACTTCATAATGCATAAAGTTGTTGCATATTGTGCAGACGGCAAGAAATTTCGTATATAAAACTCTTAAAGACATAATATTAGTACCTACTTAGTAAAAAGGAATAAAACTCAAAACAGATACTTAAAATTGATTAATAGAACTGAACCAGGTTCGTTAACAGCAACCATGCAAATTTGGTTTATTTAGATCTTAAGCCAACCTACCACCAATAAGATGATATAGAATGTTTTAAGAGAACAAGCCTATACAAATTGATAAACTATTATACCAAAGCCACACGAAAAGAACTATAAAGAAAAACACAAATAGCCCATTTACCTCCATCCTCCGAGAGCATTTGAAAATCGGTGATCCAGGTTTGGCCATAAAATCGCCCTCTTGACCACCAATAACATAAAGACGATCTTTAAACACAACACAGGCCCTAAATTGATGACAATCATGTGATGAAGTTTATGTGAGAATATATAAGGAATGCTCAAACTAGAGTACAAATAACATCGACATCAGCAACTGGAGATTTAAACGAAATTTTCAAACACTAAAACATGATAATACTCCATAATTACAGTAATAGCATTTTCAAACCAACAACTGTCTCAACTAGCTCTATGTATTTCGACCAAAAAAATTAGCTCTATGTATCATTTGATTTAACTGCAAAAACGAAACATGCAGGCATAATCCACAGGTTTATTTTTCATACAATAATGTAAACAACTATAAATAGTCAACAAAAGATGCAATGAAGTCATAACTCATAATTCAAATGTATGTCAAACTGTAATCAACAACAGCACAAGCAAAATCTTTCAACTTATTGTCGGAGACAAGAAATATTAGAGAAAACATGTAGACAAACCTATGAGGTCCTCCTCGTGGGATGGGTATTTCGCTCCTCCATTCCGTTTCTAATGCTTTCCCATCCTTTACAGCAAGACTCCAATGCTCTAATCCAGGTGTATGCCTATTCTCCTTGCTTCCACCCATCACATGAAGTCTACCTCTCTAAAGCTGAGTGGCTGGTGCATACCTGAAAATACACGAGGCCCATCACTCAAAAGTTTTGTCAACTGTATTGCCAGTTAAGCCAGAGACACTAGCTAAGTCCGTAAATTATCCAGAACCAATAGTTTCCAGTTTATAGAAGAGCCAACAGATCAATTGTCTGAATAAAAACTAGGTTTCTAAAATGAATTTCTAAAAGAATCAGGTTTAGTAGATGTACAACGTTTGAATCAACAAGAATAAGAAAATTGGGTTAACAACCTAACAAGAACAAGAAGAGGAAACTGAAAGGGAAAAAAAACCCTCAGAAGGCATTTGTTCATAAAATCTCTCTAAAGATGGAGCCATTTTCACTGTCACCATTCCAGAAATTAGGTCAGCCTGTCGAGGACTAATCTTGGTACCAGTCCATAGCGATCAAAGTTGAATCATGAACCTCTTAATGAAGCAACAATTGGTACATAGAGAAGCAGCCATAAATTGGATCAAAGCTTTAGTTAGAATCTCTTGCTAAATAGTAATGAAGTTGAATCACGAACCCTGAGGGTGGAATTAGTAAATTAAAAGATATTAGCTATTGTTCTAAAGGATTGATCTTGAAGAAGCAGAAGGAAATGGCAACACATTCTCTCTTTAGTCATTTGGTACTAAAAAACTCACAAAGACAAGTTCAGGACATACTTAACAGAACCGAAAGCAAAGAAGAAAGGTAACACATAAAACATTAAAGACGAGACCTAAATTAAACACATAGAAAGTAAACAATCACAGTTTCTTGGGGGCAAGAACGTTTTTCTCTTCAAGTGTACTACTATACATCTGCAAGATTCGAGATATTCACATACCTAGGGACAGGCAAAGGGGGCATGTCACTCCATTTCTTTGTTTCGGTATCAAGAATAAATGTGTGAGCTGTAGGCCCTCTGCATTGAGGACCATATTGTCCAGTGACTATGTAAATGTATCTCCCATCAGTTACCATACCTAAATGTGAGTGAGCCATTTCTTTTGGCATATCAAATCTTCCTCCCCATGTATTATCCGTAAAATTGTAAATATCAACGTGTGAGTGCACCTATAGCACAAATGTTGGAAGTAAAATAGAAACAAGTTAGAACCATAACTCTATTTTAACATAAAGATATGCTTAAAAATCACCCTATAAGAATTTGAAAATGCAGATTAGTTGCTCAAAGGAAACACTGCCGCAATAAGATAGCAAATGTTTAAAAATCAACATGAGAATGCACCTATGGTACAAACATTGGAAGTAAAATAGAAACAAATTAGAACTATAACTCTATTTCAACATAGTTGTGCTTAAAAATCGCCCTATAGGAACTTGAAAATGCAGATTAGTTGCTCCAAGGAAACATCATCGCAAGAGGATCTTGTGAATGAAACCAAAGAATTTAGTAAAATTGCCACTCTTATGATACTTGGACTTGGATGTGTGTCAAATACGGGTATGTTCATTTTTTCTATGTTTGACATGTATTTGGAGGGTCTTTGGAGGATCAAACACCCAAACCCATTTCCAAATGTGTAGGACATAGGCATCAAGCACGGATAATTCAAGCAAAATGAAGAGTTACAGAAACAAAGATCACAATCTACTTTCAAAAACTCGAGGAAAATACTAAAAATCTAAGAAATAAATAAAGTCTTGTTTTAATAGTTGCATTTGCTACTTGACTTCTCTTCCTAAACAGTTGCTAAAAGAAAGCACCTAAGTCAATTACGACTAAAAATAGAAAAACTAGCATGCACACAGATATAATGTAACATGTTCTACATAAAAGCAAAATTCAGTTTCTCTTTAGGCACAAAAAAGACTACAGCTAAACCAGACAATATTAGACATGAGATGAACATGTACGGGAAAAATAACATAAACACGGCACAAATGCATAAATGTCGTGATACCTATATATTATGAACTATTAACGTTTCAAAATTTATATAAAGATAAAATTCCTTAAACACACAATTATGAGTTATGACACAACAAATTACATAAACACAAACCATACATGAATAGTCAAATCAAGTCCATCTACAGCCCAAGCATAGGGAAAGGGATTGTATATTTTGAGAATGACTGCATTGAACTAACATAGATAAGCTACGAATAAGTAAATCATGTTTTTGTACCAAAAATAATACCAATTTTAATGCTTATTGGTTTCATGTCTCAAAAGTAAAGAGAAGCAATGAGAAAAGGAAGGCTAAAACATTAGTGTAGGATATCGAGGAATGTAGAAAGGGTGGCAGTTTGTTACCAACATGATCAATGGTGTCATATCCTTCCGTAAATGAAGATACAATCAAGGGTAATACACGGTGAACTAAACAAAGGCACAATCAAGGGTAACACACGACAAAATACAAGAAGAAAACCTTGACATGGAAAAATAAACATGAAAGGATATATGACTTGTCAGGCCTACCTACAGATAGTGATTCAAACCCAGATCTGTTATATATCACCTCTTAAGAATGACATCACCAACCATGCTAAGCTCCAAATTCAGTAAATCGTGTATTTTGCACTCCAAAAATAATGAAACTTTTTGGAGAAATTAGAAAGGGTAGTTGTATTTTACTAAGTATATGACTAACATACTAACATAATCAATGGTGCCACAGCCAGGCGCACAGATACGCAAAGACAGACACAGTAAAGGGAAACACACGATTTAGGAGAAAGGGGTTGCATTACATACACTAAGGTTCAAACCCGAATCCACTATTGACTATACAGCACCTCTTAAGAATGATTATATAAACTAACCAACCTAAGCTCTGAATTCAGTAAATCGTGTATATTGTTTTGCACTCCAAAATAATAACAATCTAGAGAGTTGTAGCCATATGTTACTAACAAGATCAATGGTGCCATATCCAGCGAAGACATAAAGAAGATTCTTAATCTGAATAGCAGCGCCGTCTAAACGAGGAACAGGCGCAGACGCCATCTTATCCCATTTGAGTTCAGGAGCGGGCAGATCAGCAAAAGTAGCCGATAAAACTCTTCCATCTTTACTCTTTTCTTTAACATTCTTCTCCTACAAGACCCCAAAAAAGCAGTAAACAGAATCGATATGCAATCCCGCGTTTGATTCAAAGAAAGGAAAGCGGGAGAGGGAGAGAGTTTTACCTTGGGTTTTGGGTTTGAGGAGGAATTAACAGGCTGTTGGAGCTGGGGTAGAAGTGTAGGGGGCAAATCTGATGAATGAGGGGACCAATTGGTGGAAATGGAAAGAGGTGAAAGCTTGAAACGAGAAGATGAAGCCCAGAAGAAATCGGCAATGAGTCCGATCAACAGGAGACCAACTCCAATGCAGGTCAGTAGAAATCTTGTCTGCTGCTTCCCTGTCTGCCTCGCCATCGCATCTCTCCTCCTTTTCTTGTTTTACTTTGGGTTCTACTTGCAGGCAAAGTCGCTACAAAAAAGCAAATCCAGGCCCTTCTTGCACCGACTCACTAAAATACTATGGTCAATGCGTATCAGTAGAAATTTTGACGCAATTTCTTTTTGGGTAAACTACACTGGTAGTCACCGAACTTTTAGGGTGCTTTCAATAAGGTCAATGAACTTTTTTAAAACTTTCATTATAATCACCTAATTTTTAATTCGCTTTCAATAAGGTCACTGTCGTCAACCACCGTTAAAAAAGCTGACATGACATGTTAAATTTAAGGGTAAAATACACTGTTAGTCACTGAACTTTTAAGAGGCTTTCAATATGGTTACCAAACTTTTAAAACTTTCATTATCATCACTCAACTTTTAATTCACTTTCATTACCGTTAAAAAAGTTGATGTGACACGTTAAGTTTAAAAATAAACTTTTTCCCACTCTATTTTATCCGCGTGTCTTATTTTCTTCCATCAAAACATGTCTATATTTTAGATACATTAATATTTTTTTTTTTGAACTCCTCATTATCCAGTGCATGACTCAGTAAATGTCGGGCCTAAAGCATAAAGAGGATTTTTATGAGCAAAATTTTAGTTATTTCTTTATCATTCCATCATCGGGTGTCTCTCAATATTTTTCTTGTTCTCACACATGTCGAGTGCATGTCTAGATACATTAATATTTTCCTTGATGTGTTACTAGAGAAGTAACGACCTTCACCAAAAAATTACAATTTGATTCATATGGAAGAAAGAGACATGTTTGGATGGAAGAAAATAAGAGGGGAGAGAAAATACGGTGGGAAAATGTTTATTTTTAAACTTAACGTGTCACATTAGCTTTTTTTAACGGTAATGAAAGCAAATTAAAAGTTGAGTGATAGTAATGAAAGTTTTAAAAGTTCGGTGACCATATTGAAAGCCTCTTAAAAGTTCAGTGACTAACAATGTATTTTACCCTTAAATTTAACATGCCACTGTAATCACTAATTTTGTCTGGACCTCGAACTCCTTTAATTCGTGTCTATCTAAGGTTTATCGGGCTATTAAATAATTTTTCTTGAAAAGAATAATAATAAGAAAAAGAAAGGAAAAGCAAAAACAAAGCAAAATAAAAGAAAAAGGAAAAAAAGGAAAAAGGAAAAGAAAAGATTATACTATTATTATTATTATTGGTGTGTGTATAATATTAATATTATCTTATATTAATTATCATCATTGTTTTTCATTTTTATTATTATCATTATTGTATACGTTACTATATTTATTATTATTATCAATTGTATGTTATTATTATTATTATTATTATTATAACAATAAATAATAATGTAAACATGAATAAATGAAAGCCCACATTGATTAAAAAATATATAAGTCCATTAATAACAGTCCATTACATGAGAAACCAAATAATAGTATTAGAGCTCAAGCCCGATAAGCCCATACAAAGCATAAACCCTAATCTTTTTATCTATGCGCAGTCAAATCTGGATCGTCGGATCTAATGCTTGATCTCAATGGTCCAGATCGATCCGGATCAAGAGGAAACCCTAGCAGCTTTGTTTTTGTCACGCGCTGCACACATTTCGGACCATCAGATCTGGCGAAGCATATCCAACGGCTCAAATCGAGCAGCGATAAACAAAACCCTAGAGAGCACCCTTCAGTCTCGCGCCGTCTTTGTCCAGGCCGTTAGATCAGGGTCCATCCAACGGTCCCAGATTAACGCGGAACCCATACACGATCCACGCGCGCCCCTTGGAGTCTCCACGCGCGGCTGTCCGTTGCCCGACGCGCGCGTGCCGAGCCACGCCCGTGACCCCTCGTCTGCCCGTCTTCGTACGCCTGCAACCACGCCGTATCCCTCCCGATTGGGCTCATCCAACAAGCCACAGAAGAAAACAAAGGGTCAGAATACCAAAAAAGGGCAATCAAACAAACACGAAGTCAAAATATCAGAGATCAGAATGGCAGAGAGCAAAACAAAAAAACAATAAATCAAACACCAAAGTTAACTAGGCAAAAAAAAATCAGATTCAGAGAGGAGACAGTTTTTTGTTTTACATGTAAACACTTCAGATATAAAAATCCGAACACAAAAACATTGTAGGAGGAGATCGAAATTTTTACAGAGAAAAATCAATAAAAAAAAACCTTCTAAGGTATCTTTTTTTCTTAACTTCAATTTTATTGCATGCAAACAAAAATCAATCCCAAAAAAAGATTTTTTCGGTTTTACCTTTTCGGGAACCGATTCCCTCTTTTCTTTTGCTTCGGATCTTGCCGACAATAAACTCTTAGCTTCCGTCGGGAAGCTCGTCGGGGTGAGTCATCGGGATCGCAACCGGGAAATCTTTTAGGGTTCCGTTTCGAGTTTTAAAAAAGGGGTGAGGAGCTTTTCGGTTTTGGTTTTATTTGAAAGGGTTTTCGTGTCACCATCGTTGTTTCTGACCTACTTTTTGGGAGAGGGCTTCGGTTGTTTCGCCGCCCTTGCCGGCTAATGGCAACCGGCCGACGTGCTTATCGGGAAAGGTAGAAGAAGACGTGGAGAGAAAAGCTCTCTGATTTTTACCCGAAATGGCCAAAGGGTCTGAAAGTGATTTAAAAAGCCAATTTATAATGTTTTAACTTTCTAAAAAAGGATTAATGTTGTATTAAATCCCCCCGCGTTCCCTTAATTACCCTATGAGGGTTTCCGCGTTTTCAAATCGCACATTTGGTCCTTGAAATTTTCATGACTCTCCCAATTTCGTCCCTAATTCGGTTTTAATCAATTTTGAACGGGTTAATAGCCATTTTGGTACCTTCAGATTTGTACATCCTTTCAAAGTGGTCCCTAATCGTTGTTTTAGTTGCTTTTTTAGTGGTTTATTTACCATTTAAGTCCCCTGCCATTTCATGCATCTTTATTTTATTTCATAATAGTGTTTCCTTAATTTCAGTTAATATAATGTTTGTGTGCTAATAATATATATCGTACATGGTATAATATATGATTGCATATCTTTTTTTGTTTAACATGTGATACGTCTTTTTACATTACATAGTTTTATTGTTTCGTACGCTTATCATATTTTTTTACATATATCATTTGCATCGTTCGTATTGTAATGTGCCTTTTTAGTTAATCATGCAATTTATTTGTCTCGTTTTTAAATTTATGAGTTGCATCCGAATTATAAATTGCAATGCGAATGCCTTTTTATTCGGGAGTGAACGATACCAGTACCAGTCGTAGTGGTGGTGGTTCGGACGTTCTCTCTCGAATATTAAGGCTTTTAAAATTTACTCGATCGTATAACTAAATTTCGATATGAATCGTCACTTTAATTCGCAAAATTTAATATTAACTGAGCGGTAATGTTTTTGGTACCGATTTTCGGGCACGACGGGGGTGCTCATCCTTCCCCGCGTGTAATAGACTCCCGAACCCATTTTCAAAAGAAAAATCTCTGGTTTATTTCGGTGTCCGGTCTACCATTTTTAAATGGCCGGTGGTGACTCATCTACTTTTCAAAATCCGACTAATTTTTCAAAAACCATCTAAAAACCCGGTTCGTCCGAGCGACACCCGAGGTACTTGTATTTTTCTTAAAATTTTAGTCGCAACAGCCACGTCAGTTTTTTTAACGGTGGTTGACGGTAGTGACCTTATTGAAAGCGATTTAAAAGTTGGGTGACTGTAATGAAAATTTTAAAAGTTCGGTGACCTTATTGAAAGCGCCCTAAAAGTTCAGTGACTACCAGTGTAGTTTACCCTTTCTTTTTTTAATCAAACTATTTGATTAATCAACTAAATTTAAATTTACTTTATAATAGGGTAAACTACATAAATGACCACTAAACTTTTAGGCCAGATTCATTTTGGCTACCGTACTTTTAAAATATTTGATAAGGTCACCCAATTTTTATTTCGTATTCGATAAGGTCACCCAACTTTTGTTTCGTATTTGATACGGTCCCTCCCGTTATATTCTGTTAACTGATGTTGATGTGGCTCGTTTGTTGTAATTTTTTTCAATAAAATAATACATTAAATAAGAGTTAAAAATTAAAAAAAAAAACCAGATGAATTAAAATAAGAAAACAAGGAAACGCCGCCAGATTGGTTTCAATTCATCTTAGGGTTAAAAAGATTTAAAAAATGATTGAAAGTCTTAGATAATAAGGTTTAGGGAAAAAGTTTTACAGTCAAAATTCTCCGTAAAATCGTTCCGTATTTGTCACCTCCAACACCACTGGTTGCTAGGGGTGTTGCAAGTTCACCTCCAACACCTTTACAAAGTCTACATTTTTCACCTCCAGCCACTGCACATGCAACACATACATCACCTCCAACAACTGCATTTATATCTCCTCCAGCCATTGTACCTGCAGCACATCCATTATCTTCAAACAGACCACCAAAATATTCGGTGAGTATTTAATTTTTTACTATCTTAAACTATCTATTATTTTTCTTACAATATTTGATTTTATTCAAATACAGTTTAGAAGGTTTGTATCAGTTCAGCTGAAAAGGACAGCAGGGAGGCAAATCTCACAAGAACAACCAACTCAACAGGAATTAATCCTATGTCAAGTGGTTAGATGGATGATACAGCTAACTACTTCCTTTGAAAATGTGCTTCCAAGTTCACAAGAATTCATTGGCAGTTTCAAACCAAAGAACAATTGAAGGCTTTGAATTTTAATTTTTTGAGGTGTAAAAAATTATGCTACCATTGGTGAATTTTAAGAGCCATTTTTTGTGCAAATTTCTGTATAAACTGATTCATGTATGGATACTTTCAACTTTCTTTGTGATAGTTTTGGTGTAGGTACCATACAATGGTAAATGGCTTAAGTTTAGGATACCATTAGTAAGAAACAATATTTTGTTTAGGAAAATATTTTGAGGTAGATGGTATAAGTTACGTAACTTCTACCTTTTTAATATGCATGATGTTCAATCAATGAAATTCGTATTTCAATCTATTTGCTTTGTTTCATTTTCTCATTAAATTTACATTTTTGTTATGAAACTGTTGGGTAAGTCAGTTCTTTAATTTACTAGACAATCAACATTGTCTTACACCGGTGTAGATCAGTTCTTTAATTTACTAAACAATCAACACTGTCTTACACTGGTGTAAGTCAGTTCTTTAATTTACTAAACAATCAACACTGTCTTACACCGGTGTAAATCAATTCTTTAATTTACTAAACAATCATCATTGTCTTACACAGGTGTAAATCAATTCTTTAATTTACTAATAAATTACAGCTTCTTCTTCTAAAAGTATGCCCATGGTTTGCACACCCAAAAAATTTCCTCCCAGCATTATTATCCGTCCAAGCAGTACGTAAAGTAACTGTTCTTTCACAAAAGCGTGACGGGAAATTTGCTTCCTCCATTGTTTGTTCAGAGTGAAAACGAAAGGAAGAAAAGTGGATAAGATAAAAAGTTAGATTTCTAGGGGTTTTTATTTTGAAAGGAAAAAACGAGGCCTCATTAGATTTCTAGGGTTTTAAATATAATTAGGAAAAGGTATTATTTTAATTCATTTGAAATTTATTTAATGTATTGTTTTAATGAGAAAAATCATAACAAACAGGTCACATCAGCATCAGTTAACAGAATATTACGGGAGGGGCCGTATCGAATACGGAATAAAAGTTGGGTGACCTTATCGAATACGAAATAAAAGTTGAGTGACTTTATCAAATATTTTAAAAATACGGTGGCCAAAATGAATTTAACTTAAAAGTTTGGTGGTCATTTATGTAGTTTACCCTTTATAATATTTTGCAACAGCTTGAATCAAGAGAAAAGAATTATCAAGGGTGGGTGAGAATCAGAGGAGCAGAGGAAGACTTAAAAATAGAGTTTGGAGAAAGAAAAGAGATTTCATTCTTTTGATGAAAACTAAAAACGAAATAAGCCTGGTTATAAATAATTCTAGATGACCCAAACGGTAGCGTTTTACAACAGACCAATACGCATCGTATCTTTAACCCAACTTAACGGCTAACAGCTCGTTTAATTAATGACAACATAACAGAAAATAAAAAATTTACTATAACGGTCATCGGCATTCAAAATTTGCCTCGTTACGATGCTCTCTCCTTCAACAAATTCTTGACCTCAAGGATCAAAGTTTGGAAATTGCATCTGCCGTTGATGAAAGACTTTTCACGTAGCGTCTTCTGAAAATGAGTTGGTCCATTCCACCAATACTTCTGTGACTGCCTTATTTCCCTTCTTGCCAATCCTCTTTCTAACACCTTTACTGGTTCCTTACTTATGACCCCATCCGGTCCAATGATTGGTAGCTCCTGGTGAACTTCAACTTTCCCCACATGCTTCTTGAGCTGGGGATACATAGAAAACAGAGTGCACCCTTGAGTTTTCATGCAACTTTAGCTTGTAGGCCACCTTTCCCACTCTCTTAATTATCTGGAATGGCCCAAACCACCTGGCAGCTAACATCTGACATGGTCTTCTTTCCACACTTCGATGTCTGTATGGATGTAATTTGAAATACATCCACTTTCCCACTTGCATCTCACAATATGTCCTTCTCCGATCAACTTGTTGCTTCATTCTATCTTGAGTCCTTTTAAGATAAAACTTGAGCATCTTCAAAGCTGTCTCCCTTTTTGCATATTTCTATTAACAGATTCTACCACAGAATCTCTTGGTATGTAAGGCAGATGAATTGGTGGAGGTTGCTCATACAAGGCTTCATAAGGAGTAGTCTGGATGGCTGAATGAGTACCACCATTCTACCAGATGAAGGCACTCTCTTCAATCCCTCGGTCTTTCCCCTGTTATGCATCTCAAATAAGTTTCAAGGTACTTATTGAGTCTCGTCGTTTGCCCATCAATTTCAAGATGATAAGCTGTGAAAGGAGTCACTGTAACTCTCAACTTTCTAAACATTTCCTTTCAAAACACGCTCATAAAAACTTTATCTTTGTCACAAACAATATTACTAGGCATCTCGTGTAGTTTGAACACGTTTTCTAGGAAGATCTGAGCTGCCTCCTTAGCTGAAATGGATGGACAATGGGTATGAAATGACAATATTTAGTCATCTTGTCAATGACCACCAATATAGAATCTTTCTTCTTAGAACAAGGTAGCCACTTTACAAAATTCATGCTCAAAGATGACCACGCTGCATCAAGAATATGTAAGGGTTGTAACAGTCCCCTAGGGTATTGCAAGTCTCCTTAAGTTTCCTTACAAACCACACATTTTCTGACCAGATTCCTCACCTCTTTCCTAAGCCCCTTCCAATAAAAGACACCGGTTACCCTTTGAATTGTTACATGCACACCTAAGTTTCCCCCTATAGCACTGTCATAGAAATAATGCAGTATGTCCCTTCTCAGATTCAAGTCTGCTCTCACCACTAAATTTTTCTTTGTTCTCAATTGTCTCACATACCAAAAATATTTCTCATGTTTCTTAGTGTTTTCTTCTATCTCTTTAGTAATTTTTCTCAGCTTTAAATCTTGCCCCCAAGTTACTGTCACTCTGGCCATTGTGTTATTATCGACGGTGCTCACATTTTTGTTGAAATAGCTCCCATTTGTTGTCTTTCTTGACAGACTGTCAACCACTACACTATTAATTCTTTTTTTGTACTTCATTTCATAATCGAACCCCATCATTTTAGCAATCCATTTTGCTGAGATGGTCTAATTGTTTGGTTCTCAGCCAGAAATTTTAAACTTTGATGATTTTTTTATCTTAAAATGTCTGCCCACCAAATATTGAGACCACTTCTTCATAGCCATTAGCATAGCTAGCATTTTCTTTTCATAGGCTGACAAGTTTTGATGCTTGCTCCCAAAAGCCTTACTGAAAAATGCTAACGGTTTCCCTCTTTGAGTTAGAATTGTCCCAAACCCAAGGTCAGAAGCATCAGTCTTCACTGAAAACATTTTCTCAAAATCGGACAAGGTCAAAACAAGAACTGAGCTCATTGTTGTCTTAAGTTTCTGAAATGCTGCATCCTCCTCTGACCCCATTTTCATCCCTTTTTTTAAGAAATCAGTCAAAGGTCTGGAAATTATCCCATAATTCTGGATAAATCTCTATAGGCCTAGAAACCCCTTCAATTCCTTGAATGCCCTTGGTGCAGGCCTTTCTAGGATACTGTCCACCTTGCTTTTATCCATGCTAATCACTTCCTTTGAGATGGCATACCCCAAATAATCAATATCCTCATCTCCGAAACAACACTTGATTAGTTTGGCATACAATTTATGGCTTCTCAACACTTTCAAAATCTCTTTGAGATGTCTCAAGTGTGACTCCAAATCTCTGAAATATACTAGTATATCGTCGAAGAATACTAGTATTATCTTCCTCATTTGCCCTTTGAACACATTGTTCATCATTCTTTGGAAAGTAGTCGGAGCATTAGTGAGCCCAAAGGACATTACTAGAAACTCATAGTGCCCTTCATGAGTCCTAAAGGCAGTTTTGTGGATATCATCCTTCCACATTCTTATATGATGATATTCTGGCCTTAAGTCGAGTTTGAAAAACACTCTTGCATTTCTCAGTTCATCCAACAATTCCTCAATCATTGGTATAAAAAATTTGTCCTTAATAATGGCCCGATTTAATCTTCTATAATCAATGCACATTCTCCATGAATTGTCCTTTTTTCTAACCATTACTATAGGAGATGAGAAAGTGTTGTTGCTATCCCTTATCACACCTAACTCCAACATCTCCTTAATCATCTTCTCAATTCCATCCTTCTGCCAAGTAGGGTACTTATAAGGTTTAACTTTAATCACTGCTCTTTCATCCATTAGAGCAATTTTGTGATCTTGTCCTCTCTCGGGTGGTAACCTTTTTGGCTTCTCAAACACATCCTTGAATTCTTCTAATAATCTTGATATTTCATCAGGTAATGGATCAACTCCCCTTTAAACCCTATGTGAGCACTCCGGACCAAAATTGAAGTTGTAAACGCACCGTTAGTCCCCTTCAAAAGCTTGTTGCACTCTTTAGATTCGATCCACTCTAAGGGTCTTGGATGTATTCCCTGTAGAGTTATCATTTCATTACCCTTCCTAAAACTCATCTGTAAGGAAGTAAAATCCTAATGTATAGCTCCTAAGGTTGCCAGCCATTGTATGCCTAGAACTACATCAATTCTTTTAAGGGGTAATACCATGAAATTAGTGTTAAAACATTGTTGTTATACCTTCCACTCCACCCCCTGCACAACCTCATCTTGTCTAATGAATTCCCATATGGCTTAGTGAACCTAAGTTTCTTTCTTCTCTCCATTTCCCTCCCAAACTTCTTCACAGCATTTCAACTAATGAAATTATGGGTGCTTTTAGAATCTATCAGAGCTATTAGCCTCTTCCCATCCACTGTCAATTTCAACTTCACGGTCTCCCATCTAGCTACTCCCCACATTGCTTGCAATGAAACTGTGGGATTATCTATTTTGCTCCCTCCATGTTCAGTACTTCTCCATTGTCCTCACAATTCATGAACTCTTCTTGCTCACTTTCATCCTCCACTCCATCTACCATGATCTGAAATAGTTGAGACTTGGCACATCTATGGCCATGAGTGTATTTTGCAGCACACCAAAAGCAGTGACCCTTCTTCCCTTTTTCTTTTATTTTTACCGGCAAAAGTACTTTCCCTAATCCTCTTAAACCACTATTGCCTCCCCGTTACTAGCTTGATAGACTCAAATTCCCAGGTGTGTTAGCTCTCGATGAAGCCGTGAGAGAGGGTAAATTCCCAAGGTTGAAGTTGGGTTTAGAGCAACTAATACTAGCTTTAGATGGAAAATACAAAGATGCAGGGGGAAAGACTTCACAGTACTCCAACTATTTTTTTATGAACTAGAAAAAACATGCTCTCCACTCTTTTAGCCATATGAAATGCATCTATTAGAGAATTGGGCTACAACAATTTCAAGTATTGACTAATCTCCAATCTAAGGTGCTGTTTAAACATGCTTAACACATATTAATCCAGAAGTTTTACCTGGTTAAGCAAAACGATAAACTCCTCATAGAACTGTTTCACTGACTACGTCTGCTTCAGGGCTACCAATTTCGTGAAGGGATAACAGAATCCTTCTAGGGAAAATTTCTCTCTCATCAATTTCGAGTAGTTTTCCCATCTCAGAGCGTTCAAATCCCCATGGGACTTTGACAAGAATTGATGCCACTGTAGAGCATTTCTTTCGAGGTGAAGCATCACTACACGAACTTTAGCCGCTTTGGATACCATCTCAGCTTCGAAGTATTGTTCGAGCTTAGCCATACATCCGCTAAAATCATTTCCATCAAACCGGGGGCACAACAACTTGTAAGCAAAATTCTTGGTCTGGGAAGTGTTCCCATTTTGAGCTGTCCAGATCTCTTGCTCTTCCACTTCTATCACTGGAGTCAGAATTGGTGTAGAGGTACTTCTTAGATTAGGGTTTGCGCTCCCCGAGGCAAGGGTTCTTGGGTGAGCTCCCATAATCCCATCTTGAGGATTTAAAGCGGTGTCGGTGCTGATTTTCTTCCCTAACCCAATTTCCAGTAGCTTTGGTAAACCTGCCATCATGGAGACACGCATCGCTTGAAACTTCTCCTCCATTTTACTTTCCAGTCTATTTTCCATACCAGTCATATCAATCCAGAGTCGATTGGCTTCTTGTTGCCATTCTGGTAGCTGGGTTTGTATTTGTTCAGTCGTTGTGGTTTGCGCCGCCAATGCTGCCTGCTGTCGAGTTACAACGCCGTCAACCATGGCCGAGGATACAACCTGGCACACTGATACCTTTGTAACAACTTGAATCAAGAGAAAAGAAATATCAAGAGAGGGTGAGAATCACAAGAGCAGAGTGTCACGCCCCACCGAGGTGCACCATGGCCGACCGAGGGGCGCCACCTAGGTGCACTCGGGACAACCAAGGCCAAGTGAAGGTCCTTGGACGTTTTAAGGCCAAGTATGAACCAATGAAGATTCTAGATCAGCATAGAGAGGCCTACAACCCTCTCAAAACGTTGCCACAAGGTTCTAGGAGGTTCCAGGACGTTTTACACTCATCTAGGTTCAACTGGGAGGACCTAGAAGACTTCGGAAGGCTCGGGACAGCTCAAGACTAGTCTGGACATCTCCGAAACAATCTAGAAGACTTTAGAATATTAGGGACTTTTGTAGATAAGTATGGAATTATCTAGATATCCTTAGGTCTTGTAGATATTTTAGGAGGCAAAATAGTAACCGTTGGATCAAAACGATCTTGCCGTCAATTGAGGAGTTGTGAGCCTATAAATAAGGCAACCCCTCTCATTTGTAAACCATCCCATAATTCACAAGTTTCCTTTCTCTTGTAAGTTTTTAAGTTTTAATACAAAGATTTCCTTTCAAGTTCTTTGCCTTCTCTAGTTTGTGTTGCTTGTTCGCTATAGCGTTTGTGTGGGAAAGACTTGCTAATATTGTGTCGGAAGTATTAGCGCCGTACAGATTAAATTTGGGAGAATAAATCTATGACGAGAATGAGATTTAAGAATAGAGTTTGGGGAAAAAATGATTTCATTCCTTCAATGAAAACTAAAAATGGGATAAGTGTGTTTACAAATCACCCTAAATGACTCAAACGACAGCGTTTTACAAAAAAATCAATACGTTCCGTATCACTAACTCAACTTAACAGCTAACAACTCGTTTAGTTAAAGACAAAATAACAGAAAATTGAAAATTTACTCTAACGGTCACCGACATTCGAAATCTGACTCGTTACGTATTTCTACTCGCAAACTATTTAAATTTGACAAGAATTAAGGTTAAATTTCTTATAATATAAGATTGCATTAGCTAAACGACACTGAAATAAATATTATAATTTATTAGTGCAACTATTTTATACTCTATTTGAGATAGTTTACATAAGTGGCTTTGTTTGAACTAAATTGTAAATTACAAAACTTGTTTAAATGGTTGAATTATGACCAAACTGAGTTTGAACAAAAAATATTAAACATGGAAATAGTTTGACAGTTTAAAAAATGAATCAAATATTTCATTTACATAAAAATCTTAATAGATTGAGCAGTTAAAAAATGAATCAAACATTTAGATGAAACATTTAAGTCCCTTAAATATGAACAAACTCTGTGTTGGACAGACATATACGCATCAAATAAGAATGCCCAAAAATCCAACAGAAAATGAAAATTCCAAGCTTACATAGCTGAAAGCAATTTAAGCAAGAGAGATAGAAGTAAATAGAGAATATTACAATCCGTATTCACAAAGATTTTAGTATTTACAGAGGGAAAAGGCTGAAACCAGATAGTTATAGGCTTTATATTAGCATACATAACATGGAGAGATGCAAATATAATCTTAACTGATAAGAACTAATTATTTTAAAAATACATAAGATACATTATCATTTCAGCTGTGATTTTTTTCCCAAGAAAAAAAAGGGGTTTTATTTCAGTTCCATTAACCCACATTGCATCTGTACAGCTCCTCCAATCTGACTGTAAAAGCTCTCCTCGTCAACAAATCTACTTCTTACAGAGCCTGCAAGTCTCAATTCGCCTTCAATCAATAAACTTCATCAAATAATATATAGGCAAAAGCTATGCTACTCCGACTCTTTATTTTCCTGATGTACCAGTTTCCAACAATATGTTCTCAAACATGGTAATAGGAGTGCAGCCCTCTAAAGCATATGGGAAAAAACTAGTGAAAAGTTAACATACTCATGTTGGACGCACACTAATATCCAAGTAAAAAAAAAAAACTCACCCCCAGATGCTCTTATTAGTGCACTAAGCAAGGCTTCATCCTTCCTCATCCTCAGATTTAGATTTAGTATTTGAAGTCATGTCTACATCGACTGGGTGGGGGAGTCCACCTGTAATGTCGTAAAAGAAAATTACATTCTCCAAATAAGTATTTAGTATTTAGGATAAGCATTTTACTTCCTTCTGGTGAATTTCGAAGGCCTCATTCGGCATCGCATTTGTACGCAAATGTGATGCTGATATCCTAAGTTTTTTGCAGTAAAATAAAAATTAAAATATCTGAGATCACATGATATTTTTAAAGAAAGCTGGTTCTTACCTATGAATCGCAACTTATCAATCATTAATTATCAATGGCCGCAATAGGCCTAAAAAAGAATGGTGAAATCTCTTATTCAAAGATATCCAACGCCCATAACTAATAAGAACCTATAATAAACAATTATATTACAGTCAGAAAGACTAAATCCAAATAAGTCGACAAACTAAACGTCAAGTTCTAGGTTGAATTGGCCAACGAAAAAGAATCTACTTATACTATTAAATATTTTTATAGTATAAACATAACGCCGGGTTCTTAATATTCAATTTCAAATTTTGGATAAATATCTGTCCAAATTAAAAAATAATAATAATCAGATCGAATCCACACAAAAGAAATGGGAAATATTTTAAAGTTACTAAGCAATGGATAGCTTTGCATCCTCAAAACTCAATTTGAATGTTAGGGTAAATTTTTGACTAAATTAAAAAAAGGTAAAGATCAAATCAACCATAAATAGACAGAGGGAAATGGATTAAAATTACAAAGCAATCGATGATTGAAATTTACCTTTGACGAAATACTCGGAGGAAGGCCAACCACGGACGGTGGTGGTGGACATGGACTCCTCCGGGGTCAAAGGGTTAGCCAATTTCTCCACAATCTGGGCAAGGCCGTAGGATTGACCCGATGAAGGTGGGACCCAGTAAGAGGAGCCCGGTAAGAAAGGGAGCCAATCGGGCGCCGAACGGCGGACGATGATCCGGTGGATGGCGTCCTCGAGTTTCCTTAGGAGCGGATCGGAGGAAGCGTCGGAAGAAGCATCAGGCTGATCGGGATGGTTGGGCTGGGTGGATTGGGTTCGAAGGGAAAGGAGACGAGATGATGATGTGGTGGGTTTGGCGATGGAGCGGAGCTTGAATATGGTTTGGCAAAGTGAAGGAGCCATTAACGGGGGGAAACAGAGAGAAAGAGTGGGTAAGTTGGAAGGCGGTGAATGGATAAAGGAAAGGAAAGGAAAGGGGACAATGTAATAAGATTTCTATGCTCTATAGTCTATTTATAAACATGGAGAGAGACTAGACATGCATATATGGTCAATTGGACTTGCATCCGCGGCCCGATTTTAAAATTTCTGGTCTAAACTCCAATTGTATCGGGCCATCGGGGTCAACTATAGTCTCTTTTATATATAAACTTTGAATTCACTTATGCAATTTAAAATTAGGCTTAAGGGTACCAAAGGCCCCTGAACTTTTTTTAAAAAATCAATTAAGCTCTTAATATTTTTTTGCACTCAATGTCACCCTCAAATCTCAAAATTTAACTAATCTAACTCTTTGACCGACGGAATCCGTCATTGACCGACGGAATCTGTTAAATTCTTAAACATGGGCCGTTTATATGCTACATCACCTGCCAAATATTAAACATTTATTTATAAACTAATGACGTGGATTAAAAACGCTGACGTGGATTAAAAAAATATTAAAAAAACAAAACACTTATTAAATCCTAACCCTAACATTATATCCTTCCAAAACTTGAAATCCAAAAAGTGAAATCTGCAGGTTTAGAGGACACCCATTTTGATTTTTCTCTCTCTTGCATATCGTGAAATTCTCCTGGCTTGATTGTAAGATTTTAATAGGTGAGTATTCAAATTTCATTTTTTTCCTAATCAGTTATCTCTCTCTCACATCTCGCGTCTATCGCCATTATTGGGAAATACAGGTTTTGAAGATGACGATCTCGGCTAGTTCATCAAACTAAGGAGAAGCTGTGTTTTGTGATTGCGGTCTAAAATGTCGTATGTGGACAACATGAAAAAGGAAAAATGATGGAAGAAGATTCTTCGGTTGTTCAAATTATAAAAATTCTGACTGTAATTTTTTAAGTGGTGTGATGAAGATATGTCTGATAGAGCAAAATTTCTTATAAACAAATTGAAAAAAAAGAAAATGATGAGTTAAGGAAAGTGAGTCGACCTAATGAGGAAGTTCAACAAATGAAGATGAAATTGGAATTGATGCAGAAATAACTGGTTTTAGCTATCGAACATGCTCATACATTTAGGAAGAAATCAACACTGTTTTACACCGGTGTAAGATAGTGTTGATTGTTTAGTAAATTAAAGAACTTACACCGGTGTAAGATAGTGTTGATTGTTTAGTAAATAAAAGAACTGATTTACTTAAAACTAATTTTTTTAATTTGTATAGTTCGTATATACTTTTTATTATAATTATAATTAATTAATGAAAATTTTATATTTTGTGTTTTTTTATAAATTTGTATTCTAATTTTAATCCTATTTAGAAGAAAGGGAAGAGGGACTCTAAGGGTATAGAGTGTTCTTCTTAGTAAGTCTGGAATCCATGACCTAAGAGAATATCAGGAAACAAAGATGAGTACTGAATAGTTTGATCAACTAGTCAAATGTGCTTACTCATATTAATTTTTTATTTCCTTAAATTATTATAATTTAATTAAAAATATATGATTTAATTGCCTTCCTTTATTTATAATAGTTACAAATCGAATAAGTGAATTAATTACTTTATTTTTTTGTTGAGTTGTTTTGTTTTGAATGTCGACGTGTCACTTACGTAGTCATAATATTATAATGTGAACTAAAAACGTGTTTAAGCTTACTTCAAAGTATTACTCCACTTTATTTTATTTATTGTTGTCCATGACACCAAATGGTTGTTCCTTGTCACATGTCTAATACACAATTTTATATCTAAAGAACGGAGTCTCATTGTCTGATTAGACTTCCTTCAAATTATGTTATTTTCTATAGTATCTTTCGTTATTTTACTGTTCGAATTCATTATTAGAGCCTCTAAAGTATATAAAATCCTCTCTCATCTCCTTTTACGTTTTTTCTTATGTTGTTTAATTTTGTGTAAATTTAATCCTTTAATTTTCGTTTTCAAAAATGAATAACGATATTGGTTTGAGAGATGTTTTGGGTTATAATTAAGAATGATAATTAAAGGATATATGAAGGATGATGAACCGGAATTGAATACTAATGATAAGTTTTCGAGGCGGTGACACTATAAGTTATATTTAGGCTCTTATCATCGTTAACCTTCAATCTTTATCCGTTTTTTTTTATTAAAAGGGAAAGCACCTACTATACGCCTCGTTAAAAAACCTCCCTAAACCTATCGGAGGAAAAAGAGTGCGTATAGTAGCGCTAGATTACAAGAGGTATCGAAACAAAACAAACTAGGCCAAGCTTAAAACCAACTCCACACAGCAGCAACAAGCTGCAAAGCAGAGGGGTTCAAACAAAGCCGCAGAACAACAAAGCTCAAAAGCTAAGACTCACTCAACCTCCACTAATCCAACAAATTCAATTGTCCCCAGCTTCCCGGTGCAGCCCCTCACAGATAGCTGCAGGGGGTTCACAAAATCTGTGATAATCATACTGTAAATTCCACGCCAATTTTGCAAGATTATCCGCTAATCCTTTGCATCCCGCCGAATCCACGCAAACTTGATCTCCCAATTACGCGAGAGGATCTCCGCAAGATGACTACTCAAACTCGAAGCAATCCTCCACGGCTCACGCGCTGCCAAAGTGTTAAAAACATCTCTATTATCCGTTTCTAGGATAACTTTAGATTCGCCCATCACCCAAGCCGTCGATAAACCTTCATAAACCGTCCATAATTCAGCCTCGAAAGTAGAACAAATTCCAATCTTCTTGGAGAAACCAAAACGCCAATGACCATTTTCATCTCTCCCCAAACCACCGCACGCGGCAAACCCAGTTAAAGTATTCCTAGCAGCATCCACGTTGAGTTTTATCCAGCCGGCAGGAGGTTTCGACCATCGCATTACGGTTGGCACCGTCCGCATCATGTTACCATTCGTTTCCTGCTGCACAGCCGCCTGTACCATATCACAGCACAGCTGTTATGCCCGATACAGCAGAGATTCTTGCGGACCTTCAACAGTCCCAAAGACGATAGCGTTTCGACGCTTCCACACTAGCCATAAGATAGCAGCAAACAGTAGGTCCCAATCTGCATGATACTGAACAAACCGTGTAGGGAAGTGAATATTATCCAGAATCCATCGGTTTATGTTTGAATTAAAAAAGACAGTAGCATCCTCCGGCTTCACAAAATGTAACCAAATACTTTTAACAAATCTACAATCTCGAAGGACATGTGCAATGTCTTCTAAAACGCCCCCACATAAAGGACAACTCGCATCATTAGCAAAGTGGCGGCGAACACGCTCCGCATTAGTCATAATACGACCATGATAAACCTGCCAGAGGAAAAGCTTTATCCGTGGCAAACCCCGAGATTTTGCAATAATTAACCAGCCCGGATCCGTCGTTCCCATGGTCGTAGAAGCATATAAACCATAGGCGGATCGAACCGTAAACCGCCTGTTATCCTCAAGGCTCCAGCCAGGTGTATCAGAATAAGAGAAGGACATTGGAGGTTTAATCGCAGCGATACCTTGCACAACATTCGCCGGGAGAACATCCACAAAATTTCCCCAATTCCATTGGCCTTCAGGCGTAACCATATCACGAACAGTGGTGGTCCGATCAACATCATCCACGCCATTAGGAAGGTAATGGCAAAGAGGACCAAAAGAAGCTACCCAAGCGTCTCGCCAGAAGTCGACATGCTGTCCATTGCCTATGTTCCAAACAACATTCCTAACAAGATCTGTCCAAATGAGTTGAATACCATACCATAGCCGCGAACCCCGTCCCATCGGAAGAGAATTCGGAACACCATCCGGGATGCCATATTTACAACGAAGAACTTGGACCCAAAGACGGCTTGGTTCCGAAATTAGAAGAAAACCAAGCTTCAGAAGAAAAGCCTCATTCTGATAACTCAACCGTTTTAACCCAAGGCCTCATACCGCAATAGGCGAACACACGATATCCCAATTAACAGAATGAAAACCTCTATTACCACTAGCATGACCCCATATAAAGTTCCGAATCAGCCGCTCAATCTCAACATACACATAGTTAGGTAACCGGATAGACTGCATACAATACATAAGAATGGCTGCAAGAACAGATTTCGCCAAAACAATTCGCCCGGCGAATGAGAGCATCCTCGCTTTCCAACAAGATAATCTATCAGCCACTTTTTGAATTAAGTAGCGATACGTACCTTTGGTAATTCTTCCATGAATCAGAGGAACACCAAGGTACCGTCCAAGATCCGAGACATAATTAAAACCAAAAGCTCCACTAATATCATCCCGCAAAGAAGCATGAATATTAGGAGAAAAAAATATATTAGTCTTTGATATACTAATTTTATGGCCGGAGCACTCACAGAACTCCCGCAAGACTTTACTAACCACGTCAAATTGATCGAGCGAAGCTTCCGCAAAGAGGACAAGATCGTCCGCAAAGAAAAGATGGGATATCAACGGCCCATTACGCTTAAAACGGAAAGGTTTCCAAGAACCCTGATTAACCTCTCGCTGGATAGACTGAGCAAGACGCTCCATGCATAACACAAAGAGGTATGGCGAAAGAGGATCACCTTGACGGATTCCTCTAGATGGCTGGAAGCTCTCCGTCGGACTACCATTCCAAAGAATTTGAGTAGAGACCGACGAGACACAACTCATGATAAGCGAACGTAAATGGGTGGGAATCCCAATATCGACAAGCGTATCATCTATAAAGGACCACTCTAGGCGGTCATAAGCCTTTTCCAGATCAACCTTTACCGCAAACCAACCATTCTTGCCTTTCTTCCCCCTCATGGAATGAATAATCTCCTGAGCAACGATCACATTATCAGTTATAGATCGGCCCAGAACAAAGCTCGTTTGATTTTCCGATACCCACCGAGGCAAATAAGCTTTTAAACGATTGACCACAACCTTGCTAAGGATCTTATAAACCACTGTGCAAAGACCGATAGGTCTAAACTGAGCAATAGTTTCCGGACTCTCAACTTTAGGAAGAAGCACCAGAAGAGTCTTATTAAGAACAGGATCCACCACTCCAGACGAAAAACAACGCTGAATAACGGTGCATATCGCCTCACCAACTAAATCCCAGTTACTCTGATAGAAAGAGGCATGAAACCCATCCACCCCAGGGGACTTAGACGGACACATTTGGAACAAAGTATCCCGGATTTCCTCTCGCGATAGGGGCCTTAGCAACACCTCACAATCATGCTGTCCGATCGCCGGGAATTGACCGCGACAATTGAAGGCGTAGCCATTCGAACTCTCCGACGTGAAAAGCTTCTCAAAGAAGTCGACGGCTAACAGCTTCAAACACTCCAAATCAGAAACCCAACGCCCATTCCTATCCTGAAGCCGTTATTCGCAAGTGCATGGTAGTAACTAGTATTCCGGTCACCATCTTTAATCCACTCGCACCGAGCCTTCTGTCTCCACATACTCTCCTCCGTATTAAGAATTTCCTCCAGCTCAAGTTTCAGAGATTTCTCAAGGTCGCTCAGGGTTGTAGAATATCTCAGACCCAAAGCTTTATCAATCCCCTTGAGGTGAGCTAAAATACGTTTTTTTCTTCTAGTCATATCACTGGAATGTTGGCGACCCCAATGAGAAAAAACCATTCGCAGCTTCTCAATATTATCCTGAAAAGACAAATTATCATCCCAAGAAGAATTGAGAAGATTAATGAAATTCGAAGAGCTTTGCCAGGCCGGGTTAAAACGGAAAGACTTCTCCACCACATTTTCCACAAAAGAGTCTGTACTAAGAAGAAGAGGGCGATGATCCGAACCAATTCTATCCAAATGAAAGACCAACGTGTCTGAAAAGCTATCAGCCCAAGCCACGTTAGAAAAACACCGGTCGAGTCTTTCATATAAATCACCTCTAGCCCAAGTGAACCGCAGACCCTTGAAATCAACTTCCTGTAAAGCGTTAGAAAAGACAAAGTTCTGGAAATCCCTACTGATACAATGACGACGCGTTTGACCGCCGCGCCTATCATCCAACTGCAAAATAGCATTAAAGTCGCCTCTAATCAGCCACGGATGATCATTCCCTGGATTAATTCCTGAAAGATGATCCCAAAGGAATTTCCTGTACTGAATATGAGGACTAGCATAAACCACAGTCAAAAAGATTGTATGCGGTAAAGATAAACACTCAACACTGCAATGGATAAACTGATTAGATATAGTGAGAATTTGAATCCTCATAGCACCATTCCAGAGTAACCAAATTCCGCCACTAAAACCCTGCGCCTCCACTCTGAAAGAATACTGGAAGCCAAGCCGGTTAAAAATACGGTCCGCCCTAGGACCGCTAGTCCGAGTTTCCAACAGAGCGACAATCGACGGATTAGCAGAAGAGCGAATCCTGCGAAGATGATCATTAAAAGAGGAGCCAGCAGCCCCTTGAACATTCCAAAATAAAATATTAACCATAAGAGAAGAGATGGAAAGAAAGGACCTAATCAACCAACATGGTGTTGGTAGCCGCAGGCGTAATCTTGCCCTTGTCGCAAGGAGAACGCGACGCCATATCAACACTAACGATGGGGTTATCCGGCGAACCACTGTCTTCTTGATTGTGGACCGCAGCCATATTCCCCGGAGACGTATCTAAATGCTGGCCCTTTGCTTGAATAGAGTCAAGGCGACTCGTTGCCGATTTAACCCAATCAGACAGTAACGGCATGGATGGTAACCGATCAATTCTCTTCTTCCCCTTGGACTGAGGTTTAACCAGATTTTTACTACTTTTTTGCACACCTTGAACCCGAATTTTACTATGTTTTGGTGTCGCATGGACCTTACGCCCGTCATTCAAAATAGATATAGCATTATGAGTCGAACCCACAGCTTCACTGTTATGTTCCACCACCGTCGGCTTCACCCCTGGAATAGTAGGCGATATTTTCCACTCAGCATGTTGCCTATTCTCCAATGGCCTCGGTTTACTAGCAGCCACCTTAGTTACAACCGAAGACGAAGCACCATGAGCACCTTCGGAAACGCCAGAAATCTGAGCAGCAGCATTACCCATGGGAACTATATCATTACGCACATTAGTACCTTCGGATGCAACCTGCTTCCCTTTATCTTCACGCACAACAGCCTGGTTTAAAAGCACATCATTGCCACCAGCCTCATGCGCTGGTTCAATGCTTTCCAAATCCCGTAACACAGCAAATCGAGAGTGGGTAACACCACCACCACTCTTGTTCGATGTACCAGCTTCACCCATCTTGCGCGGTCTACGCTTCCTACCTTCCGCAACCATCCACGGACCATAAAGATCATCACGCTCAACCTCAACCATTGGATTTGTTACCGGAACCGTAGTTTCTTTCGAGTTTTCAACTACTTTACTAGCGCAAAAATCCATTGTATGACCATAGACCCCACAGTGATAACATATCAGATGAAGTCCCTCGTATTCAATCTTCTGAACAAAATTATCAATTCCGATACAGGGTAGTAGAGGCTTAGACAAATCAACCAAAATAGCTAACCGCGCAAACTTACCCCGCTCACCTGCAACCGTATTATAATCTATTTTGATAACTTTACCGATAACCTCAGCAATACGGCGAAAAAGACTCTTCGAATAGTATCTAAAAGGTAAGCCCGGCAACCGTACCCAAACCACAACCTGAGATGGGTAAGCCTTCGTAGTCGAAAACTCCCTCGTCCATGGTTGAACCGTAAGATAACTCCCAAAGATCGTCCATGGACCAGTAGTAAGCACACGAACATAATCCTCTTTTTTTTTCTAATTTAACCAGAAAAAATTCATTATCCAGATCAATCAGTTGAAATCGGCCCTCTAACTGCCACAACGACTGGATACGATTCCAGAGGACGCGGTAACTGATAGAACGACCAAGCAATTTAACAACCAACGCCTTCTCCATGGTACGATCAACCAGTTCATGAATTCTCTCCGAAAATTTGATGGTCGGATACGGGCCGCCTAAATTAACTGTCACATCTTCGTCCCGCACAACCACCACCGCCTCAGAACCATTCGAGAAAGACGATCCTTTACTACCAGTATCGCCTTGCAGGACACTAGCATACGATTTAGTTGTCGACGTGCTGTTAGGAATCTCATCACCAGCCATAGCAACATCAGTAACCTCTGGGTTTGCAGTACTACCACCATAAAAAATCGGGTTCCCGACCACAGTCATACCGACCGGAATTTCCACGTCCGACCGACGCTCACCAACCACGCCCGTGTTCAACGCCTCACAGCCATTCATACCCACAGCCCCAGACGGACCATGTAGCGGAGAAAACTGCATCTCCAACCCCGACCCAGCCGGTATGTCTGTCATCAGACCTACTTTCCGCACATCACCCTCGCCCGCAGCGAAGCCAGCCTCTTCCTTCACGCCGAGAATGTCTCTACTGACCCCTGGAGGACGCCCAGCCGATTCAGTAATCCCCAGCGACGCCGGCGAAACCCCTCCGACATTAGGGTTTTGGTTTTCCGAGTTGCCCGCGAGATCCGAATTCCTCGGAGACATGAGTTGACTTTTTTTAGTACAGTAGTGTGAATAATTTTTTTATCACATGACAAAAAAATAATCAATCCTTATCCGTTAACTGTATTATAAGGTAGAAACTAAAAACGAAAAAATTCATGCAATCAAAAGAATTCTATTAAACCAACACCATTGTCCATTTTTTAAAACGAAAGAATTCATGCAAAACATCTCTTAAACCACCACCTCTTAAACCAACACATTAATGGTTATAAATCATGCAAAAATAGAATCTATTTGGGTAATTTCCAGTCGCGTTGGTCAGGACTCAGGAGTAACTAAAGAACTCGTTAAATAGAATTAACCGAATTCTTTCACCAAAATTTTTCGATATTTTGTTCTTGATTTAACTTAATTAATTTTGATTTGATTTTGAAAAAAAATCAATTCAATTAATTAATATTTTAAATAATAAATTATAGGTATATGTTTAATTATTTATAAAATAAAAAATTTAAGTAATTGTATATAATTATTTGTTATTATTATTTTATAAATAAATCTGAAAAGAGTAAAAAATATAAGTCTAAACTATAAAATAAATGCTTAAACTATGTTTTTTTAATAGTTGCCTAAAGTATTTTTTTTTATTGAAATAAGTGCCTAAAATTTATTTTTGGCTTATTTTAAAGTCAATTTTGACACCTACTTTGATAACTATTTCAAAAAAATGAAAGTTTAGACAACTATTTCAGCCAAAAATAATTTAAACAACTATTTTAGTTAAAAACGAAACTTTAAATACTTATTTCAATTAAAAAATATTTCAGAGAGCAATTATTTTGTAGTTAAGTCAAAATATAAATCAGTTTATTTAATATAATTGAAATTAAGAAGAAAAAAAAAAAATAAACTGCTGAAGAATTATACTCTTCTTCGTCCAAATGTCTTCCGTTCCCCCCATTTTACATTTTCCCTGCAAAAGCCAAAATGGCAACAAAAATTTCAAAATCCCCATGGGAGCCCCTCAACAGTTCTCACACATCCAAAGTGCTGAAAGCTGCAATTTTCTCAAGATTTCTTCTTTTGATCCTTACTATCCTATGGCGTTCCCTTCTCACCCCTTACGATACCTCCGCTCCCCTCAACCCAACTTGCCTCCACAATCCTTCTTCCTTCCCTCCGCCTCTCCTCCCCTCCCTCGCTTCCGCCGTCGAGAACGGCGTCGTTTGGGACAGCGTTTACTTCGTTCGGATCGCTCAGTGCGGGTATGAATACGAGCAGTACTACGCGTTCCTGCCCTTATTGCCGGCCTGCATTTTTGCCTTTTCGCGCACAGGTTCGGTTTAACTCAAGAATTAAGGTTCCATTTGTCTGCCATTTTTTTAATTTTTTTTCTCTCCTGTAAATTTGCAGTCTTTGCGCCGTTGGTTCCGCTGATTGGTTATAGGGCAGTGTTGGCGCTGTCTGGTTATTTTGTTTGCAATGTTGCGTTTATTTTTGCGGCGATTTACTTTTATAAGTAAGCTTTCATTTCCAGCTACTTGATACCTGAAATATTCCATTTCCTGTCACATTGCTGCTTTGCATGCTACGTTTTTATATTTTACTACTTATGAATGTTCTCCTCGTGCTTCTTGCTCCAACAGGCTTTCAGTTATTATTTTGAAGGACCCCAATGCAGCCCTGCAGGCTTCCGTTTTGTTTTGCTTCAATCCAGCGTCCATATTCTACTCATCAATGTAATGCTCCTCATTTCTTTCTTCAATTGTTGATTTTCAAAGGGTGAAGGTGGTTGTGGATTATCTTTTGTGTCTTCTTGTGATTGCAGATATTCCGAGAGCTTGTACGCCTTGTTGTCAGTTGGCGGATGCTACTATTTAATATCTGGTTCAAATAATATTGCTGTGCTTTGGCTTGCTCTTTCCGGTTTCGCAAGATCTAACGGAGTGCTCAATGCTGGTTATTTTGGGTTTCAGACAATGCATCAGGCTTATGATGCTTTTTCAGGGAAAAAGCGTCCTTTTGTAAGTTTTTTTTGGTTTCTTAGATACAATGCTACACTTGCAGGCTGCTTTTATTTTCCCATAAGGCTTCTTCATTAAGGCAAATCGGAAAGGGATATAGTTGACTGCTTATAGATGATTATCTTCCATTGATGTTCAATGGGATTTGCATGTGAGCCCAAGTTTGGAAGAAAAGTGCATGCTGCAGACTGCAGAGGCATTGCACATAAATCCCCTTTCTAGGTGAAGAAATTAATGAAAATAGGGTTGATAGTTAAGCGAATGAAACTCAAAACCTTACTCTAATACCATGTAGTGAGATAGTTAAGTAATCTATTATCTCGAAGGCTTAAGCTATTAGAATGGACCCAAATTTAATATTCAACTTGCAACTGTCTATTTTGTATGCTTTTGTAACTCTCCCTTTCATGCATTTACCTTCTTTTAAATTTGTTTTTGTAAAGCTGATCTTTTAACACAACTGTCTCATTTCATAGTAATTATATAGATTTTCTTAATCTTAAATTCAATGTGCATATTGACTTTTAGCAGATTAATAAGTAAATTTTGCTTTAGTGTTAAGGTTTTAGTTGAGAGAAGTATAAATCAATCTGGAAACTAGGATATAGAGAAGTAACAGCTTTTTTGATGTTTAAAGAAAATAGACATTTTGTGACATCCTCAAAAAGGAAACATGAACGTTTAATTTGGTATTTTAGAGGTTTAGTCGTTCAAGTGTGTTCATGCCTAGTTCCCAATTTTATTTTGCTCCATTCTGTCTTTAAAGAAATGAATTGGTACAACAAGATAAACTTTTTCCACTAAGTAATTTTTCTTTTTGGTCAGCGGATAACTATTATTGGCTTCATGCTTTATTCGCAGTGCCTTTTTTTTAATATTGTATAATAAGTCAGTTCAGTAAAAATGAGGATATTTTTGTGTTTCGAATCCTTTTTTTGGTCTTACTGTATTTTTCCATTTAAACATTTCCCCACAAGGGCATTTGCAAGTATCCTTTGTGCATGTCTAACATGTTTCCTTAATTGTCTTCACTGGATGTGGAATAATTTTGCTTTTGTCCAAGTGGATATACTAGTTAATTAATTAATCATTTGTTAATATGAACAAATGGATACCATTTTTAGATTTCAATATATGGTATATTGGTATGTGATTTTGCATCAAATGGGGAGGAAAATTGTATCATGCACTGCCATTGGAGTTTTTAGATTCCCCCAGGGTGGTTAGAGAGTTGTCACATACCCTTTTTAAGGTATATTAAAAAACTAAAGAATATACATGGCATTTTTATTTTACGTTGTAGAGCTTAAAATGTTCACTTGAAGTGTATAGAGAAAGATTTTTTATGCAAATGGATGGTTTCATAAACAATTTTCTATTTCCATGCTAGTTGGCATTGTGGATTCTTATAAGTGGAGCACTGCGATGTATCATCATTTTTGTTCCCTTTATTGCTTTTCAAGCATATGGCTACTACAATATGTGTCTAGGGCGTTCTTCTGATGAAATGAGGCCTTGGTGTAAAGCAAGAATACCTTTGCTATACAATTACATTCAAAGTCATTATTGGTATGCTCTTTTGTGACCGTTCATAGTATAGCATTCATTTCAATTTTTAATGCATGAGATGTTAATAATTTCTCAAGTTTTCTAGATGCTAGTTTAAGTAATCCTATTAACAGAAAATTGTTAATGTATCTTGGGAATCTACTTTTTGGCTTCCAAAATAGAGGCAGATTAGATTTTGTTGGGATTCGTTTCTCTGATGCACGCTTTTATATTTTACTCCTTTTATCCTAGGGGAGTGGGATTCTTGAGATACTTCCAATTCAAACAACTACCAAACTTTCTTCTGGCATCTCCAATACTGTCTTTGGCAGTTTGCTCAATTATCTATTATGTGAAGTCAAGACCTGAAATAGTTCGATCATTGGGTTTTCAAGCTTCGGTCGAGGAGAAAAGTTCCATGGAAGTAATTTTTTCATTTCAGAAATCACACAGATCAAACGAAACCCAATTTTCAGAGGAATATTCTTCTAGGAAGCAAGGTATTACTTCCGAAACAAAATGATTGGTGAATTATGAATGTGACACTTATTTTTCTGCAGGGTTGTTGGTTTGGTGGTTCTAGTACTATGTTGTGCCCCTGTTTCTTTCTGCTTGTTTTAGTAATTATTACTATCTTTGTGACAGAAAATCATAATCTTAAATTGAGGAAGAAAATTACACAAGGAGGGGATCATGCCGAGGGCATAACAGTTCATGGATCATCAGAGAAGCTAGGATATACATCTGCTTTTATTCTTCCATTCATCCTACACGTGGGCTTCATGGTAGCTACTGCATTTTTTGTGATGCATGTCCAGGTTTGTTTCTTCTCTTTCTCTGTACATCCTTGAAATTTATCAAGACTGCACTATATCAATATGGTTTAGAAAACTTGGTAACATTTGTAAGCATGAGATCAACCTTTTTCTCTCTTCTTTCCTCCCTCCTTCTGATTTAATTGAATTGTTGTTTTGCCTTGCGATTTCTATGGGGACTAAGATTGTTGTTGGCACTCCCAATCCCATATTATGTTTACTGGCCTGGTGGGGCTTATATGTCTGAAATTTCCTAGTGAATCAACTTGGAATATATCACTTAATTGCCTGTCATATCCAATTATGAACCCTAAATCTAATCATGAAATAGTTCACAAATGGCTGGCCCTTATTAAATGGTTGGCCTTGCTTCTTGGTATATAGTAAGTAGAGTAAAAGGTAGCTTTGTATTTAACATTTACACATTTGGGAATTGACAGGTTGCAACACGTTTCTTGTCGGCCAGTCCTTCTCTGTATTGGTTTGCTTCATTAATACTGACGTCGCCCAGTAGGAGTAAGAAATGGGGATATATGATATGGGCATACTGTTGTGCCTATATCCTTATTGGTAGCTTGCTCTTCTCAAATTTCTACCCTTTCACTTAATTATGGCCCAATCCTATGGATGGAAAGGTAGGCAAACTGTATATTTCACCTAAAAGTTATCTTCCACGGGAGATGAGCATTGTTTGAATAAGTTTTGCTCTTGAAAAGGATCGCCGTCCTCTGCCGAACACTTGAGAATTTTCTCCTATTAGTGGAGACCAAAGTGAAAATTAAATTAGGCAAACCAATAACCCGGATGAAGAATATTCATTGCCGATATTGAAAATGAAAAAGAAATTCAAGCTTCTGCTTTTTGATACATTTATCGAACAAGTCTGACATGGTACTGAATGTATAGGCATATTCATCGTGAATTTGGGCATGGTTTAGCTGAATGAACAAAGAAAGATGTTAGCTACCATTACCAACAATTGTTGGGTGCATTGGTAAGCATATTGCACTTGTATTTGGGGCTGAATAATTACTACCATTTCACTTGTATTTGCATTTTCTTTATTAACTCCAATCTCTGATTTTAAAATCTTTAGTTCAAAGTTCAACTCGAGATGTGTTTTATAATTCACATGATAATAAATTATTCATCAAGTTATTAATGGCTACAAATTATTTCAACTGAAATTAAATACTATATATTTTGGTTAATTAATTTATAGTTAATTCCGATCAAATTGCTTAACCTGGGCAAAATAGTCAAACTCAAAGACCAACAACTTGGAAAAAGTTATATAAATTTATTTAATTGTTACGTCATAATACCACCCGCAGTTAACATTGGTGGTTTGATTGAAATCAAACTAAAAGTTTAGTGATTTAAGTCAAAATATAATTGATCTAGAAACCTAATTTTTATTTTTATATAATTCAAGTCACCACATTTTGATTTTAGTTTACCAAATAGTATATTTATAATTCATAAAAACAATAATTTTTTTTGTTTAAAATATGTTTTTTCAATAAAAAAATGTATTTTAAAATGCTATTTTTCTAGATGAATCAAGTTATAATTTATTTATTTGATATAATTTTAAAATATAGAAACAATTAAATAAAAATGATTTTGATATTATTAAAATATCAAACCATTTTATTTATCTAACTAAAACTATCTAAGGTTAGATGTTTATGATACAGCACCTCATGAATCACTCTTCTTTTTTCACATTCAATATTAATAAGAAATAATTTATAGAGGAAACATTAAATTTAAATTTTAATTCATTAAAAATAAATGAATTAATTAATCTGCAAAAAGATTTAATTAATCAATCTGTATCTTTCACATGGGAAGGTTAAGGTATAGAGTATAGACAGTAGTAGTAGAGAGGGAAGTGAAAGGAGTGATTTATTTATTGTATAAATGTTTTTTCACATCACACCTACTAAATACTAATCTAATCTAAATACAGAGATAGAGAGTATCGAAGAGCAGCAAAGACCAAAAACTAAGAACACAAGCAGATCAAATCAGAAAAAAAATGGGAGCAACGACAGTTCATTCACCGGCACTCACGTATTTTTCCATGTTATCACTTCTCTCACTTTGCCCTCCGTTTGTTATCTTACTGTAAGCAAACTCAACACTTCTTTTTTAATTTGGTTTTTTATTACTACAATAATGCAAAGTTGTTAGATCTTAGTTGTGTTGATAATTGTTGGTATTGTGGTTCTTGTTCCTTGTAAAATCTCTGAAATTAATAGATTTAATGGAGGTTTATGTTTGTACTGAAAAATCTCTGAAATTAATAGATTATTATGTTTATATATATATTGGGGATATTTCCTTATCTATTAAAGTTTTGAATGATTGTTGTGGAATGGAATTTTTATTCTTTTCTGTTTGGATAGCGAGAAAATGAAGGAAAAAATGCTCGAAGTTTGAATCTTTGTTTAGTTGCAAAGTAAGATTGAATAATAAATTGAGAAAAGTTTCAATTTCATTTAGTAGCTTCAGGGATATATATATTTCATCTCGGTTGTTGGCGCATGATTGGGATGGAAACACGTGTGAGAGGAAATATGTAAACAAAAATTGGGCTTAGAAAGAGGAATATTGTTTTATAGATCCGAATACATTTGCATGTGCACATAGGTGAGCTAGTCTTGCTTTACTATCTAATGCATTATGCTACTCGGAGTCAAGTCTGAGTCTCGAGTATGAGTATGTGTCTTACACGGGTATGATCAGATTTTTTCTGAATTTTTTCATTCTTACTTGTTTTTTGCAAAATCTACTGTAATTTGCTTCATGATTGCATATTAATGCTATTAGAAAAACAATGTTCTGATTTATGCAAGTACAATTGAGCATTCAGCTTTGAGTATTTGACCATAGTTGTAGGCATGTAAAACATATGTTGTTCTAACTTCTCATTTTTCTTGAAGTATTCATGTCCGCACATAGATATGTGGAAATGTTTTTCCAAGTCATGGAAATTTTGGAAAGAGTTGTAGATACCTGAGTCTAAGTAATATGGTGTAAAATTCTTCTGTAGCTGCTTCATTGAGTTCTTCCTTGTTTTTACCAAACTGACAGTAAGTTGATTCCTGAGTTCGTATTAAAATTGCTTCTTTCCTACACGCAGATGGTATACAATGGTACATGCTGATGGATCCGTCGTTCAAACTTGGAATTTTCTCAAGCAGCATGGTTTGCAGGGTTTTCTAGAAATATGGCCACGACCCAGTGCCATTGCTTGGAAACTAATTTTTGTTTACGGAGCATTTGAAGCAGCACTTCAATTGATTCTCCCTGGAAAGAGGGTTGAGGGCCCAATATCACCCACTGGGCACCGACCTGTTTACAAGGTTTGTTTGAATCTATGTTACTCCAACTGTTCGTTTTTGTAGAAATTACGGGTATATGAATACGAGTCCCCTCCAATATTAACACTTGTAGTGTAGGTTTGATTTACTTAATGTTTTTTTTTTCGTGTTTATATATTCAAAATGGAATTATGAATGCTTAAATCAGAATATGTATAACTATTTTATCATATAAATCATTAGTTTTGTTTTATTGATTTTGCAGGCGAATGGTATGGCAGCGTATTTTGTGACATTGGTTACCTATATTAGTCTTTGGTGGTAAGGACTTTTCTTTTTAGCATATCATATGCAATTGCTGAATTTCTTTTCTTTGATTGAAGAAATATATGACCTCTCAATATACTGGTCATCAGAAGTGTGAGAGGAAAACCGGGACTGTAAATAAGGGCCTTGTATCAGTTCAGAAATAATGTTTCTGGTTGTTGATTCAATGTACCGACTTCTTTTTTCGATTTCGTAAAGAGTGGTTTTGAACTGAGCTCTTATAGAAGTGGGATACATGCACCTACTCATTGAGCCAAATATCCGGATGACATGCTCTGACTTCCACTCTTACTTGGAAGTATGCCTATGATTGTCATTGTACTGAACTGCTGTTTACACTTGCAGTGTTTTGAAGTTCTTATTGGTACCTCAGAAATATAATCAATAATATTAACTTCATTGCTTTGATCCTTTTTCCCCCTTGACTCAACTTTCAAGCAACATTAATCCCTCTACCAATTTTTGTTTCCAGGTTTGAGATTTTCAACCCCAGTGTTGTTTATGATCATTTGGGAGAAATATATTCGGCACTCATATTTGGAAGCTTGATCTTTTGTGTTTTGTTATACATTAAAGTGAGGAAAGAAGTTTACGTTGATTTAAGTTTTTTTTTTTCCTTTCTTTTTTTTGTTCGCCAGTTAATGGTTTGATTATAATTCCCTAAATTACGCTTTATGTTTGTAGGGTCATGTGGCTCCTTCTTCTACTGATTCTGGGTCATCTGGGAACTTAATTATTGATTTCTATTGGGTAAGAATCTGTGAACTTTTTATATGTACATTAACTAATTTTCTTTTTAAAGTTCCTTTCCGAGCATGAAAGATAGGGATCAAGTAGAATATGAAACACTGCCACGAATGATACAGATTAATATTTTTAGTTGAAGTGTGTGTTGCTGTGGATTGAGGGCGTCTAACTGAAATTCAAACCTTTGGTGCTATTTGTTTTAGAAATCTATGATTCGTGCTATGAACTCACATGCATAGACATGCAAAAGATAGGTCAGTATATATGTTTCAGAGATGTATAAGATTGTGAAAAGAAACAAGAACTTTTCAAAAACAAACCAGAAAAGTAGAATCAGCTATTAGTGTTGTCCTAAAATGAAGAAAGAGACTGAGGAAGTAATAATAGAGCAGCTGCAAATTCTTGAAAGACGAGTTCATATCAATAATTATGCAGCATAACTTTAAGAATGCATTCCTTTGATGCATGTGGTGAGCATAAAAGTGTTAATGTGGTGGTCATTCCTGTACGGTCATTGTGTGCAGGGTATGGAGTTGTATCCGCGAATTGGCAAAAGTTTCGACATCAAAGTCTTTACGAATTGCAGATTTGGGATGATGTCTTGGGCCGTTCTCGCCATCACTTATTGCATAAAGCAGGTAAGTCTCGCTGTTTAACTTTTGCAGTGTGGGTTGCGCTAACAAATCTCTCTAAGATTGCATATTGCTAGGCCTCATTAGCCTTAGATAATCATTTTGATGCCATCTTTGATATCATTCTTTTTTCTTTTCTTTTGGTGTATCAGTACGAAGCCAATGGTAAAGTTTCGGATTCGATGCTTGTGAATACAACATTGATGCTTGTGTATGTTACAAAGTTCTTTTGGTGGGAAGCTGGTTATTGGAACACAATGGATATTGCACACGATCGAGGTTTGCACTTGCTCTACTTTTATTTCTAGAAGTGTCATTTATTGTTCGTTTGTTGGCTAATATTAAATAAGCGCTCAAACTATTCTAAATTTCTAGAGAAAAGAAGCTATGATCTTCTATTGTTACCGGATATGGCCCTCTTTTACAGTATATACCCTAGCTCCTGTTGACAAAAAGATGTCTCCTAGATGATTTGGCTCTTGGAATGTGGAAAAATTGGTTGAATGGGGCCATAATATTTTCCACTCGACCAGTTTAGCCATGTCTGGAAAGCACAGCGGCATCAACATTCATGGAAGATGAAAAAATATAGAAAAATTGAACACTCCCACTTTTGAAACAAATCTATATCCAGTCCGAGTAATATAGAATATAAAAACATGTATACAAAGCTACCTGTGTATTTGCATATGATCATTTATATGTGCCAATTATCCGATCGTAGGCTATGGTATTGATTTTCCACCCAATCATGCATCATCTATAGGCAGTAATAGATATGCCTGGTTTGATTTTTGTTGGTTTCAGATAAACCTAAAACTGAACTATAAGTTCTTAGCCTAATTTCTAGTGATCTTCAAATGTTTAGTGTTTTGATTACTGAAATATTGTTTCGATATCTATCTCATCTTAATTCATGTCTGAGTTTTGGCAGCTGGTTTCTATATCTGTTGGGGATGCTTGGTTTGGGTTCCATCCATATATACATCACCAGGGATGTACCTTGTCAACCATCCGGTGAACCTCGGAACACAGGTATGTTACTGTTTTTCTCCGAAAATTATGGACAATACATTGTTTGCCATCTTTTTTCATTATGTGTATGTTAACAGTGTTATGTCATTTGTTTGAAGATCAATGATCCCTATGATTTTGGATTGCAATTGTTTGAAATAATTAAGAACATTTTTTTGCTGTGTTACTCTGACTGTATCTTTTTCTATGTGTCCAAACATGGATATGGGGACCTGATTCTCTGAAGGCCCTCTATATACATGAAAATTTTGGAAAAAGATAATGAACACACCCTTATCCACACAATAACATGGATTTTTTTGTCTATTTAACAATTTATAAAAGTTATCTACCAGATTTAGATTTCAGTCTTCAGTTTCCGAGCGGTTGAATGAAAAACAGACTCTTCTAAAAGTCTTATTCATCGGAAGTGAGACTTGTGCTAAATTTTAACCAGTTTTTGAAGTTAAAAGTTAACACAGTCGGTGTCGGCATATAAAGAAAGATCCCTTCTAAAAATTTGCTTTCTATTTTGCAGCTTGCACTGTATATTCTTGTCGCTGGCATTCTTTGCATATACATCAACTACGATTGTGATAGGCAAAGACAAGAATTTCGCAGAACAAATGGAAAATGCAAAATCTGGGGGAAAGCTCCATCAAAGGTGCTTGTCTCATGGCATTTTTCATCTCAATTTTCTTGTTTGTAAATCCGAACGTTGGTGTTCAAACTCACTTTCTGAACTTGCCTGGTCTTTTCTACAGATTGAGGCCACCTACACGACAACATCTGGGGAAACCAAAACCAGCCTTCTTTTAACATCAGGATGGTGAGTTTGTCTAGTGTGAATATGAAATTTTCTGAGGAAACCAGCATGCATATGGCAGTTGAGGAGGTTGCATTGGTTCATTTCAGCGGATTGATATCATTCCTCATAAACCTTAATTTATCAATATGAGGTTTAAAATCTAGAAAGATGATAGAATCTTATGAATTTTCATTATCCTTCTATTGTGGACATATTTATCAGCTAAATCAGCATGTACAATCTGGAATTGAGTGGCCCTTCATAGGAAATGATGTTCACATAGTTTTCATTGCCGGAGAATATATTTGAGCTGTGGCTTGCACCTCACCGTAACAATCATAACATTGATTTATATCATGGCTCTTGCAGGTGGGGTTTGGCACGTCATTTCCATTACGTGCCGGAGATATTAGCTTCATTTTTTTGGACCGTTCCAGCTTTGTTCAACCATGTAAGCTTGTTCATAATTGTTACAATTAAACTACTTGGTCCTACTCATAACCAAATCTGAAAATTTTAGTTCTTTCGGTTACTTTATCAGTTTCTGCCATACTTCTATGTCGTGTATCTTACCATTCTCTTAATCGACCGAGCCAAAAGGGATGATGACCGGTGCCGATCCAAGTAAGCAACTTTAACTTGTGTTGTTCAGTGATTTTATTACTTTTTCCCAATAACTTGCCTCAACTCTTTTCTATGTTGTCAAGTGTCTTTATCCTGCATGAGTTCAATCTGGAAAACGTTGTCTGTCAATTGGTTTTAGGTTTCGGATGCTTAATATCAAGCATTAACCATTGTAATGACAGAAGATCAACTTTTACGAATGAGACCATTCATCTTAAATCAAAGTTGAATAGGGTCCTAACAAAAAGTTGTACATTTTTCAGATATGGCAAGTACTGGAAACTATACTGCAACAAGGTTCCGTACAAGATCATCCCTGGAATTTACTGAGAACAAAAGCGGGGGCGGTTGGATTGAAGTCACTCTCAATGTTTGGCCATGAGAACTGTTTTGTAACATCATCATGTCCTTTGGTTTTTTTGGAAGGTTTAATGAAATGTAGGACTCTTTGGTTGGTTGAATCCTAGGATGTCTGTATTTGGAGTGATAATGATTTGGTAATTTGAATTTCTACGAGTTCATTCGTTTTTTTTAAATAACTAACCAATTAAACGCTGTGGCTATATGAAAATGGACTCTAAATTTAAAAATAATTTTGCATATCAACTCTCGAAATTACCCACCGGCAAGGAGAGAGGGAGCAGCTGGATGTCCATCGATTGTCGGAAACGAGTTAATAAATCTCATCGCAGGATCTGACGAATATGAACCAACATTACAACATTCCTAAACTTGGCCCTGCTTAATTCATTAAGGACATCGGATCGATGGGAGCTTCTGTGTAACGTGCCTAGCAAAGCGTGGTTTTGCTAATATGGATTTTGATATATTCATCTTGATCTCGTGTTCGCGTCGTTCATTGCCGAATGACGGTGTTATTGCGGATAACGTATTTAATCTGTAGTTGCTAGTTGCTAATTGCTACATCAAAGTAACTTTGGAGGTATTATAAGGTTGACAACCAAGTTGGGTTGAAATGAATTATACAAATGCTCGGTTTCATATACATGCTCGAACCTGATACGGGTTTCATTTACCCTTAATAACCTATTTTCTTAGAGGGGGGGGGGGGGGGGGGAAGAAAATTTCTGTCAGGTCGATATCCCATAAGTACGGTACGGGTTATTTTACCATCCATAAACTTTCTGGAATTTGGCAATTCCAGGTATATGCAAAATTTGACAACGAGTAGGGAAAACAACACACAATAATTGATAAGAAAATAAACAAGTCCATGAACTCGATGATATAGATGGAAATCTCATTTTCCCCAGCCAAATCCAAGGGGGAATACACATCTTATTGCATACATACATGATTGAAAAACGGATTCAGTGCCACAAAATAATAAATAATGAATTCACACCAAATAGGGCTCTAGAATTCATGCCAACAAAAGCTTCTAGCGAGATACAAGTTTCTTAGATGGACAGAGAAGAGAGAAACCTGGACCAGGATAGGGGGAAAACTCTAATCTTTTAGTTTTAAACTTCTCTTCACCTAGTCTCATCCTCCAATGCCCGGAAACCAGCTGTAAGATCCTCGTTAAGCTTTTTGAATTTTGCCACAAGGGCCTCTTCTCCTTCCGCTGGGTCTTCGAATTTCTGTGACCTGTGATGTAAAAAAGGGACAAATTAAGCACATCATCATCACTTATTTTGGTTCCAAAACAAGGGATCCTAGAAAACAACTTTTTGCATCATTTCGACTTTATTCATTTTTGTATCTCAAACTTACACTAATCTATAAAAGAGATCTCCCAGGCGATGCTTGATAAGACTGTATGTTATCTTCTGACCATCCATCCCGGCTGCTTTCTCCACTGCCTGCACATGACACCAAACTCCATCACAAACTTTGATTATTATATATATTTCTATAACATGCAGTGGTACTTTTCTTAGCATACATTTCGCTTGTTAGTGGCTTAGATAGTTTAGAATTTAAAATACAATTTTCCGTGTGCAATTTCTCTTCCCCATAAAGAAGTTGTCATTTTCTTTCCCCTAGCCTTTTCCAAATAGCTAAAACTGGGGCTAATTTGCCGAGACAGTCCCAAATTATGATTAAAAAAGTGCAATTTAGTCCATGTACTATATAGAATCGAGGAATAAAACCCTTGTATTTCTAATCTTGGCACAAATAAATAAACTTGATAAACATCATAAAAAGAAAACGGCCAAAATACTTGCATTGACTTCTAAATCTGATCTATTTTACTTAATTGTGCATCAGAAAAAAGTTGACACTTTCCAACTCATTGTCAGATTATAGAAGTCCACGTCAACACCGAAAAACAACCATCATAGAAATATTGGAAAACATAATAGTATCGAAAAACAGTTGAAGTAGTGGTGGAGAGCATGGTTGCATTACCTGGTTGGCCAAAGTATTGAAATGAACAATATTGCGCATCATCCAAACAGACTTGTAGAATGGGCAGAACTTGTCATATCTGTCACAGCAAAACCAAGAAACACGTGCATAGAAGGAAAACAATATGAGAACAAAAACATTTAAACAATGATAGCTACTAGATAATTTTCTGGTATCAAATGGTAAAGGCTGAAGCTTACGGAGTAAAAGCATTTTGAGCAAGATAATCTTCCCTTAAAAGTTTAGCAGTTTCTAATGTGATCTTATCTGTTTCAGCTAGAGCATCCTTTCCTACAAGCTGTAACAATAAAAATAGCAGTGAGTGCTGAAGTGAGATGAGACAAAAAGACGGTCCTAAAAATTTACAGTAGCATACTACATGATTAAATGTGTCCAAAGGCCAGGGTGCAGGGCCGCAGGCTGATTTTTTTCCAAGTTCCTCAACCAAGCCTGGCTGGCAATGTTTTTATTATTAAGTAGTCATTTGGGTGGGGCTAGCCAGAATTTGTCCAGTACGGGCTGAGCCTACCAGGTCAAACAAGGAGCCCACCCTTAAACAGGTCTAACATAAACAAGACCAGCAATGACATTACAACCTGAACTTGTAAATGAAAGCAAAACGAAGGGACAAGAGGATGAAAGCAAAACTATGTTGTGTATAATGATTCAGCCTCCATTCTAATTCATCAAGAAACATTGCATGATAAGGAACATACCTGGACAATTTCATTCAGATCATCTTCCCTCTGAAGCACCTCTCGGGCCTTTGTCCTAATGCTAATAAAATCAGGGTCAAATTTCTCATAGAAAGACTCCAATGCCTGGGAACACAAGAAACAATCAATCAAATAAAAAAGTTGTACCACTTGTGAAAAGGCCAGCTCAAGGAAAGAATAAAGAAAATTTGTTTTTTTAGGGGGGGATAATTAACAAACTAAGAGGGATCAGATTATGAAAATACCCCCGAGTACTTTGAGTATGAAATAAGCCAGTTGACAGAAGGGAAATGCTTCCTCTGAGCAAGTTTCTTGTCAAGACCCCAGAAAACCTAAAATCCAAACCAACAACATGGAGATAGTTTTCTTTTCTTGCATGGATAAGTATAACAGTCGTACACAGCACTAACATAACTGAGGGGGTGTATAAAATCTTGATTTATACCTGGACAATACTAAGGGTTGCAGATGTCACAGGATCAGAGAAATCTCCTCCAGGAGGAGAAACTGCACCAACAATTGTGACACTACCTGTCCGTTCTGGCCCACCAAGGCATTTAACTTTACCGGCTCGTTCATAAAAAGAGGCTAATCTTGCAGCCAGATAAGCAGGATATCCACTATCAGCAGGCATTTCAGCCTGCAAGAGAAATTAACATAGATGCCAACATGAGCTTAATAGAAAGAAAGATGTGAAGACAATAGGGTGAATACTGGAAGTATACCAGACAGAAGGAAAAAATAACAATTTCGTTCACTTTCATTAATGAACAAAAACAAAACACAGCTACTTTTCCGCCAAATCTTATTTATGACAGTATTTATAAGCCGAAGGACCAAGAAAACTGGAAAAAGAAGAAATAGCAGGTCTACCCAAATCACTGAAACAATATCAATTTATTGTCAGCCATAAGAATTGCTATTGAACAGAGACTAAACTGAAGCATTCTCCATGCACCAGGTCAACATGCCTAAACTATATGAAGCATTAGGAAAAATGATAAGTCAAAGGGAAGACAGGTTATTTCATTAGCAAAGTTTTGGCAGAGTCTTACCAGCCGTCCAGAAATTTCACGCAATGCTTCTGCCCAACGAGATGTTGAGTCTGCCATCATACTAACATTGTAGCCCATATCTCTGAAGTATTCAGCTATTGTGATCCCTGCATATCCATTAAAAGAAGTGTTACTGCAGCCCAAGTCCTTTTCAGAATACAGGAGGCAACATAGATAACAAGAATAGATCCCACAAATTGTCATGTAATTAAAGAAATTAGCCAAAAACAACAATTGGACACTCTTAGTCCCAAAGGTTACACTTCATGCACTAGTTCACTATCCAATTACCACAATTAGCAATTCAAAGTTTTACCCGTATAAATTGAGGCTTCACGAGCTGCCACAGGCATGTTAGAAGTATTAGCCACAAGTGTAGTGCGCTTCATGACAGATTCCTCACGACCATCAGGCAATGTCATTGTCAATTGAGGAAAATCCATAAGAACCTGAATTAAATAAAAACAGAATCAGGGTACTAAAATCCACCAGATGGAAAAAATTCAAATTGAAAGATAAACACACACACCTCAGCCATTTCATTTCCTCGCTCCCCACAACCAACATAGACAACAGCATCGGAATTTGAGTACTGCACATGGTCAAAAAAATAGACACAACGAATATGTATAATTGAATTACTGAAAGAAGTCAAAGTTCAATAGAAATATATAAAAACTTAACCTTAGAAAGAGCTTGACTAATCACAGTTTTACCACAGCCAAATGCACCAGGAATAGCACAAGTTCCACCAAGAACCGAGGGGAATAGGGCATCAAGAACACGCTGACCACAAACAAAGTCAATACCAAATTCCTTCGGAAGAAATACTGATTAAAACAACCCATAATAAGAGTTACCTGCCCAGTAAGCAGAGGGGTATCTGCAGCAAGTTTTGATGCGACAGGCCTAGGTGTACGTACAGGCCATGTCTGTAAACAGGTGTAGCATAGTCGAAATAAAATATTAGCAATAGTTAAAAAGAAAAAGTTAATACAGATGGAAAAATATTGACTCAACACAAATGACCTGCCAACCATCAAACACAAGTCAACTAATAAAACGACAATGGTCCAAAGCTAATTAACAAAAATTATCATGGCCAACACCAACTTCTAGTACAAGGGATGACCAGTGTCCATACATTACCCATCCCCACTCAATAATTTGACTCAAAAAATAATCAATAAACCCACCTACTGTCACCTATAAGCATGGGAAACGAAATGAGTTGGTAAAAAAACCTGAAGCATGGTGATTTTCTTTTTGACACCTTGAAACTCAAGTTCCAGAACAGTATCCTGCAATGAAGTAAAAGGGTCAAATACAGCAAAAAAAGGAAGTTTTATACCACATTGAAGCATATAGATGTCATGATAAAAGAGTTAAACAGCCAAACCTTCAACGAATATTGACCAGGGGGAGCAATGTAAGTGACCTTTCCCATTGCATCAGGAGGCAAGGCAACATGATGTTGCATCAAAGTGTTTTCGAAGACGGTCTGCATTGAAGCTAAAGTATTATTTTAAGGACCCTAGAAAATTTAAAAAGAAACAAAATTAAGTGATCCAAGCACCATCCGATTGTGCTATAGGAACTGATTTATACATTTTTTCTTCAAGAGATGCAATGAGTTGAAACATGTAGGTAATTATTCAGGGTTTTGGCTCCCTAGCCCTCAAACAAAAATTGTCTATATGCTGAGTTTTGTAGACAAAAATCAAAGCAAATTGCAATTATGCACTCTCCCTCCCAGTCATTTTCTGCTTCGGCTTGCTTAAGGAACTAATATTATTAAATGAGAACACAAGGCCATTAAACTTACAGCATACAGGTCTCCACCAGTTAGCAGGTCTCCCTCACCTGCATAAGAATTGTATTGAACACCAACATCAGAAGCCAACATTTAATTAAGTTGCATCTTAATAGCTACGTACCGATTTTTTTGGGCTGAAACTCCCAAAGAGTATCTTTGTCAAGAGCTGGGACAGAAACTCCTCTAGGTATGTACACATCACCCGATCTTTTAGCGATAGTTTTCAATGGCCTCTATGTTGATATAAAATTGAAACAAAAAAGAAGAGCAGATATCAATCAACACATACTCCTAATAATTCTATTTAACAGCACAGCAGCTAAAAGATGAGATGATTTCCATAACAATTGAATAGAAAGAGCTATGGAAGTAGAGGAGTTTAAACTGCAGGCATGGTATGGTTGAACCTGAATGCCATCAAAAATGTTTCCCAATATTCCCGGTCCCAACTCGACAGACAGGGGCTGCAAGAATAACATATGATATAAGCTCAAAATTCTAATCAACTTGCTGTCGAAAAAATGAAGTGTGCTAGCATAGTTTTAAAAGTCAAAGAGAAGAAACAATAGCACACCTTGTGTGTACGCAGAACTGGATCATTAACCATCAGGCCAGCTGTTTCCTCATAAACTGAAATAAGAACACAGTGAAAGTTCCTTATCAATTTTAGAACTCATTTCCGCAAAGGATCCACACTTAACCACAGGTGGTTCTTCTTCTCTTTACAAACTTCCAATAAAGCACAGATAATAGGCAAAAGGAAACCTTTAACTGAAAAGCCTAATGTAGTAATGTTGGTATTAAGAAGACACCTTGGATTGTAGCAGAGTCTCCTTCCAACCGAATGATTTCGCCGATCAGATTATCATGTCCAACACGGACTAATTCATACATAGCAGCACCAGCCATTCCATCAGCAACGACGACTGGTCCAGACACCTGTGTGATAGTTTTTAAGGGGAGAAACCAGAAAAAAGTAAGAATAAAATGCATTAATCCTAGCTAATTCCGAAGGCTCTAGTCAATCTGAAAAAAAGATTTCAATTTGAGACATGAACTTCAAAAGAAAGTCAAAATATGAATATCTAGCACGTTCTTCAAATACAAAATTATTAGTATGTCCACATGACAAGTAGAAAGAGAGAAGAAAGTAGCCTTCTCATTACTTCAGTATCTATCATCATGGAATTCGTAACTAACAAGTTCTTCAATCAAACCCGCGGTGATAAATTGTGACAGAAAAAATAATCCTGAACTAGGCTTAGCATCTGAATCAAATACATATTTTCAGCCGACATTGGGCTATGAAAGCAATTCAACCGAAACAAATTGTAATATAAACTACACAAGTCTAACAAAATCAGTAAACAAGAATGCATAAAATCAAGCTTGAGAATACTCGTGTAAATTGACATCCAGGACGATCCAAAAGTGACTGATCATAAATTTAAAAACGAGACAAAATCCTCAGAGATCACATCAAACATTTCAAATCACTATAATTTATAGTAAACGGAGAAAACGCAGATCAATAATTTAAAAATAAAATAAACACTCCATCAGCTCACTCCAAGCTCTACGTCCAAAGGAAACAAATTACCAGATACAAAAAAATCATAAAACACGGAGAAAACGTTTCAAATCAACAAAGTTAAAAACAAATACAGTAAGAAAATGCAGATCAACCAATAAAAACCACCAAAATATCAAGATAATCTCAATTCGACGTGAGAGAAACAAATCAAATTGAGGTTCCAAAAGGTACAAAATGATATAATGAAAGAGTGTTCACCTTACGAACATAACCGTATTCGCTCTCCTTCTCTGAATCCTCAAATGTTGTCAATCTGGCTCCGTAAACTGCCGGCATTTTCCCTCCTTTCTTGAATGAAATTAAACAAAACTAAAAGGAAAAACAAAGAATTTTTTTATAAAATGAAAGAAATATATTAGATTTGAAAGGTCTGGTTAATCGAAAACTATTCGATTTAGGTGAAGATAATATAAATAAATTTATCGGTCAAACCCTGGTTTTTGAATTGAGAGAACAATTGAGCGAAGCAAAGAAACTACTCAGAGAGAAGAAAGGCGAGAAATAGAGTCGGGGAATAATGAGATTTATTTATTAGAAATAATTCCATGAATAGTCCCTAAATCTTATTAACATTATCAGTGTGTTAAAATTAGGTCCAATACTCACTGGGTTAAACCTAAATCTTGGCCCAACAAGTTCAAACACTTAGCAAATAGAGTCCATTGTGACTTGGTCAATACACGAACGTCGATTATGAAAGAGAAAATAGTGGTTTCTAGGCAGCGGAAAAGCTGATTTTTTTTCTTTTACACAATGCGATGAAATTAAGCATAAATTTACACGTTCATTTGTCTAAATATATTAATATCAAAATTCAAAGCTTTGAACTTATTATCGGTGTGTGAAGGAATTTAAATAAGAATAATAAATTGGGCCTCATAGCCAACTGCACAAGAGGTCTGCTGTTAGCCTGTTATTGCCTTTGCCTGGCCATATATGATATATCCCATATACCTTCCTAGTTCCTATAGACTATAGTTGGTTGCTTGTTTTGAAATTGAAGCTCAATCTAAATCCATGGCGTTCCTATTCAATCCTCCATCTCCAACCCCAATATCTCTCCGTTTTAAACTTTCCTCTTCCTTCAAGCCTAAAAAGATGTCATCATCAGCTCCATCTTCGATTCCAGCAACAGACACAATCATAGAGTTCGGCAAACACAAAGGCAAGATGCTCGGAACTCTCCCTTCCAATTATCTCCGTTGGGTGTCGAAGAACCTCCGCGCCGGTGACAACGAACGTTGGGCGAAGCTGGCTGATCAAGTGCTGCAAGACCCAATTTATAAGGATAGAATCGAGTGGGAATTTGCTGAGAATGTTCTCAACGGAAACAATGCGAAAGGAATAACCGAGAGTTCGGTGTCGTTGTTGTTGGAGATTAGTGAAAGGTTCGGTTGGGATAATGAAGATAAAGATGGGTGGAGTAAGGTTAAGTTTGAGCTTCTCGGGACCAGTAATGGCGGAAGGTTACCGAGAATTGGGGGCGACAGAGGGGGAATTAGAGAAGCTGAACAAGTGAAGGAAGCCAAGAGTGGAGATGGGGATTTAGATTTAGGGGAGAAGAGGAGGGAGAGGAGGCTGAGGCTGAGGCAGAGGTTGAAGAAAGAAAGGGAGAATGTTGGGAACAAGCACAAGAGTTTGGGTGACGGAGGGAGTAAAGGCTCTGATAGTGATACAGATCAGACGGTGGAGAGTTTCAATCCATTTCCTGGTCGTCAAGCTCTCTTGAACAAGGTACTCAAGAACCGTAGAGGATTTTTGTAATATTCCCCCTTCAATAAACACCAAAAATAAAGACTACTTGCACCGTTGCACGTTAGAAAGTACCCTCAAACTAGCAGTATTCGAAATATTGTTGTGCCAACTCAACTCAATTCACCTTTACTTGAATCTCTATAATTAGGTTTAAGTGCAAAAAATAGGATTTTAGAATTTTATTATGCACGACGCAACATTCGAAATTTTAAAATTTTAGAAGTAGGACCTTAATAGTAAACTCTTTGCACTACTATGGTGAATTTTAAAATTGTATTATTTTTTATTTGAACTCGCCTCGGTTGTATGCCGAGATTTTAAAAAATAGAACTAGCCTATATGATACAGCGAGGTTGAATAAAATATTTTTTTTGAAAACTGGCTGTGCTGGTGCGGCGAATTTACTGTTAAGATCTTACTTTTAAGAATTTAAGATTTCGGAGGTGCGTCGAGCATAATAGTATTCTAAGATAATTAGGCTCATTTTTTTAAAAAAAGAAAATTACTTTTTTAAAATTAGATTTGTCGTGAGCGGTGGGGAAGGGGTGAATATGTTTTTGTACCCGTCTCATTCCCACTCGCCACGCATTATCCCTACCTACTCCAATAGATATTATAACATGTTATTACAAATATTGTTGAAAAATAATATTAGTTTGAATCATAGTCAAATTTAAAAGGTAATTCAAATTTAAATAGAGAAGTATTACATTCTCATACCGAAATCGGACAATTATAAGATATGACAATATGAGCATCATTAGTCATTAGGTTTATTCTTCCATTTTTTTGATTTTCCCCCTAACATTGCATCTTATTTAGATTCTATTAGTAGTTGTTTTTTTTAAATGTTATTTTATCATTGTTATTTTTTTAGTTCTTTCTATATTCTTTATTTGTTAAAACAATAGAAATATTATTTTACATATTATTTGTGCTATTTTCGGTAATTTACAATAGAATTTAGTATATTTTTAGTCCAAACATTTGTGTTGTGCAAAATCTAATTTCGTATATTACTATTAATTTTAAAAAGGTGACGGTTGGAATTAAGGAAGGACCTAAAGGGGGGCTGGAAGGGGTAGTCGTCCCTTAAAAATTTGAAATACATATATAATTTAGAAATTTTCTATTGAAAATCTATTTTTGTCCACCTAAAATTTTATAAGTTCACCCTTAGAATTTTATAGGTTCGCCCCTAACATAAAATCTTGCGACTATCCTTGGTTGAAATAGTGACACGCATGTGGTGGGAGTCCAAATGACAAATATTTTATACTATTTTTATAACAAATTTGATTTATATTTATTTAACTAATATTAATAAATATATTATATGAATGGTCATGAGGCGCGTAAGAGGAGATTAGGTGCATCTCAGGACTCAAGTGAGTGATGGAGCGAGGATGGTTTTAATATTGCAGATTGCTGAGAAATGATGATTTTAGATTTTATATCCGCAGCGGATCATGGGGCGGAGATAAAGATAAAAATTATTGACGAGGATGAGTGTGAAAAGAGTACCCTTCGCATTCTCCCTGCGCAATTGGCATCCCTAAATTAGATGTATTCATAAGTTGAAACTTGTAAAACTTATGTTTGATTTTGATATAACAAATATTTTAAGGACTAAATTATAAAGTAAATAAATTTTAAGCACTTGAAAGTCTCACTATTGACAAGGATTTTAAACCAAAATTGTTTCTAAGTCAAAACTTAAACCCGACAAATTTTTCTAAGCGTTTTCAAAGTCAAACTTAACAAAATCGCCTAGGCGTTTCGATACACTATATAAGTGTTTCGATACGACCTTGTCTTTCCAAAGCGAAACTTTACAAAACTGCACATGCGTTTCGATACGCTATCTTAACGTTCCGATACGACCTCATCTTAATTAGATATTGAAAGTTCACGTTTCGATACGACTGAGTCTGTATCGATACAAGTGTTTTGATACGGTTATGTCTGTTTCGATACGACATTCATCTGTGCTTAAGGTTTTTGTTTAGCGTACCGATGCTGTATTGATACAAGGGTTAAATTTTTTAAATCGTTGCATTTATTAAGTGACTGATGTCTTGTCAGTTAGATGAAATCATCAAACTTTTAAAATTCAGTTATTCGAACTGATACACTCTAGTGGCGTATCGATATGAAGTTTGATAGTGTCTAAATTTGCAAAAATTGCATCGATACGGCCTATAGCTGTTTCGATACGGCCCTTTATATGTTTCGATACGTCTCCTTATGTATCGATACGCCCTCTTTATTACTTGCAACGACTCTTTCTATTTTGAGATAGGTATCGATACGGATACCTGTACCGATACAATAGGTTGCAGAAGTGAATTTATGGTGGGAAAAAAAGAGGTCAACGGCTTTATTGATAATGCCAACCACTCAAACGATTAGAATTCATTAAGAAGATATAAAAGCAAGCTTCTAAAGCTGTAACAACAACTATTCATTAAGTCAAACACAATCAAGCAAAAATTCAATTTCTTTGAGCCTTTTAGAGTCAAACCCTTACACTCAACTTATGTTATTTATTTATTTATGTAACACCCCTAAAAAAGTATGCTTATAAAATAAAACAAAAATGGTGTCATTAGGGTTTGAACTCTTAACCTCTTACTTTTTGAGGATGTGCCCTTACCATTTATGCTACGAGTAGTTCGAATTAAATCTCGCCCCGTTTAATATTTAACTATGCTCTGTGGTTATTGAAATTTAAAAAGGGACATGACTTCTCAAATACCCTTTTTTGGATCTCATTCGGGATTTAAGAACCTAGAAAGTTCTAGCATCCTCCCAAACCCCTTTCGTCCATCGTCCCTGATCCCGACCACCGCCACGCTATGGTCGACGCGGTCGCCACCTCACGTCGGTCTTATCCCTGGATGCCACTCGCACATTAATGCTGTCGTTCGTCGTGGGAAACAGTTTGGAACCTATGCGAACAACTGAGTGCCACCACTGTCCTCGGTGGTTTCGTCACCATACGACGGTTGTGCCCCGCACCGCCACCATCCCGATGTTCATCGCCATCAAGCGACCAAGGCCCGGTAACCACTCGTCGAGAAGTCGTGTCGTCTGTCGTAGAGATCGCTTTGAAGGACCGGTGAGCCTTTGAGCTTCTTCGCCACTAGTTTCACTCTTTTATGTTGTCGTCGTGCGACGTCGGCGAAAGTCACCGCCAGCGCCATAATTCTCTTCGTCTCAGGCCGAGAAAAACCCTAATTTTTTATCATCATACCAACGTCAGGAGAGGCATCATCGGCGTTACACGATTTTTCGGCCAAATTTAAATTTGGGGCTTTTTCTAGTATGATTGTGGCTTGTAATGTTATATTCCGGGTTTGGTTTACTTCCCTATATGGTCGGCTTTTATTTTCTAGCAGAAACGGTTCATTTGGGGCCTCCGACGACCGTCCGGTGACCAGAATAATTGGGTGAATAAACCGACTTTTTTTTCCAAGCCCAAAACCCGACCTGGTCAACCAAACCCAACTCGTTCAACCCGAACCCGAATCGAGTCAGTCCGAGTTAACTCGTCTGAGTCAGCCCAAGTCAACTCAGTTGACCCTTACTAGTTGACTGTTGATGTCGGCGTTGACTTTGGCCCCGTTGACCGTTGACCTTCTTACGCCAGTGTTGACATGCTGACGTCAACGTTGACTTTGACCGTTGACCAAAAAGTTAAATTTTCCGAAAAATCATATTTTATGTTTTCCGACGTCCAATTTTAAAGCTTGTTTCACAAAATTCTGACTCAAAAGCCTCTGAATCTGACCTTGAACCCGAACTTATTTATAAATTTATTTATTCAGCTCAAAACTCTATGAATAAGGACTAAAATGGGATATTGTGTGATTGAAGGTACTCACAGTTCCTTGAATATGAATGGTTGAGGGACGACAAAGTCGGGTTCAAGAGTGTTCGAATGTCGTTCGAGGGTCGACCAATATAACAAGGATTCAAGGTAATACATTACTACCTTTTGCATGCTTTTGTAACATGTTGGTATTCAGTTAATGTTTGCACGACCATGTTTTGGGCATGTGATTATTCCCACCTATGTCGATAATTTATGAGATAAAAATAATAATGGCCAAGACTAATATTCGAATAAGAGATTTGATAATTCGAAAGGACTTCTGAGTTCAGTGCACAATTAATGAGTCGGTTAATCTTTAAGTCTGATTACCCTTTTGATTAAAAAGAAATGTCAAAAATTTGATTGACAAATGATGAAAATACCCTTGTCTACAAAAACAACTCATGAAGCTATACTTGATCTGATAAGACATTTAATACACTTGAAAACCTCAGATTACTGAAATGTCACGGTAACAAGACTTAAACCCTTAAGATTGTAAAGTACTTGAGTTGCTAGAATTCTGAATAATTCGACGAAGATAAATTTACGAAAAACTATTCGTATGTATGAATTGAGCAATAGGGCGAAAAAGATTAAATTGATTGAAATGACTAAAATGATGGAATATATATTGATAAGGCTGAAATGGGTCACAATGACCTAAAAGACTGATATTTTCTTCGGGCATTAATTACCAATCGACCGACATATAGGATATATCCTCGAGGTCTGAAACGAATGAATAGATGGAAGAACCGAAAAACTCTGAATAATTGAAATATTTTCAAGCATCGTAATGTCTGAAATACCCTCAAATACTAGAATGTCGGAGAATACTTCTGAGACATGGAATTAGAAATCCCAATAAAGACAAACAAATGTAATGGCTCCAAAAGTGGTAAATACGACCCGTGTCAGTTGGTCGTTTTAGATACTATGATGATAGTGGAGAATACATTGTGAATGGACATGCAAATTATTTAAAGAAAGTTCATAGTTAATAGTGAGAGGGATTTGTTCTCCTAAGGCACATTCTATGTTTTGGAATGAGTTCAGGTACAATGCACATGTTTGAATACTTCGAAAAAACCACTGGAATATAGGCTTAATTTCTGGTAATAAGTTTAGTGGATGATTGGTGAAGGCGAGCTATTGTTGTTATGCTCTGTAGTCAGTTCTGAGAAATAGATGGTTGAGGTGTACCTATCCGGTGAGATATTAAACTTTGTGTTAATGGGTTTCGATTAGTTCAAAGGGAACCGAAAATTTGATGAGCAACTAGAATTTTTAAATTCTGTACATCATCGTTTATACCTTGTTGGTTCAAATTATCAGATTACCCTCCGAAGGTCAAAATAACCTTAATACCCTCGTAGGCTATAACATTTAATTTTGCTCGCGATATATCTGAAATCCCAATAATTTTGATGTATCAACTTTCGATGTTGATTCGATCCGTCTTATCGAACTCCCCTATTCGTAGGGACCTCGTTCTGAAATCAGTTCAAATTTGTCAAATGTCATCTTTCTGATATCTATCAAGTACCTCTGAGAAATGAATTAGGTCATAAAGCGCGTACCATGTATTTGTAAATACTTTCTGTTCTAAACCAAGACCATATGCTTAAAGTTTAAAAGCATGACACTATTATACGAAAGGAAAGCAAATCCCTGACTTCTGACCTCTTATATGAAAAATATATCTGATATATGACATTGAATACGAAATAATAATAAAATAAATTTGACATCTGTCTTCTAGTATAAAAATAGATTTGACATCTATTTTCTGTAATACTGTCTTTTGAATATAAACTAAAATTATCTGGGATATATTATCTGGATATAAATGAAGATCTGTAGGCTCAGCGCTTGTAAGTCCTTCTGGACCTAAGCTCTTACGCCCAATGGACCTAGGGTAAGCCTTTCTGTAAGCTCCTACGCCCGACGGGCCTAGGGTAAAACTTTCTGCATACTATTCTGGGGTTCTGCATATTGGCGTACGGTTGAAGGGTAGTTAAGTAAATTAATAAAACTTTATGACATCTTCTGAAACATATCCTACTAAATTAATGTATCAAAATTGCACTCTCAGTAAACTTACAATTCACGCTTAATGAACCACTCTGAACTCCTTGATTCAACTTCTAAAACTTGAATCTCTTCTGAATCTCCGGCTTTAAACTCATCTCCTAAGATTCGGGTGATCAAATAAAGAACAACTCTGTTACCTTCTGATATAATACTTCACTGAATTATCGAATCGTAATTTGAGCTTATCGTTGCCCAGTTCATCATGACAATGTTAAGCTTGCTATATACCTACTTGTGCTTTTAGCATCTCTTGGTAGTCTGTATTACTGAGCTTTACGAAGCTCACGTTGTTTTTACCATCACATGTTAGAAGATCGACCTTGTTGCAGCTATCAACGTCGGTATGTGAGTTTCTTCGGCTTACTCGCGGAGTATGGTATCTATATAATTAGGGGGAATGTATGTCACATCTTGATTTACATTCGAGTCCAAAACTTGTTTTAGCAATTTGTATCATAATTTCTATTTTGTAATCTGAATGTTTTCTGGAATTGTATTTTAATCCAAAACTTGATTTATGATTTTAAATGGTTTAACAATTTGTTTATTTGAAACTTTAACGTGTGTCGCTCCGGTGACCCTAATGTGACTTCCTAGAACCCGTATTAACGTATAAGCGGATCTAGAAAGTTACAATAATCTTTTATTTTAAGTTTGAGGAATGTGTTATTATAATTGGACAAATATTTTACCTATTAGAAAAACATAGTATAAATTATATTATTTGAAATCGACCATTCGAAAGAAACAACACTATCATTTATCACTGAAATCATACGAAGTGAAACAAATTTCTTTTAATTAAAATGACATGCCTAATCCGAGCCAAATTTATGTGCCAAACCCATCGAATTAAATTTGTTTTTGGGTAAACTATATTATTGGTCACCAAACTATTATTTTTTCTATATTGACCAAAAAATTATTTTTTATATAAATTTAATCACTAACATTACATTTTTTTATTTTAATTATTGATTATTAAAAATTAATGGGCAATACTGATGCGAAATTTTTTATATATTTTTATTTTCCTTGTTGATGTGGTCAATCAAAATTATTATAGAATGATACATGATAATTTTGATGTGGAGAAAAAAATGTGAGAAATAAAAAAAAGTGAAAAAAATTTCGCTTCATCTTTGCTATTAACGATCGGTGATCAAAATTATATAAAAAAACATAACAATAACTAAGTGTATAAAAAATAACTCGATGACTAAAGTAGAAAGAGATAATAATTTGGTGACCCAATAATGTAGTTTACCCTTCATTTTTATCTGATAATAAAAAGTGTTTGGATCGTGGGTTACGGTATCCTATGTTTCTTTATTCCCCATTCGCATCCCCACTACAATTCTCATGTGCGTCTTAAAATTACAAATCTCTTCGTCGTCGTCTTCTTCTTCGTGTTCTTCTTCTTCGTGGTTTCAAAGCCAACCAAACTATCAAAGCAATAAAAAGGAGAATAAATAAATTAGAAAAAAGTAATAATAAACTGAATCAATAGGTTTGCCGGAGCTGAGCTTGCATCAGGTTCTCACATCTCACTTCTCTCCGTTTTTTGTTATTATTGCGATTTTTAGCTTCATTTCTCCATTAAAATTATTCACAATTCTTCAAGATTGAATGCTTTACTTTGTTTTAGTAATTATTTATCGATCAAATCTTAGTGATCTACTAAGTTTTGTTTTTTTTTTTAATTTTTTTAAGCTGATTAGCAGATTAATTTCTTTGAAACTTAAATATTCCTTTTTTTCTTCTTCTGTATGTCAGCATTATCATATGAGTTTGCGTGTGTATTATTGTTTAATCCTCCCATATTTGCATCATTTTTCTGTTTCTGTGAATAATACTGCTAACTGTAAACTATTCCTTTTTTCGTTCATTTTGTTTAGCTTAACCACTTCTTGTTTGTTACTTCTCCGATTATTTTGGTTGAGATGTGCATTTGAATATTTAAGTTGATCATAATTTTGAATAGTCTGACATTGGAAAAGGTTCATTGCTTCAGAAGAGAACAGGTTCATCACCCTTACATTTTATGTTGGAACTATTGTTGTGTTTTAGTCATTTCAAATAAATGAATTAATGTTGAATTTTCTCATTGCTTCAGAAGAGAACAGGTTCATCACCTAATCCTTTCTGTTTGCGGATTGACCATAACAGCAACAATGGAATTAGCCGCATTAAACTTGGTTAATGTCACTTTAAATTGGGTTACTTCTGCTTTGGATGCCCCTTCTGCACGAGCTGTGGTGTTTGGAGTCCACATAGGCGGTACACTTTTTAACTTCTATTTACTTCATACTATCTTTTTCCATGTTACTTGGACTCGACTGTATCAGAACTGGTGTGTGTCCAACATAATTATGTTTAATTTCGGAGTATCCTTGAGAATCATATCTCAATACCATGACTGAATATGTAGCAGATACGAGTACTTCAAGAAAAATAAAGAGTAGGAGAAACATAGAACTTTTGTCTCATTCATGCTTGACATGTATAGTAACTTTTATTTGTTTTTGAACTTTGATTATAGGGCATTTATTTGTGGAAGTTCTTCTTTTGGTGGTCATTCTTTTTCTGCTTTCTCAGAAAAGTTACAAGCCTCCTAAGCGGCCTTTAACAAAGAAGGTTCTTGTTGCGAATATACTTTTAATTAATGTTTCCTCCCCTGGATAGATATTGCCTCATGTTTATGTTGGCTTGGGTTATAATTTTCAGAATTTATGAATGTGCTATATTTCTATTAAATATTTTTTACCAGGGATTTGGCTCATCATGTAATTGAGACCAAACTATTAAATGTGTAAAGGAATATTCACGACTCTAGTATGATTCTTCTGCCATGTAATTGGGACCAAACTATTAAATGTATAAGGCACCTTTTCTAGTCAAATCATTTTATGATTCGATTTGATTAGACTATATTAGCAATCCTAATCGAGCTGGGTTATTGTCTCAAGTTTCACTTGGTCCTTGTTGAGTTAAGATCAAGCTTGAGTTATCGAGCGTTGACTTGAGTAACTCATGTACCTAATCGAGTTTTTTTGTTTTTAATTCCCATTGAAAATCTCAATTTGAACTTGAGCTTGAGCATATATAAGTGAGTTTGAAGTTTATCATGGGAATCACGCTAATTTTTTTTTACTAGGAAAACAAGTTTAATCAAGCCAACTTGAGGGATTTTGAGCAGTTTGAGCTTTATCTCGAAGCAAGCTTGAGCTTTAAAAGTAAAACTTTTTTAAGTTTAAGCCAAATTCCGAGCCTTGAATATCAATTTGAGCTTGGCTCGATAAAATCTCTACTTTGACATGTATAATCTGCAATTTTTATTCTTTTTACTTGATCAAAATTTTCTTACGGTTTTCGAGGAATTGCATTTTATTACATAAATAGTTCCAAGTTTGAATCCACACAACATCAAGGGATTGTCACAATGGTAGCCTTATGCACTTTGAACTTTATGTTTGAGCTTAAAACTTTCTACTAAAGTGTTTGATTATGTATGTTGGATCAAGTCCTTTCTGTATTTAAGTTTTAACAATCGTTAATTTTTACTTTTATATTAACTTAGATATTGTGCATTTGTGTCAGATGCTAACCATGCTTTGTTCTACAATTGGTATGCTTTCTTCATACTTATAGTTGCATCAACCTAACATTCTGAAAGGTTTCCCCATACTCTGCAGGAAATAGATGAGCTCTGTGATGAATGGGTCCCAGAATCTCTTATTCCTTCTATTTCGCAAGAGATGCTTAGTGAACCCCCAGTGTTGGAAAGGTGAGTATAACTGTTATTTTTACATGAATTTTATTTGACTCTTGGTTCGACTCAATATGCTTGTCTCTGCTTTGAAGATTTCGGAGATGTGTACCAGATATATATTTTATTTTTTCCTCCAAAAATGGATTTCCTTTCCAAACAAATGCGCAGCCTTCCCTTTTTCTTCCATTTTACTCTCTTCCCCAAATTCCTTTTCATTTGGAATCATAATTATTAGTTATTGCTTATGTAGTTTTTGTCTATATATACTTTTGCAAGAGGTTTTATAGATTTTTTTTGGGGTAAACGGTCATGATTTGTTATATTAGTTGAAATATTACAGTGCCGTACCTTATTAATTCATTTCAATGCAGTGCTGCAGGGCCCCATACTGTAATCAATGGAAAAGAAGTTGTGAATTTTGCTTCTGCAAATTATCTTGGATTTGTAGGGCATGAGAAGTTACTAGTAAGAATTTCATTTCTATTACTAAATTATCGGTAGTGTATTTATGATGGTTGTTAAGTATTATTAAAATATGGCTTCACAAAGGAGAAACATATATTGTCTAATATTTCAGGAAGTTAGGAAGACTAGGGTATTTTTTTCTCCAGTAATGAAGCGATGAACTAAAATGTGTTTTTCAGGAATCATGTACTTCTTCATTGGAGAAATATGGTGTTGGTTCTTGTGGTCCTCGTGGATTCTATGGCACAATTGGTAAGCATCAATGATGACCAGCTTTGAATTGTGTATTTTTGGAAATCTCTTTCTAAATCTTCTACAAGAACAATATTCAGATTGTGACAACTTTCTGTTGATCAGATGTCCACCTTGATTGTGAGGCCAGAATAGCAAAGTTTTTGGGAACACATGATTCCATCCTCTATTCTTACGGGCTTTCGACCATGTTCAGTGCAATCCCATGTTTTTGTAAAAAGGGCGACATAATTGTTGTGTAAGTGAAAAATGGCAGTGCTTTAATTGGATGCATATATGGCTATTAGCCTGAATTTTACATGGTCAGCGGTGGTATGGATAACTAGTGAATTGTTGGTTTTTACTCTCTTTCTTTCTCCATATTTTTTATGCTCTTTCTCTCTCTATGATTGCATGACACACTTGGAATTCCCAAGCATGGCATGGCAATTGGATCCCCCCCCCCTTGCATTCTGTTGGGGCTCCTTTTACTCTATGAACAACTAGATCAACTTTTAGTAGATGTTTTTCACAAGCCAGATTGTAATATATTTAGCAATGGGACGGCTGATATGTGAGGCCCCAGCTTTACAATATTTTAAAAACTAAACTAATCAATTTGATGCATGGTTTAGAGTTGTAAAGCAAATTATTAAAATTATTTACTGTTTGTAAAATGCATTATTGTATGTTTGGAAAGGCAGTTGGAGGAAACCATGTGAAAATTGGATTTAATGTCCTTTATTAGATTTGTGCATTTTGTCACAACGAAGCTGCTAAAATTTTAAAGGGTATTTAGAGGCCCAAATTGCATTTTGAGTTGTCTTGTTTTATTGTGCCAAGTTTAGCTTAAATTTGTGGCTCTGCTTTTAGAAATTACAGTTGTTTTTATTAAAAATTTTAGGTCTAGATCCGTATCTTAATATTATGATTATTACATTATGTGTTTGTTTTTGGTTATCCAGGGATGAAGGAGTGCATTGGGGAATACAAAATGGCCTCTACCTTTCTAGAAGCACCATTGTTTATTTCAAGCACAATGACATGGAATCTCTAGAAAAAACTCTAGAGAAAATTACATCAGAGAATCAGCGGGCTAAAAAATTACGGCGCTACATTGTGGTTGAAGCTGTATATCAGGTATGTTATGTCAAGTTTACTCTAAAGCTTTAACAATTTGTATCCTTGGTGTGCTCACGTTGAACAAAATAGCTGTGTATGTAGGAGTTGTCTAATAACTAGAATTGTTGCCTTGAATTACTGCTCACAGGTCATTGGTATGCATAAGTCTATGATAGTGCATAGCCTTCTAAAATGGTCTCTCTAGGTGTCAGCAGTAGACTATTTATAAAATTTGTCTGACACAGAACATGTTTGGTGCAAGTTTGTAAAGTTGACATGCATGTGTTGTGGCATTGCATTTCAATGCAGTGGTCTTTGTATATTCTCATATTTTGTTAGTATGTCGTAATTGGAACAAAATAGGATGTGTGAGCGCTATAATAAATCAGTATTCATGTGCATGTTTTTTCTTAACAAAATTGGTTAGAATTACATCCTTGCAAAAATGAAAATATCATTCTTAGGGAAACATTCTTAACAAAAGTTTGTTAATTGTTTCCTTTTTGTGGTACTTTCTTGATGTGCATTCGTAAAAATTTGGTACATACGAGGAGACATGGAAACAAAGTTTCGAGACTCCTTTGAGTTAAAAACTGCAAGGCGTAAATGTGGATGATACCTTGTTTTGGCTGCTTCAGGTCGTTAGATCATTATTGTTTTTTTTCTTTCTAATTCTAGTCTCACCGTATTTGACACTTTGTTGGTTAAATATGTAGAATTCAGGCCAAATAGCTCCTTTGGACAAGATCATCAAGTTGAAAGAGAAGTATCGCTTCCGTGTCTTATTGGATGAGACTAACTCATTTGGTGTTCTTGGCCGTACCGGAAGGGGTCTCACTGAATACTGCAGGGTTCCGGTGTGTTTATAAGTTTTTTTAAGTTAACTCTTTTGTAGTCACTTTAGTTTTTTTGGTGATTAACAGCTGAACATACTGCAGATAGAGAAGATAGACATTGTTACTGCTGCAATGGGACATGCATTGGCAACAGAAGGAGGATTCTGCACAGGAAGTGCTCGAGTCATTGATCATCAAGTAAGTAGACTATGAACTTTTTGTATGGTTGAATAGTTGAAGTTCTAGCTAGTTTTACTCATCATAACCATTATTTTTAATAGATAGACTCAAATAGTCAATGCCGTACCAGTGGCTGGTACGGATCAATACCAAAACCAAAGCGGTGGTAGAGTTCTATTTTTACCTTGAAAATAGTGTATACTGGCTGGCTGGTATGGTACCAACCGGCCTGGATAGACTCCTAATACACTCTTAAAATGCTAATGTTAATACTATGATCTGTGGCAGCGATTGAGCAGTTCTGGCTATGTCTTTTCTGCATCTTTACCCCCATATTTGGCTAGTGCTGCAATTACTGCTATCGATGTCCTAGAGGAAAATCCTGACCTGACATTAAAGCTGAAGAAAAACATTGCCATTTTATGGAAAGGTTGGTTTTGAACTTATCATTATTATTATTATTATTATTAAAAATGATTTTAAGGATGTCCTTTGTTTTTGTGATGATGCTTATGTTCTCTAGTTTCAACTTATCAGTGACATTGGTGTATTTTGTAGTGCAAGCCTGTTTTTGGTATTCTGTAGTAGAAATAGCGCAGACAGGAAGCGTATCATGAAGCACACCAGTATATCTTTGATCAGTAGTTGAATATGCTTTGATTATCATTCTCTAATTGACCAAACCATTTCTGGATCTAAACTTGGGATGGAAATCATATAGTATTTCTCATTAACCTCGGCAACATGGCAACACTGGGTCACAAAGCACATTGTTGTATTTTGTAGTGCGAGCCTTTGTTAAGTAGTTGATAATAGTTGCAAACAAAGTTTCTGTGATTTTTGTGTAACTGACCTTGACCATTTCTGGTTCTGAACTTGCTGCTGAAACACAGGACTCTCAGATATCCAAGGGCTTTCAATAGCAAGCAATCCGGAATCGCCCATTGTCTTCCTTGTACTTGAGAAATCAACAGGTTCAGTGAAAAGTGACCTCCAGCTCCTTGAAGACATTGCTGATCGAGTAAGTACTCCGACTTGTATTTTTTATATATATTCATACATATGATTATCTAAACATAAATATAAAACCTAGAAAAATATGGGACTAACATGCGGAGCCTAGAAAAGTAAGACGTGGTTGATATGGATGCCTGATTCAAAACATTTATAAATTACAGGCCTTGAAACAAGAGTCCATATTTGTAGTGGCTTCCAAAAGATCAACTCTTGATAAATGCCCCCTGCCTGTGGGAATTCGACTGTTTGTTTCAGCTGCTCATTCGGAGCCCGACCTGCTCAAGGCATGTGAATCACTCAAGCGAGTCGCAGCGGCGATGCTTAGGTGAGCAATCCAATCATACATATGTATGTGGATTAGATTCGTAGAGTTTTTCAATATCACAGAAGGGAGTTAAAACTTTTACATGTTCTTGTATTATATTTGAAGAAAAAACAAAATAGATAACTGACAGCTTTTTAATTCCGTTTGTGGATTTAAAAAACTTTATTAGCAGTTGATGGGATAAATTATTTTTTCAAGGTTTTGGTTTTAGCTGCGTTGGAAGATTTTCTCGTTCAATTTTACATTTTTGTTAACTTTTCTTTCACAAGAGATAATGTAACTACAATTTAGAACTTTCTACTTTATTTTTAGGTTAAATTTAAGCGTGTAATCTTTTTCAAGATATCTTAATTGGTTTACATCGTTAATTAAGCTTTTGATTGTATTTTCATGTGCTATGATTGTGTTCTGAGTATCGTATATTTAAATTAATTTTGAACAATTAATAATTCATATTATTTTGTTACATTATAATCGTGTAGTGTTATTTAAAATTATCCAAGTTTAGAGGTGTCTGACTAAAATTCATAGATATGCTTTATATTATTGAGAAATCACTCAAGAATTGTATAATTCATATGTTTATGTTTTCACCATTACCAGGCTTTCAAGAATTTTGTAATTTCTAAATAGTGATTAAATTGTATACAAATAAAAAAATATTTTATACACTGGTAATGAAAAAATATCACAAATAAATTAATTTTAAGATTTAAGTTCAAAATTTAAGTAATTTATAAATAACAATTAAAATTACGTATAAAAATAATACTATGAAAATGGCTCTTTTTAATAGTCCTAAGCGATTTTTTTAACATAAATAATCTTAAGCGATTATAAGATAATATAAAGTGATTTGAACCCAAATTCCTTGCAATTTAACCATATTACTTACTATCTCAAGACATGGAACAACATGATATAATATTATCTGTGCCAAGAATCAGGAAAATATGGCCATTGCGATTAACCAATATTTTTTAATTATAAAAATATTTAAAATTGAAATATAATTATAAATAGGAGGGATTGGATCCAAAGCCAGAGATCTAAATAGGAGGGATTGGATAGAGACGAAAAGGACAAATAAAATAAAATAATAATAGAAGAGCGTAGGGCTAGTCCTACTCATAGGCCTAGATTTGGCGGGGCATTGCTTTTCTGACAATATTCTCGGACCATGCTTGCTGTGCTTCTCCTTGGGTCTCGTGCTACGTTCAAATAATTTTATTTAAAATCAATATATTATGAGATTCAAACTTCAATATTTATAATTTCAAATCTTAACTACTGGAGTAATTGTTTATAGACGGGAATCCTATAGTGTTTAAAACTGTTTCTATAACCATGAAATACTTGATTGGTAATTAAAATTTGATTAAGCACTCATAACATGTCACTGTTGTCGACTCAGGCGGTCAGCAGTCAACAGTAGAGTCTTTAGTCTTTCCTCGGAACAACTGACAAATGACAATTGCTATAATATTTAAACTCATAAATTTTCATATTGTAGTAAAATAAATAAATAAATAAATAAAACCTTAACTCTCTCTACTAGTTGATTTTTTGTTGGGTGATTTTGTGGGATTTCCCCTCTGCAATGTCGGTTACAAAAATCTGCTTTTTTAGTAAATGCTAAAATAATAAAGCAAAGCTCTTCCTTGCTGGGTTTGGAATGATGGGATCACAAATCTTTGTAAGGTTCTAAATCTAATGGAACTGAAAGAAATGCACTTTTCACTTTCTGCTCAAGGGACTGGTAGCTTTCAAATGTCTCTGCCTTTTCCTCTCGTTTAAGGTGATTTCCACTGCTTGCTTCATTTGAACATAACATTCTTCTCTACTTCTTGTGTTACAATTCTGATCTGCTACTGCTAGTCTGCTACTGTAATTTATAACTAATTTCTAAATCTTGGATCTAAAGGGGGATAAAACAAAGGCTTATTTGGCGGTAGAAATAGTTTAGCAGATGGATTTCTTCAAAGTTGGCAAGTTTAGGAAAGCCCACAAGCCAGACCCTGGAAAGGGTTCGGAGGATGGCGACAATGATCTGAAGAAATCATCCAAAGTTGACAATGCTGCCCAACTTGAGGATGAGGATGACGATGATTTTATAACCAATGAGGTGAAAAGGAGGTTAAAAGAACTGAGAAAAAACAGTTTCATGGTACTGATTCCTGAAGAAGAAGAGGAGGAATTGTACATGGAGGATGACGAAGAGGAGGCTGGCGGCGAGACGAGCTCAAGTGAATGGAGGGATGTCGAAGCCGAAGGCCGACAATGGTGGGGTGGATTTGATGTTGTTTTTGAAAAGTATTGCGAGCGTATGCTGTTGTATGATAGGATGATAGCACAGCAGCTCAAGGAAGCCGGTAAATGTTCCCATTTTCTATGTTGCATACTTGCGTTTTTCTGTTCATCTGTTAGCTGTAATTTATGGATAGATATTGTTGCTTACAAGTTTCTTTCTTTTGCACTTGACTAGCATAATGAACAATTGTCAAATTAGATTATTGATACTGAACAATTTAGGATGTCCAAATTTATAAGGAGAAGCACGGCCGTGCCATGATTCGAGTTTCATACTATCTACTTCTCATTGCAAATAATTGATTTGTCTTACAACAGGCTCCACGAATCCTTCAACTCCATCCCCCAAATCCTCACATAAGAAACTTCCATCCCCCCTGAGTTGCCTTTCCTTGAACAAGTTGGAAGAACCTGATGAAGAAACCGAGCACCTGCAACATTCAATTAATGATCCCTATCAGGATCTCGAAACAGCGTATGTGGCTCAACTCTGCTTAACTTGGGAGGCCATTCATTGCCAGTACTCGCAACTCTGCCAGATAGTTTTGTGCCGACCCGAGAATCCCATCTGTTACAACCACAGTGCTCAGCAACTTCAACAGTTCCAGGTCTTATTACAAAGGTTTATTGAAAATGAACCTTTCCAGGAAGGTCCCAGAGCCGAAATCTATGCCCGAACTCGGAATATTTTACCTAAGCTGCTTCAAATTCCAAACATTCAAGGTAAATCCTCGGGATGTGCTTAGATGATCCGTTTCCATTTGTTTAAAACTTTAACTTGAAAGGTAATTTGTTCCTTGAACCTTTTCAGGGTCAGAGCATAAGGATAAGGCGGAAGAAGAATCAAATGATTCGGTGTTTGCCCCGGATATCATTAGGATTCTCGAGAGCACGATCTTGACATTCCAGCTCTTTGTAAAAATGGACAAGAGAAAACGTGCTAATGTTCCTAACCATAAGCTAATGGCTACTCCTCTTCAACAAGTTGAATCTTTATTAGAGAAGGTAACTTGTCATTTAATCTTTGCATGCCTTGAAGATTTTTAAATATAGTTTTCTTTCATGTTGGTGTTGAAATACCTATCTGTATGGTAGATGTTGTACAATGTTTTCCATTTCTATCTGCAGAAAAGCGTGAAGCTGAAAGAACTACGTAAAAAACGGAAGGGGTGGAAACAGAACTCCTGGCCGAGATTGAGTGAGGATGTTCCGTTATTGTTCGGACTTATCGACATTAGGATCATATCGAGGGTGCTTGGAATGGCAAGGATGAGTAAAGATGAATTGTTTTGGTGTGAAGAAAAGATGAAAAAGCTTGATTTTTGTGATGGGAGATTGCAGAGAGATCCTTCACCCATACTTTTTCCTGCTACCTGCTGAAAACCGCTTTATTTTCAATGTTGCTAAATGCTACGAATGATATAAACCATCTCCTGTATATTTTCTAAGACTTACTATCCGGATTCAGTGGCATGTGTTAAATGTTAGATGAGAGTACCGTCATTTTCTTTCTTGTTTTATTTATTTAGATTCAGATCAATTGGGTCTTGAAAAATAATATTTATATGGTTAATGATTAGTGTCCACAAGTTTTATACTGTAAATGATAATTGAACTCAATTTTATTGGTTTATAGTTCATCAGTTTTTTATAAAAAAATTTATTTTAGACGTTTTCTTAAGGTTTATGTTTATCTCACTAAATATTAGTATATCATAAAAACAAAAACTAACTATATTTAGATATACAATATAATTCAATTTGTTTTTGAATAACGGTGATATCTTAAACTTTTGATATGAATTAAAAATGGAAATAGAAATAGCTTAGGCAAGGTTAGGTGAAAAGTACTAGACTAAACTAAAGATATAGTAAATGGTTTCAAGTCTGTTATTACTTCCTCTCTTATTTCAGATTAAGATGAAGAAAACAGTAGAGTAAGAAACAAGATTTGCCGATCATATTCTACACCCGTACCTAACAACCCAAATGGTAACCAATGGATTAATGGGTGCTGTATGATTCCATTCAACTCAACACAACATAGGATAATAGATTTACCCTTTTCATAGAAACACCGGCGCCATAACAAGCGTTATTGTAGCTAACATCTTTATTAGCACGTGCAGTGATGGTCCAGCTGTGTCTTTGAACGGATCTCCAACTCTGCAATCCAAGTTTATATGTCATATATACACACTACATTGAGACAAGGTTTTATTTTCCTCCTAAAGACAAGTTAAACTGCATATTAAAGCCATTTGAATGGAAATAATGCAAGTTCGTTGCAACCTCCATATCATTGTTAGTTAGGTCAACATCAAACCTAACAATTACCCAATCACAACCGCCCCCAGTCAAGTCCCTGGCGACAGTCTACATTCTTCAATGGATCCACTACAAACTCATTGCTACTATCTGCTAGCAGCAAAGAAAAAACAAATGAAAAAAGAACTTACGTGTCTCCGGTAACAGCTGCTTTATGAGCATCACTGCCTTTTCCGCCAAGAGCTCCTGTCTCGATAAACTTCTTTGCGTTATCCCATGCACCACCAGCAGTGTTGAGAAAGAGAGCCATTAAAATGCCAGAAACTGTTGCAAACATCAACAGAGCAGCTACAACTTTTGCTCCAAGTAGAGGATGTCCAGTATAGTGTCCCAAAACACGGAACACAAAACCTGCAAATGGTTACATAGAGATTACACAAGTTGAGATGACACTTTCGTAACCTGCAATTGGTTACATAGAAATTACACAAGTTGAGATGACACTTCTCTTCAAGAATAAAAGAATCAAGAAAGGAGCCCCAAAATGAATGCTTCGGCATTCGGACACCAGAATAAAGTTTTTTTGGGGGATGGGGAAGGACTCCTACATTCTTGACTCAGTTTAGTGACAATAGTGCTAACAGTGATTCATGTTTTTTGATAAAAATTTAGCTTCCATTAAAACCATAAACAAATCAACGGACTATGATTGAATTGCAAGATTGCTACATCTAAATATTGAAGCAAACAGAACAAAGAAGGGTTAATATGAGAAATACGCAAACCAACTCATGATTTGCAAAAGTAAACATTAACCAGCAAAAGCAATAGACTAACCAACTACTATTGGCGATATTATAGCCAAAGCACCAGGCTTTATCATCTCTCTCAAAGAAGCTGATGCTACAATGGCAACACAGCGACTGTAATCTGGTTTCTCCTTGTAGTCCTGCAGCCAGAACGTCAGGTTAAAAAAGAAAGCAAATCTGATCACGTAAGAGAGAAAAAAGAGAATAATGATAGTACAGAAACAGCATTGATTAATGGCAAAATTCAAATACTCTTCATTTTTCCTTTAGTACATGTGCCTGATGCATATCCAGATATGGGAATAGGGATATGACCCTCCAAATAAATGGAAAAGCATAGAAAAAATTGAACATACCAGTGTCGGACACATACCCGTACCCGACACTCAAGTGCAAGTCTGAGTAACATTGATCCACTCTAATTTTGCAAAAACTTTCAAAAACTTATTAAGACTTCAACTGCACCTTTTCTCTCTTCTTTTCATTTCCCTCATGTTTCTTCCATACAGACAAGAAATACAATATAGTTTCTCTCCATTGTATTTAATATACAATTAGAAAAAGAAAGGTCAAAGTAGACCAAAAAACGCAATCAGAGACTTATACTCAGTTACTCACCATGATACCAGGCCTCTCAATAAATTGTCTTCTTACTTCCTTAACAACCTCCTGAGCTGTTCGACCAACTGCAGAACAGGCCCATGCACTAAACAAGAATATAAGCATGGATCCCAACAATCCACCAATGAAAACCTCAGGAATTGCAATATCGACCTGCAAGTTGATCAAAAACTACAAATGTTAGAAAAAGAATGAAAGACTTTGCAGAGTAACTAACACCCAACTCTGTTAGTTGCCACTTTTGCTACATCTTTTCACCATTTTTCATTTTTGATTTTTCAGAAACATCAATTTAAACACAATTATTGTGCTTATGGCTATAAGTAAAACATACATTTTCTTTTATTAATTTATTCAAACGTCAGTTCCCCCTTTTTCAGAAGGAAAACAGAAGGGGAAAGAGTGGTAAACCAAATAGAGTCTTTATTAAAGCAGAAGTATGGCACAGACCTGTTTAAAAGATTCATTAGCAAAAGATTCAACCTCATCCATATATGCACTAAACAGAAGAAAAGAAGCAAGTGCTGCAGATCCGATGGCAAAACCTTTGGTGGTAGCTTTCGTGGTGTTCCCAACAGCATCAAGAACATCCGTAATCTCTCGCACACTCTCTGGCTGTACACGACATCAACATTCAACAGCCAACTTATATAATCCACAAAGAAGAAAGTGCAATACACATTAGAAACAGGAAAATATAGAGAAACAGCTATATCAAACCTGCTGACTCATCTCTACAATCCCACCAGCATTATCCGCTATTGGGCCAAACATATCCATGGTTAGGATATAAGCAGCAGTGCTGAGCATCCCCATTGTTGCTACAGCTGTGCCAAACAACCCACCATTTGGACTTCCTGTTTCATCCACCAGTCCTGAAGTGTGACCCAGCCAAAAAGCAGAAATAATAGATACACTTATCACAAGAACAGGAAGAGCTGTTGATTCCAGGCCCAAACTGACTCCAGCAATAATGTTAGTCCCATGTCCTGTAGAGCTAGAAAGAGCTAATGTCCGAACAGGCTCATGCTTGTAGTCAGTGTAATATTTGGTTATCCGGACAAAAATATATGCTGTAATAATACCAACCAATCCACACAAGGCAAAATTCAACCACGCAGAAGGTGCTTGTTCAGTATAAAGCAACCAGCGAGTAGACTGCAATAGTTTCAAAAAAAAGAGAACAAGTCACAAATGAACTTTTGATTAAAAAAAGGAACAAGAATTGCTAGATTTCAGTAACGGATTGGAAAACAGCAAATTTCAGCATTGAGAAGCAGTTGTAGTCTTATAGATGATATATTACCCCAGCAAATGTCAGAACAGCCAAAATTATAGTAACAGAGTATCCTTTCTCAAGGATTGTCATTGGATCCTCTATCGCAGCTTTCACACTGGAACCACGTGTACTCCTAATTGAAAGTATTCCAATTGATGATATCACCAGGTCAAATGAATGCACAACAAGAGGAAAAAGGATGAAGCCAGATGGGTCTGCAGAAATATCAGAGATGAGACAACATCAAAAGAAATAGAGAACCCACCCAACGTAAAGAACATGCCAAAGCCAAAGCAACACACTTAGTATAACTAAAACCATTGGACATACTATCAGTACCAACAAACTTAGTTCTAACACCATACAGATGCATACTTCTGAATTAGGTAATGTTAGCAATGAAGAAATGAGATGCCTGATTACTTCTAGTTAGAGAGCATATTTTAATTTGTCTCTCTTCACCATTAGGTAACAGCCAAACAATACTAGTTACGCACTTTTGCTTACTAAGCTACATTAGCTAAAACATACACAAGGACATAAGAAAACTACGCTATCTCACCAAAGTACAGATTTTAAATTTTTTTATTTGAACTTTCATCTCGACTCATAGTAAATTATTAAAAAGAATAAAAAGATATAAATTCTAATGTCTGCAGCTGTCATGGGTAAACAATAGGATATTTCACAACATGCAACAGTATAAATATGTTACAACTACATCAAAATCAGTGGGGACTTGCACTTGCCTTCAATTTTACAGCGCTGAGCCATTGTTCCACCAAGTATCATGGCACTAATTATCTCTGCTGCGATGCTTTCAAAAAGATCTGCACCCCGAGCAGCACAATCGCCAACATTGTCTCCAACCTTCAAAGCAAGAAGAAAGATTCAAGTATCAAACACAACCGCCTAGATAAAATGTGTGAAAACTTAACAGTAAAAATAAAGATAAACCACAAGCATTGTTGCAGTAAATTTCTATTTTCTCCAATACTGATTTAAAATAATTTTTTCGTAACACAATTTTCATATGGATTACTTTTCTCTGAAACTAAGGGATTTTGATGCCAAGGCAAAATAGACTTTGAAATAAACTTGAAAGAAAAGTTTTCAGCTTCATCTCCCAAATACGCGTATTTGAATATCAGAAATGCTTTAAAATTGCATGCAAGGTCCGGTATAAATATATCCTCCTAAAACTTGCAAACAGTTTTCCTATCATAAATAAATCTTGAACAAACTAAAAATTCCTTTTAAAATACAACTTTAAAATCTTAAATCCAATGAAGACCACTATGGTCATATCCTATAACAACCATAAACCTTTAGTCCAGAGCATAAGTGAACAAAATACTTGAGCATAAATAACAGGAAATTAAAGCTTTTCTTGGTATGAAGGATGGAAAATTGTTAACAAATGGTTAAGATTCAAAGTAAGACAGTGGTTATGAATCTTAACCATATGATTAACCAATTTTCCATCTCCCATACCAAGCAAGAGCCTAAATGAAATACACTCCAACTTTACATACTCATTTTTTAAGCCCAAACCATACCAATATATATGTAATATGAGGGAATAAAACAATATTAATTCAGACTCCAAATAGTTAGCTATATCTTAACCATCAAATCCGAATTTTTTTAGTACCAAATCTGCAATTACAGCCGGGTTTCTAGGATCATCTTCAGGAATTCCCTGTTCTACTTTTCCAACAAGATCTGCTCCAACATCAGCTGCTTTTGTATATATCCCACCACCCAACTGAGCAAACAGGGCAACAAATGAAGCTCCAAAACCATATCCCACAAGAAGAAGAGGCACTGAAAGAAAATAAATAAAATCAATCAAGGAATCAAGGTAACGTTGGTTCTGAAAGAAATGTTATTGCTAGCTTGAGGTGCACATAGAATCCAACTGCAATTGTCCAAATCTAGCCATGCATGCATACAACCCACATACATAAAGCATATAGATACAGAGATCAGAACAGCATTGCAAGCCAACATGGCACTTGAACTGTCTAAAACAAAAACAGTAGAACTACTATGTGAGACAAACTTAACCAATATGAGTTGTCTCAACAAACAAAAGGAGAAATTAACAGACAGCAAAGACTGAATAACAATACATCAAGAGTCAAAACATGTAATCAACACAAAATAATACCATACCTAATACATTACACATGTAGAAAATAGGTTTCAAAGAAAATATATGTGACGATTTTTCCAAAGTACACAACATTTGGTATAACTAAATCCAAAGAAACCTGGAATCACAATATTAACATGTCAAGAATACAGTACTCTTAGGAACTGCATCAACAATTTGCCAACTTGTAGAAACTATTTATTCTACTTCTAAGGAATGCCGTGCCTCCTTTCATCATAGTTTTTTTATTTTGTTATTAATCCATACAATCTTCAACTGTGATATTCCTCTTCATTTATTAAAAAACTGTAGGCAGTCAAACAACAACTATAAGGAAGTTCATACCAAATGTAATTGACAGATATAACTTACAGTCTAAAATGATCACTCCTGATCCATTAAAAAGGACGATTATGTATCTTAGATAGCCAAAAGAAATAATTACTATCCACTTTCAAAATGGAGAAAACAGAACCAACAGATTCATACTCATCCACTTCATTAACTATCAACAAGAGAAGGAATATTCAACATGATTTCAGTATACCGTTGTGTGCAAGAAAAGGTAGGAAGCATGTAATAGGAAGATCCATTCACACAAAATGCAGTTATACAGAAAATAAGGAATGAAGAATACATACAATCTGTAACCTTCATCGAACCAGGGGATCCCACTCCCAACCAAACATAAAATGTTGAATAAAGGATAGCTATACCAATCACAGCCATACCAACAACCACCAAGGCAGAAAAACCACCAGCACGGACAGCGATCTGCATGTTATGTTTGCACTTAGTACTCAAATCTACAAGCATTCAGAATAAAATGAAATTTATGATGATACAACCTGCAAGGCTTCTCTTGCAGACCGTCTTGCTGCACTGGAAACTCGGACATTTGCACGAACTGATACCCACATCCCAACGTAGCCAGCGACACCTGAACATAGAGCCCCCAGAAGAAATGCCGCAACTGTGATATATGCAGATGTAGCCCTGCATCAACACGTAAAAGAATAAAGAAATTTGTCACAAGGGTAAAGAAAAAGAAACATAGTGCTTTTGCATGGTCTCATATATATAATCACCTTCCTAGGCCTGAGGATTCTTGTTGAGGTGTTGTGCTGCGAAACAAATATATGGCAAAAATCACTAGTGCTAGCAAGAATGCCATCTTGGAGATAGTACCATACTGTGTCCTGAAGAAACCTTCAGCTCCGTCACGTATAGCCTCTGATATCTAGGAAAGTAAAAAAAATGATAAGCTCAATGACGGTGTGAGGAGGTTTCCAACAAAAAATAATTTCTTAGTTGCATTTTAAGGGTTAGCAAGAAGATGATAAACAATGAAATACCTACTCTCCATTGAAGAGTCATTTGATGAGAGTAAATATTATAAACTAATAAAAAAAGAAAAACATGATAGAGAATCATTTAATAAAATCATTTAATAAAAGAAGAAATACCTGAACCATCTCTGGAGGCCCTTCATCCTTGGAAAGGACCCACTTTGTAAGATATATTGACAAAAGGAAACTGACTATGCAAATTGAGAAGACAAAAACAATGATCGGAGAAGTACTTGCTCCGACATAAAAGATGTATCCAAAGCCCAAAAGGAGAAGTATGACAAGAACACGAACATTTATTCCCATGAGAATTCGAAAAATCTGCACAATGGAAGTAGTCAATCACAGTACGTACAAGGGGGGAAAAGCGTGTCCCATAAGGGGGAGAGACAGCTGAAATATGCCTAGCTAGACAATTTCACATCCATAGCAGTCAAATTCACATCACTTAAGCAGTGTCTTTATAGCTCATGCTAAACTTCTTTTCTAGTTTTAGTCTAAGCCTAAAAAACTTTAAGCACGGGGTGCTTGTCTATCATGTTATGATGTATAAAATTAACACTACAAATTGGTAATGACACCTTATATCAAATGTCAACACACAAGAAACAGCAACAACTTGACACAGGTATATGACCAAGACGACAATCAAGGATCTTAGTTGTAGTTCAAAAGGAAGCAAAACGAAAACAAGAATCAGGAAGTAATTCTGTGAACTTCATAACAAGTATTTAAAATGCCAATTAATCTAGGAACACTACAATGAGCATTCTCAAGAAGGAAGCCTTAAAAACTATTATTAGTAAGCATAGAATTTTTATAATCAAACAGCACTGCTCACTACCAATGTATAGCTAAAATACACTTAATATCTACATATGGCAAGATTCAATTATTCCAATTCATGCTAAGCTAATTCCTCTTTTCCTAAAATAGTTCAACTAGGGATAGGTCACATCACATCAAATACAGAATCAAAAGGAATTACTAAAATGAAAAAAATGGGAAAATGAGAAAGAAAAAAGGTGGCATAGGCGCATAGCGGAAAAACTCAAAATCCGTACTCATTTACAACAAAAGGCTACAAACTAAGATGATAAGGTCCTTACCAAGGGAGTATAAGTTTTGCCACGCATGTTAGGGAAAGTCCTTGGTTTATCTTGGTAAGGCCCCAAATTGCCACTCTCGACATCATCTCCCATCATCATAGCACTGGCAGAATTCACACTCAAGGCAACAGGTAAAAGAGTTATACTTCCTGGTTTTGGGCTAATCTCCGCTGAACTTGGTCGATGAATTTGAATGCTCTAATTTTCTAGAGAAAAACAACAATTTCACCTGAGATGTTAGGATATAATCAATTATTCTAATAACAACTGCAGCACTTTCAGATTCAATAGCTTCTACTCTTGCTTTACCTCCGGAATTTTAGTTTCTGAAAAATAATTCTAGGTCAAAGAATTTAGGACACCAGCTGATTTTTCCTGCGTAAAGGTCAAATAAAAAATTATCATTTAAACTTAAAATTAATAAAATAAGAAAACAGACAAAAGTGACCAACATCTGGGGTTAGGTAAATTCGAACCAAGCACAAACTCGCAACACTTGGATGAAGTTAAAACAAGATCGCATTAGTGAATAAGGCACTTTCAGGCAGATAATTGGAAAAGGAGTTCTTAGTTCAATTACAGAATAACCAAGTCCTTTGATATACTGATAGCAAATAAATACAAAAGGAAGTATACATTAATTCTGTTTTCTTCCCATTTTGGACCTCCCGGACTACAGTTACGCCAGAGAAAATGTAAATCAGTGAAAAATAAGTTAATCCGAGTAAATCAAGCACTAAATTTCCAAATTTCTCAGGTTCCAAACAGTTCTCGTTCCCGACATTCCATCAACAAAATGATGAAAATGAAATTAGCCCCCTAATAAACATAAGAACATAAGATCCAGAGCCAAAACCTTAGATTCAGAGCATTGCATGAATTGATCCTCAAATAAAACTGGTTAGATCTATAAGAAATTTAAAATAAAATACAAATACCGTTTTCAATGGCCGCCGCGAAACCATGTAACCGCCATTAACAAACGAAAATACGTTAAATCGTTAAAGCTCTCGCTCTTGCTCTCTGTCTGGGTAATTTTTGCAGAAATCTTGTGTAGAGAGAGACGATGGTAGACTTTTCACGAGGGAAATTTTTTGCTTTTCTTTTTTGGGTATGTAATTTAGTTTTTATTTTTTCAGATTTTTTGTAATGTCGTGTCAGCGCTTCCAATATTTATTTTACACGTAAGCTGTTTTTGTATGCTTGGCAATTAGGAGCTCCTTTTGTTTTTATTTGCTCGTTTATTAATTAATTATTTATATGTAAAGAATAAAAACTCAAATTGAATATCAAATAGATTCGATTTTTTATTTTCGATTAAGTCAGCAGTTTAAAATGTAATATTTAAATAATTTTTAATATAAATGTGACACTCATTTTCAAAAGGTCTTATGATATTTTTAAATCTTAAATTTAAAAATTATTGTAAAGTATATTATTATTTTTATCGGCAGATTTAATTTGACAAAAAAAATAAAAATTTAAAGGTAAAATAATAAAAAAATAAATGTTAAAATTGCTTTTTTTTTTAATTTCAAAAGACAAACTGGTCATTAGGTCTCTCCCAAGGTAGAGTTTATTTCTACATATTGATTTATGTAACATATATTATTTTCGAGAATGACATTTTTTTTTAATATACTGGTGTGATTATAAGATAATATTTATTTAATTTTTTAGCTCTTTAATAAGGCACACACACCGTACACATATTGTACTCGAACTCAAGTCAAATTGATGAAATACATCACCATTTACTATTGGGACGACTCTACGGGCTCAGAATAACATTATTGAAAAGTAAAATCACTTGAGATATTAATGAGAATGTTACATTACATTATTTGGTTTATATAACCGAAATGTAAAATTATTGTGTTGGTTGATGAAATATAAAATTACCCAAAAATACATTTTATGAAACTGTCCATGTAATAAGCCTTTTTAAAATGATGTTAACTTTTAATATTTTTTTGAATAATTTAAAGGTGATTACAAGATAGTATTTATTCATACATAATTTTAAATCATTTGACAATATACATACACCTTTTAGACAAAACGATTTAAACGTGTGCCTTTTAAAATAAACATTATCCACTTTTCCACTGAAATATTTATTGAGTTAATATTAACTTTTAATATTAAATTAAAAACATTGATACGAAGGTTTATAGCTCTTATCGTTAGACTCTATCTAAAATTTATATGTAATATTTTATTGATTTAACTAACGTATTACATTTATAAATTATTTAATAGGATCTTATACAAGCATAGCATTTTGTGTTAATATTGTTTTATGAGAATATACGTTAATTTGATTAAAAATAGACAATGGATAAAATAGCGACGAAAAAATGTAGTATTATCCATAATTCTCAATTAGCTGTAGAAACTTTGTTTAGTGAATAATTTTGACGGTAATTTTATTGTAATTTTCTTATTCGCTTTTTATTTGACATATTTAAGTTGATAAAATAAATAAATTTCAATAATAAAATTGTTCAACGTGATATTTACTCATGGACGAAGCTAAAAAGAAGTTGGGATGGTAACCATTTTTTTTCACCTTTATTTTTTATAAATTTTTCAAAAAATAATTAATTTATAAATTTGTTTTATTACTTTTAAACATTTACATTTTATCCCTCAATCTTAAATTCTAATTTCGTCTTTGTATTTACTATTAGTAATATTACATTGCCTATCACATATGTAATAATGACATTCCCATCAATATTCTCAATTAGTATTCACGACACTATTATTCTTTTTTTTAATATACGACACTAGTATTCTTAAATAATAGCCACTATTGCTAATGACATATTATAATATCACTATTATTTTTAGTGGTTAAAGGAACGTTTATTATTCTTAGAGATCACGGGTTCAAACATCAACAATTATAACAGGGTGATTGATCATGCATTATCAACAGTTATATCACTATTATATCACTAATTTATTTTTCATCATATTTTTGTGATATTTTAATTATTTTTTATATTATATTAATAAATAATTATGAGAGAATTTACAAAAGCAAATAGATAAAATTTTATAATATGAATGAATAAAAATATAGATGTTGAAAATTTTGGAATAGATAAAAATAAAAGGGATACTTTTTTACTTGATATTTCAGTTTTTAATAATAATTAAAAATAATTAGTAATACAATTTATAATTCAGTTATGTTTTACAATATACCTAACGAATTTTGAAAGCTTTTGAAAATGATAAATTTAAATATCTTATTTGTTTGCCAGTGTAGATACACTCACGAAAGTGAAAAATAATTTATTAAAAATAAAAAACGGGTTATTGTAATATAGTTAAATTTAATTAATGATATATACTTACATTTAATCAGAAAACTATATTATAATAAAGAATAAGATTTATATAAATATATTTTGGAATTTCGATGCTTATGAAAAGTAAATTATAGTATAAAATTAAGTCGGGTCCGTTGACTTTTAATATTCTAACCAATTACAAACTTAAACACTGCTGATTTGACTTTGTCTTTAGCAGACCAACAACAGGGCGTCACGTACGCCGGTTCTAGATCTCTATTAAAATTTTAGTATTTATGAAGTTTTAAATTATCAGTATTTATTTTATGTCGGTGGTAGAATAATTTTTTTTCACAAACTTCATAGTATTAGTGTATATAGATTTAATTTAGAGTTTTTGAGCGTAAGTATAAGAATTTTGAATTTAGGAATGTGGTCAGAATTCATGTTTTATGTTTAAATTTAAAGTTTAAAATTTAAATCTTTAATCATATAACCTTAAAACCTAAATCATAACATCTAAACCTTAAATATTAAATTATAACCATAACCTCTAAAATTTATACCCTTAAGCCTAAACATAAACCTTGAACCCTAAAACTAAAGTGCTTATATTTTTTTTATTTTTACCGTAGGTGCATGAAATATTTTCCCTTATATTTTAAAATATTTAAACTACATCTTCATTGGATTGAAAACTTTAGCGGTAAAACAAATTCATTAGCTCATTATCTAGTTGGAATAAGAGGGAAATAATATACGTATTATAGACGTAGGTTACTAGGTTATGAAGAAAATTAACCATAAACTATAATAGGAAAACAATTGAAACCACTACAACATATAATATGAAGTATAACAACTTTGCCAGAGCTTTTGTTATTGGATAGTAGTTTAAACCACCCTAACTGCATATAGTGCAGAGAAAATTATACGAAATCAAAGGTTGTCCTTACATCTCTCCCAAGCAACATGTGTAAACAATAAAAAGTTGGATATACCAATATTTGCTCAAATTCCAGATCTTTAGATCATCTAATCAATTGTTTCAACTAAAAAATGGTTCCTTGGGGGGTTTTATTATCTCATATTCTCGTCATTTCACTCCCAACAAAGCAAAAAAAGTTGATGTATTGATTATTGACGAAGCTTTAATCTCCATATCACCACCTAGGCCTAGCTATCAAATTCGTAGCTGCTTGTTGAGACTTGAGATGATGATGTACTCAGCAAATTGGTGGCTACTTGTTGCAATTCTTCCTTTTGTGTCAATGGCCATGGTCACAGGTACAGATAGTGAAATTCTTTTGGAATTTAGGGAGTCATTAGCAAACCATTCAGCTCTTAGCAATTGGAATGCTTCCACCAGTCCATGCGATGGGGACAAGTCAAACTGGATGGGTGTGATTTGCGCTGAGGGTGAAATATGGGGTTTGCAGCTTGAGTACATGGGGTTACAAGGGGATGTGAATGTTGAAATCCTTGGAGCACTGCCTAGGCTACGCACTCTAAGCCTTATGAACAATAATTTACAAGGTTCAATGTTCAACGTGAGGAAATTGGGCGCACTGAAGGCTTTGTATCTGTCGGATAATCGTTTTACTGGGGACATACCTGATGATGCGTTCAAAGGGATGGGATCCTTGAAGAAAGTTTTGTTGGCTAACAATGGTTTCACTGGTAAAATCCCATCATCGCTAACCATGTTGCCCAAGCTTCTAATGTTGAGGCTGGAAGGGAATCAATTTTCTGGTCCAATACCTGATTTTAACCAGAGTCTGAAGGTGGCTAGCTTCGCTAACAATCGATTGGAAGGTCCTATCCCCGCAAGCTTAAGCCATATGGGCGCAACCATGTTCTCAGGTATGTTGCCAATAATGCAAAACTATATATTGTACTCACTACTCAGCTTGATGTTATATATGATGATTGATGCATGCAGGCAACAAGAATTTATGCGGGAAACCATTACAAGCATGTCCCACTCCTATGCGTATGCCCAAGAATCACATTTTCACTTCTTCTACCCCGGAAGACAAGATATCAACCCCTGAGATACTTGCGCTGATTCTGATATGCGTGGTATTACTGTTGATCATCATTCCAGCACTTGTATTATTATGTCTGTCTCCAAGGAACCAAAATCCTCAGACATCTGACTCAAAGGAGAAAAAGGCGGTGAAGAGTCTTGAGCATGGGAAACTGAAATTCTTGAAAGATGATGATGAGTCCCAGAGGTTTGATTTGCAGGATCTTCTAAGAGCGTCAGCCGAGGTTCTTGGGAGTGGGAGTTTTGCAGCTTCGTACAAGGTGGTGATGGATGAAGCCGTTGTGGTGAAGAGGCATAAGCAAATGAACAATGAGGGGAAGGAAGATTTTGATGAGCACATGAGAAGATTGGGGAGGTTGAGCCATCAAAACTTGTTGCCTCTTAAGGCCTATCACTACATGAGAGATGAAAAATTGTTGGTTTCCAAATACATTGAAAATGGAAGCTTGGCTACTCACCTTCATGGTAATTAAATTCTTTATTCTTAATTAAGTAGTGGAGTATGATTCAACTCTCAAGTCTCAAGTCCATTAATTGTTTTGTGCAGGCAAGGATCAAGCTAGTCTTGATTGGGAAAGTCGAGTGAAGATCATAAAAGGTGTGGCAAGGGGTTTGAGTTATCTACACAAAGAGCTTCCAACCCTAATACTACCCCATGGCAATTTGAAGTCCTCCAACGTGGTTTTGGACGACACCTTGAACCCATTGTTATGTGACTATGGATTAACACCCATGATCAACCAAGAACAAGTCCACCTCTTCATGACTGCTTACAAATCACCCGAGTATGCTCTTAAAGGTCGCATAAGCAAGAAAACCGATGTGTGGTGCTTAGGGATATTGATATTGGAGCTCATGACGGGTAAGTTCCCAGAGAACTATCTAAACCCTAATTATGATACTCAAACAAGTCTAGCCACTTGGGTCACTGAGATGGTTAAGGACAAAAAGAGCAATCAAGTGTTTGATAAACAGATGCTGGGGACCAAGGACAAAAGGATTGGAATGATGAGTCTTTTGAAGATTGGATTGAATTGTTGTGAGGAGGATTTGAGTGTCCGACCTGAGTTGAAGCAAGTGCTGCAACAGATTGAACAATTGGATGATGAAGATGAGGACCAACAATTTTCTTCACCCATATGTGAAGTCAACAAGGAAGTTTTGACAACTTCTGGATCCGGTTTAAATATGGTTTAGATTTATTTTGATTTTTCAATTTGAGTTTAGTTAATAAATGTAATATTTGATTTTGTTAATATTAACTTCTCCTACAGTTGTAATTTGTAACTTTAGAAGAAAAAAAATCAAATCAAGTCTTTGTAAATTCAAAAAAAAATACAATACGATAGTATATGAGACTTTTCTTCATATGGTGAAATAAAACTTTTATAAATATGTAATATATTATTCATCTAATAATTCCATAGGTTGGACTTGGGGGTTAAATGGGTAGATCTTTGAACAAAGACTTTGATTAATTTAGATATATATATTTTTGTAAGTAGACAACACTTGAGGCTTTAATTTAACAACCAAAATAGAAGAAACTAAAAACAAGGATGCATTGCCAAAAATTGAATGGCGGGATGGTTGATTAGTTAGTTATTTAAAAGGAGAGAAGAAAGGAATGGAGGGGGAAATGGGGCAAACAAAAGGAAAGAAAGGAGGGGGCAATGGGTTGGTTGCTGTGGCCATCGACAATGACAAAGGGAGTCAACATGCTCTCAAATGGGCCACCGAACACCTTGTTTCAAGAGGCCAAACTGTTGTTCTTATTCATGTTGCTAAGTGTATGTGGTTCTTCCTCGTGTATATTTGCATTTTTGTTGTGCTGGTGCAGATAATGTTTTTTTAATGTTGTGCTGGTGCTGGTGCAGATAATGTTTTTTTAATGTTGTGCTGGTGCTGGTGCAGATAATGTTTTTTTAATGTTGTGCTGGTGCTGGTGCTGGTGCAGATAATGTTTTTTTAATGTTGTGCTGGTGCTGGTGCAGATAATGTTTTTTTAATGTTGTGCTGGTGCTGGTGCAGATAATGTTGTTAGCAGCTCGCAGGGACAGGGTCATAAGAAACTTGCGATGGATAAGCTATCCAAGGAATTGTTCCTCAGTTTCCATTGCTTTTGTACTCGGAAAGATGTAAAGTTGATGCAACCCTTTTCCTTTTTTCCTTTTTCCTTTTCGAGTAATAGTAATAGTAATACTGTAATAGTGTAATACTAATAGTTGGAGTTGGACTTGGATGTGTAACTCGAGCAGATTCAATGTTTGGATATCATACTTGAAGATTCGGATGTTGTTAAAGCTTTGACGGAATATGTATCTCAAGCTGGAATCGAGAAACTAGTTATGGGAGCTCCATCTAAAAGTGCTTTTATGAGAAAATTCAGGGGGGATACTCCCAGCTGTGTAACCAAAGCAGCACCAGATTTCTGCACTGTCTATGTAATCAACAAAGGAAAGATCTCTTCCATACGAGACGCCTCTCGTTCACCTCCATCTTCTTCTCCGCTTCTTGACCAAATTAACAAACAAACTTCTACTTTTGTCGATAACCCTGCAAAACCAGGTTCCTTTCTCTCCCTCTCCCTTTCCCTTTTCTTTCCATTCTATTGGATTCAATGTTTGAACATGCAGCGACAAAGCCTCGTACTTCCTTTGAGTCCTCATTGCCACCTACAAGGGCCAGCCTGATGAAAGCCTTTGGGGATTTCGCCGAATCCGATACCGATATCTCATTCGTTAGCTCCGACAGACCCAGCACTGATCGAAACTCGTCCTTGATGTTCGATTCATTCGTCGATTCCGGCAGAAACTCGCGGTTTTCAACCAGCACCGATCACAGCATAGGATCCATGCCTTTAGGGATCAGGTGGTCTGATCCACAAATGTCACAGGAAAGTGGCAGAACATCTTGTTCATCTCAGAATCTGGTATGCTCCCCAATATGTCAATTACCTTTGCCATCTGAATACTATATTTTATTTTTATCTACAAACAATTAGGATGAGGTTGAAGCTGAAATGAAGAGATTGAGACAAGAACTTAAGCAAACAATGGATTTGTACAGTAATGCGTGTAGAGAAGCCTTGACAGCAAAACAACAGGTACTTGTTCACACCCATGCTTGAGTAGCATTGTCTAGAATTCGGTGTTACTGAAATATTTAAGTTAGGCAATGGAGCTGAATCGATGCAAAAACAAAGAAGAAGAAAGACTGGAAGAGGCAAGACAAGCTGAGGAAGCAGCAATGTCAGCGGTAGAAGCAGAGAGGGCAAAGTGCAAGGCCGCCATTGAAGCAGCAGAAGCGGCAGAGAGACTTGCGGTATCACAAAAACCATCCAGTTTAGAAGGGGAGACACTAAGAGAAACAATGGAAATGAAGAAAATGCTGGAGGCTTTATCCAATAAAAAAATCCAATATCGAAGATATACGATAGAGGAAATCGAACAAGCATCTGACAACTTTGCTCCATCTCGAAAGATCGGAGAAGGGGGTTATGGACCTGTTTATAAGTGTTATCTTGATCATACACAGGTTGCAGTCAAGATTTTACGTCCAGATGCTGCTCAAGGGAGATCACAATTTCTGCAAGAGGTGAGCAACTAATATGTTTGTTTCCCATGCATACAATCCCAAGCATTTTAGCAACACGATTATTGCTGCGCAGCTTGAAGTACTGAGCTGCATACGTCATCCCAACATGGTGCTTCTTCTAGGTGCCTGTCCCGAGTATGGCATTCTAGTCTACGAATACATGAGCAACGGAAGCTTAGAAGATTGCATATTTCGGAGAGGGAATACCCCAGCGCTGTCTTGGCAAATCCGATTCCGAATAGCCACAGATATTGCCACAGGCCTGCTTTTTCTCCATCAGACAAAGCCGGAGCCAATCGTGCATCGCGACCTCAAGCCTGCCAACATTTTGCTAGATGACAACTACGTTAGCAAGATCGGCGATGTCGGATTAGCAAGGCTTGTACCTGCTGTTGCTGAGAACATGACACAAGTGCACGTAACCTCAGCAGCAGGTACGTTTTGCTACATAGACCCGGAATATCAGCAAACAGGAGTGCTGGGGGTGAAATCGGACATATATTCATTAGGGATATTGCTTCTTCAACTTATAACGGCCAAGCAGCCGATGGGGTTGACTCACTACGTGGAGCAAGCGATGGAGAGAGGCACATTTTTGAAGGAGATGGCGGACCCTGCAGTAAAGGATTGGCCAGAAGAAGAAACGTTGGCATTGACAAAGATGGCTCTGCAATGTGCGGAACTTAGGCGTAAAGACAGACCAGATCTTGGGAAAGAAATCTTACCATTGCTTTCTAAACTCAGTGATATGGCTGAGGAGAAAATGGACCCTTTCTTCTTTGGAGGCAGTCCTGTATCCTCCCCCAGATATTGCCAGGTATTTTTTCAAATATTTTATTCTACTCATATCATACCATATAACCTCTTTTCCTTTCTCTACTTACAGAGCGAATGAATTCCGGCAGTCCAAGGAGCCAAGATAAAACAAGAAAATGATAGGATTAAATTTCGGTCAGACTAGCTCAAGGATTTTTTTTAGGTCTCCACATTTAACAGCCATGCAACTAAGCTGGTCTCTGCATGCTTAAGTTTTAGTTTTTTTTTTTTTAAAGAAAAAAACAATGTAAATATGTTGGGAAATGTGCATATAACACCAATGTAATTTAACTGCTTAAATTTTTTAATTTCTTTGTTTTCATGTTTCAATAAAAAAAAGGGTAAAGTATCCCAGGTAACACCGAACTATAGTGTCTGACCTGTTTTTAACATCAACGTTTCAATTGGTCCAAAACTAACATTAACGTTTATTATGTGATCCAATTATAACATCCCTCCGTTAAATCATGGACGACGTGGTGACGTGGACTAAGAAAACCGTAACGGTGCTGACTGTGTATCCTATATATTATTATTTATTCCACGTCATTATAAAATAAAAAATTAAAATCCCTTTTGGTTTTCAAAACGACACCGTTTTCATAATCCCTCTGTTATTGAAATTTTAACGACTAAATTTTTTTCCCCAAATCAAATTAGATGGTGTTGATGTCGATTGAGATTCTAACCCAGTGTTTACCCTATTCTCTCAAACAGAAGAAAAATTTCCCCTCTTGAATCTCCCAAAATTGTCAATTGAGAAACTAAGCATCCCTAATCTTTCATAATCGGTGAAGCTGAGTTCTGAAATCGAAGATTTGTTATCTCAGGTTTGTCATTGTTTACCCAAAATATAATCATGGTTTTGTTAATGGATTATGGCCGACGGATTAATCTTTTTTCAGTTTGTTTGTAGTTTGAATCAAAATGAAAAAGCGAGTGATGCGAACTAAAGGAATGACGAGCATGAAGTATGGTAAGTACCGTTTTTGATTTCTTTTGACTACTTCAAGTAGTTGTAAAATTTTTAGGGGGATTTTATTTAACTGTCTTTGGGTTTAGGGTTTTGATTACTTTTGTAAAGTAACTTTCTTGTTTCGATTTCTTCAACGGAATTGGGGGATTTTATTTAACTGTCATGTTGATTTAGGGTTTATTTTTGTTGTCAGATTTATGTGCAACTTAAGTAGGATTTTATTTAACTTTCTTGTTGTCAGATTTCTTCAAAGAAGTCAATTAAATGGCATTACATAGCCTAATAAGTGCAATCCTGACGTAAAATCAATAAAATATTGAAAGAAATGAATTGCCTTCTCCAAGTACATGTTCAATCTTCACTTCCCACTAATATTTCGAGCATTGTTGACTAAACAAATAGCCTCAACAATATTGAAAGAAATAAATTGGGGGATTTTATTTAACTGTAATGTTGGGGGATTTTATTTGTTGTCTCCCAAAGTACGTTAGGATTACACTTATTTGTTTGTAAATTGAACATGTACTTGTGAGTACTTTGGGAGTACTATGCTTTTGGGATATAGCATTTAAATAGTGCCACTGTAATGTTAATTTTTTATTGTAAATTGTAACAGGTCAGATTGGTTTGGTTGATTTCATTTAGAATGTGAGTACTTTGGGAGTATGCTTTTGGCAGCTAGTGTGCATTTTTATATGTAGGGTAATATGCTTTTGGGGAATGAATGTTGGGTCTGCGTGGTGGGTCAGAATGCTGGACCACTTCATCCTTATTTACATTGAATGGTGGACACCATTAAAATATTATTATCTGGATTGAATGGTGGACCACTTTAAGATTATTATATGTAGCATTTTATGCTGAAATTTAGATTGAATGGTTGACAAATTTTTTGTTTTTGTTGGTTGACAATACATTAGATTCTGTTACTTTAAGATTATTATAATTTGTATTATAATATGCATAATATACATTAATGTATTAATGCATTAAGAAACTGAGTTGCTTGTATTAACGCATTATAATATGCATTAAGATTCTGTTACTTTAAGATTATTATAATTTGCATTATAATATGCATAATATACATTAATGTATTAATGCATTAAGAATAATTTGCATTATAATATGCATAATATGTAGCATTTTATGCTGAAATTTAGATTGAATGAATGTTGGGTCTTGCATTTATTAACTGTTGGTTGAATGGTTGGTTTAAATGTCTTGCATGTATTAATACATTAGATTGAATGGTTGACAAATTTTTTGTTTCTGTTGGTTGTTTTGACAGAAACTTCATCTGAGTATTGCACCATTGCCATACACCATGGAGGATTCATGGTGAATTCACCAAGCTTTCAGTATACTGGAAAGAAGATAACCTTCTTTGACAATTGTAATGTGGAAAGCATGTCAATGCTGGAAATGTATGATATTGTTGGGGAATTAAGTATTACAGGTAACTATATTCTATACTGGAAAGAACCTGGTGGGAGGTTTAGGGTTAAGCATTTAAAAACTGACAGTGATATTCTTATAATGTTGAATTGTATGCCTAAACATAGACAACTGCATGTATACTTAGAAGAAGTTTTACCTGTTAGGACTGAAGCTGTTGACCATGATAGGATTGAATCTGTTGACCATGATATGACTGAATCTATTGACCCTATTAGGATTGAATCTGTTGACCATGATAGGACTGAATCTATTGACCATGTTAGTGCTGAATCAGATGACTCAGAAGAAGATGAGGATTATGTTGCTAATGATAGTGGATTTGAAGATAGTGAGCATGACATTAGTGATGTAGAAGGGTATGCACATGATGTGCATGTAGGAGTAGAGAATGAAATGGACATTAATAACTTAAATAGTGATCTGTTGAGAGGTTGCCCTGCTATGACCTTAGATGATGAAGAGCAGAATTATGAACCAGACCAATTGGATAGTGCCACTGATTCTGACTCAAATAATGAACAACAAAAGAAACCCAAATGTCCTGAGTTCAATCCTGAGGTAGACTCCCTAAACCCACAGTTTCAGAAAGGTATGATATTTGGGGATAAAGAAACTTTGAAACAGGCAGTTAGGGATTATGGGATTAAAAATAGGGTTGATGTCCGATTTAAAAGAACATGCAGTAAATTAGTTCAGGTTGTGTGTAAGGAAGGGTGTCCGTGGTACATGTGGGCCTCAAGATCTGACCCAAAAGATAAAATGAACATGACATGGCAGATTAAGTCTTATGTGGGAGAGCATAAATGTCTGAGAGGTTTTAAAAACAAAAATGCAACTTATAAGTGGTTAGCTAAGACTTACATAGAAAAATATAGGGCTGACACTACATACTCAACTAGACTTCTTAAGAAAGATGTCATGTCTGATCATTTGTATAACATGTCATTGGGTAAGTGTTTGAGGGCTAAGAACTTAGCACTAGAAATGGTGCTTGGGAGTCACAAGGAGCAGTACTCTATGATTTATGATTACCTTGAAGAAATTAGGACATCAAATCCTGGAAGCACAACCACTCTTATGCTAGACAATAGAGTGTTCCTTAGGATGTATATTTGTTTAAAAGCTTGCAAAGAAGGTTACAAAGGATGTAGACCTGTATTGAGCATTGATGGCTGCCACTTGAAAGGTTATTATGGAGACATATTTTTGGCAGCTGTTTCTGTAGATGCTAATGACAGCATTTACCCAGGTTCATTTGCTGTTGTTGAGATTGAAAATGAATCTTCTTGGACTTGGTTTTTGTCACAAGTGAATAATGACCTAGACCTTGAAACTTCAGAAAACATCACAATTCTTTCAGACAAACAAAAGGTACTAATATGTTTTTATCCTTAATTTAATACATTCTTAATTAAATTAATACTAACTTTTTTAATTTGAACCAGGGATTGAAGAGGGCAATAGCTGAAGTGCTTCCAGCTGCTGAGCATAGGAACTGTGTTAGACACTTGTATTCCAACTTCAAGAATAAGAAGAGGTTCACTGGAAAAAATCTTAAGGATGCACTATGAAAGGCAGCAAGAGCTACATATTTGAAGGAATTTGAAGATGCAATGGTTGAACTTAAAGCATTGTCAACAGCAGCCTATAATTGGTTGAATGGAAAGGACCCAAGACATTGGTCCAAATCTCATTTCTCTCCTAGGAGCAAGTGTGACATGCTCTTGAGCAATCTGTCTGAGTGCTTTAATAAGGTATGACTATCATATAATAAAAGTTTTGATTTTATTTCATATTTTTCATTCATGCACTAACATTGTTTGATGTTTTTTGCAAGATGATTTTGGAAGCAAGAGATAAACCCATTTTGACTCTAATGGAGATGGTGAGGACCAAAATTATGTACAAAATTGCCACAAAACAAGAAGAGGCTGCTAAATTTCTTGGATTATTGTGTCCAAAAATACAAAACAAGGTTGAATTGGCAATTCAGCAATCCACTAAGTAACTGATAATGCTTTTTATTTACTTGTAAGTTGTTTATTCTGTCAGTACTTCTTTTTTAATCAATATTTCTATTTTTTCAGGTGCTGGCCTACACATGCTGGAGGAAATAAGTACCAAGTTTTTGCTGGACCATTAAATCAACATGTAGTTGATTTGGGTAATCACACCTGCTCCTGCAGGAAGTGGGATATCACTGGTTGGTTATATCTTTTTATTTGTATATTTGTTTGTCTATTTGTTTTCTCAACTGGACCATTAAATCAATATTTGTATTTTTATTTGTCTATTTGTTTTCTCAACAGGAATTCCATGTATACATGCTGTTGCAGTCATGGTACAAAGAAATGAAAGACCTGAATCATATGTTCATTCATGTTATCATACTACCACACAACAGCAGATATACAGCCACTGCATTCAACCAGTGAGAGGCCCTAATCAATGGTTGCACGACACAACATGTGAGCCTGTCATAGAACCAAAACTGAAAAGACCACCAGGTAGACCCAAGAAGAAGAGGGTAAAAGAAACAGATGAAACAAAAAGTTCAAGCTCTAAATGGACCAAGAAGGGTTTAACCATGTACTGCTCTAAGTGTAAAAAACCAGGTCACAACCAAAGAACTTGCAAGGGAGAAGTTGCAACTAGACATGTTAATGCACCAGGATCATTTCGACCACCTAGGGGTGCATCTGTTAGGCCACCTCTTAGAACACCAAAATTACAAGCGAGTGATTATTAAGTTATTTGATTAATCATTTATTGTTAATTTAATCTGTTATCTTTTCTGTGATTGAACTTTTTAAATGTATTTTGCAGGTTAGGAGGGCTACTAGATCATCAGTAACAACAAACATGTCTACATCATCTTCACCACCTGTGAGAGCCATTACATCATCTTCACCACCTGTGAGAGCCACTACATCATCTTCACCACCTACGAGCGCAACAACAACATCACCATTTGTTTTTGTTCCTACTCTAGGCCATGTATGTGATCAGCAGTCAGGAAATGTTATGACAGTACGATGGATGCCATCTTCACAGGAAGCCAACAGTTCCAGTGCTTTGGCAAAAAAATCTAGGATGGTGTAGGTTAATGGTTTTAGGTCTTTGAACATGTTTTGGGTATATGATTTCATACTTTGACTTATTTTGATATATGTGAAGTTTACACCTAGGGGTATATGGTGTTTTTGTTCATATTTTGTTCATTGAATAGCTGAAGTGAAGGTATTTTTGTATGTATTTTGGTTATAAACAGAGTATTTTTGACAAATTATTTTGTACTTGGTCCTATGTAAACTTTAAATTATATGGTGAAATATATGCCAAGAGCAATATTTTGTTTCATTGTTTCTATTTCTATTTTTCAATAGAATATAAAATTTTACTCTGAATTTGCACAATAACATAACATTTCATAGCAACACAAATAATCAAAACATTACATTAAGCATTCCATTACAGTACCAATCCCATTACATAACTATTCCATTACCCCAACTCATTCCATAACAGTAGTACCACCAGTCAACCAAAACTTACAAAATCAATCCCAATTCTAACCATAATCTAATACCAATAAACCACAAAATCATGGTACTGCATATACCCAGAACATTAACTTTTAAAGAACCAAATAATCACAACACAAACAACCAAAATACTAAACCAACACAGTCTTTCTTTTTTCTTTGAACTTCATGCTCCCTTATTCTCTTCAGCAGTCCAAGAATAACAATTCTTGCGCGTGGGTTCATTGGAGGATCAAACCATCTGAAAAAACGACAAGCATGATGCAGCAAACTACCGTAGTTCTTGCAGCCAAAGAACCTCCTTCCAGGATTGTCAATGGACCACGATGTTCTCAGTTGCGCCGGAATTCTACAGCCACACACCGGAAATGCAATGGGCTCTTCGATCCCACCGTCCCAATTGCTTATGGGGAATGTTGTTGCCCTTCGCCCTTCAACCTTCATTATCTCTGGAGAAAATGAATCAGAAAACGATCGAGATAGAGAATGAATGAATTAGGGATTTCAAATTTCAATATTTAAAATTAGGGATTATGGAAACGGTGTCGTTTTGAAAACCAAAAGGAATTTTAATTTTTTATTTTATAATGACGTGGAATAAATAATAATATATAGGATACACAGTCAGCACCGTTACGGTTTTCTTAGTCCACGTCACCACGGCGTCCATGATTTAACGGAGGGATGTTATAATTGGATCACATAATAAACGTTAATGTTAGTTTTGGACCAATTGAAACGTTGATGTTAAAAACAGGTCAGACACTATAGTTCGGTGTTACCTGAGATACTTTACCCTAAAAAAAAATATGTTATTTTGCTGAAAATTATTATGACCGTTTGCAGATTGCAATGGCATCAAGATTTGAATGTTTTAACTTTTCTATTTTGATGCTTGTATCTCATATAAGATGAGCAGCTTGATCAATCGACTAAATATATTTTTTTCAAAAAAAATTGACTCTTCAAAATCCTTCTACATTTCAATAAATAAATAAATTCGATGTACATTTTTTCTTTAATTCATTAACTATTTTGTTTTAATGACAATGAAGAGCATCTAGTTTTGACTAGAGATGAAATTAGATTATGCACCTTTGGACTTTTAAGCAATTAAATCCTTAAATTTTAGGTTGATTTCCTTGTGTACCAAAATTGTAGAATCTCGGGTTTCCAAACTTGATGTATTATTATTCACTTCTCCTTGCACGAATCCTACTTTGAAACTTGGGTTCATGAAAATACAGTTATGGTGAAAAACATGCAGTAAATAACAAAGAATTGTTGGCAACTGAAATTCTGTCAAACCACAATACAAATGATTTCTTTACCCAACTCTCTTAATTTTCTTCTTCAAGTCTGATGACCTCAAAACATGGGTACGAGGATACTATCCTCCAAACATTTTTTCCTTTTTTATTTGAGGAGAGTCATATCGTACCGATAAAATCAAGGGGAAACGGAAAGAAAGCCAAAGACTACAACACCAATTGTTGTATTCTTTTATTAAACTGCCTGCAAGGCTGGGGAACTTTACAAATGCAAGATATCAGCCATTATCTTCACCATACTCACCTGAAAGAGCAAATCAATGGTAGAACGCAAAGAAAGAAGAAACGGAAAGAAACTAATGAGTGCAGTTAAAGAAACAAAGAAAGACAACTTATGACCGGGTGAATATTACACATGAAGCAAATCAGCCCCATAAAACTTGATAGACCTTGTTCCAACTACGAATGCACTCCACCAAATGAGAGATGTATCATCTCACAAAATAAAATGAAAAACAAAAGGCGAAGAGGAAGTTTGTGTCACATACAGTTAGGCAAGGCTGCCAGAAATTCCTGGAATGCTTATTCCTTACTTGCTTGAGCAGAAGGGACAGCTGCCGTGACAGCATCTTCAAGTTTAACCCTTGCAACTTTCAAACCATCAGAAGCAGAACTTGTTCTCTCAATAGCAGAGCCATCTTTATTACCATCATCCAAGCAGACGACTTGAGCAAAGCTCTTAGACATCTGCTTTATAAAGTCGTTGGATAATGCAACTGTATTTCTATGCTCAGTTTCTCCAACAACCCCAACAGACATAAGGGTAGCTTGTTGTCTAGCCTTACGTTCCTGCATGGCTTTCTGCCTCTCCTCATAGAAGTCAAAATCATCCAGGATTGACGTATCAGTTTCATAACTTTTAAAGATGTTCAACATCTCAATTCCCTGCTCCAATTTCACCTGCAAAATTGATGTCCAGCACAAGAGCAAAAGAACTACTATTATAAGAACTATTCAACTAGTAAAACCATTTAAATCCTCAAAACTAAGGCTAAAAACAAAAGGCTCCTCAACCTTACCATTTTTCATAGTTAATCCCCTATATTTTTATTACAGTTAAGGCCTTAACCTTTAATTTGTACCTTACAGGTAAAAATCCAACTAGCTTTGACTATAAGAGAAGTCAACCATTCATTGAGAGTAGGGGCTTTATTAGGGTACAATAAAATAAAAGCATAGGGGTTTACCGAGAAAAAGTGAGAAGGTGCAAGGCTCGTTTAGTATCTTAGCCCTTAATAGAGTTACCCATGAATATCATTTAGCTGTCTTAACTAAAAGCAGTTCACCAATATGAAAACTATAACACTTTGAAATGAATGAACTCTGTCATTTTTAATATATGACCATCTAAAAATGTACCTCCTGAGTGTCTCTACTGTTGGTTACTGGCTTATTATCATTATTTTCCAGTATAATGTGACGGAACTGACTGTTGGGAACATCTTTGATAAACTGCCATTTAACAGGGAACTGCCCGCTCCATTTATCATGCTGCCAGTAATCCACACTCCTATCGAAATCAACAGGTCCAACCATTTCAGCGACACCACAGAACTGAGCACTAGCATTCACCTACAACAATTGTAACATACAAATACATGGAGATGAATGGGGTGACAAGGAACATACCATTCCTAAGAACAAAAATAAATAAAGCATATGAACAAATGCAACCACAAATAAATGGGTTAAATGGCTGGATTCAAAGAAAATGACTCCTTAGAACTAGATCTGACAATTCACGTATACATGTCATGTTCTTGTGCTTTACCATGTCATTATCATGTTTAAGCTATTTTATATTCATACAAATTTTGATACATTAATAATTTATATTACTCAGATCTTGAGATATTCATGTAATTGTCCCGTGTTCGTGTTCTCTTCCATGTCGCGTTTTTTTTATTCCCATGCCGTGTTTGTGTCGTGCAATTGTGTCACATCCAATATTGTTAGGTCTACTTGGCGGTTGATATGTTATATAGCATACATTAAACTGGCATAAATCAAGTACATAGAATTTTTTTTGTTTAAAACATATTTACCGAAAAGAAGAGAAACACCGGGCAAGGGTCTCGGTTCTCCTTGGCCTCACGATAAGCAGCATCCAATTTTTTGTTCCCATTAGGTGTGCTAGCCCAGACACCATATTTGATACTCTTGTGAACATTATCTTCACTGTATGACTTGATTATGAAGAATTTGGCATTCTTGTAATCAACTGAGAAATCTGGTCTGTTGTGTGTATCATCATGGATCTTGGATGGAGATTTGTTGATTTTATTATCATCAATGGAGGAACTATGTTCAGTTGTGATTTGATTCTTAGGTTTTGAGGCTCTGGGTCCTCGATTTTGCTCGCTGCAGATATCAAGGGAGCCATTACAACCACATAGAGGGACACCACTGCCCCTTCCCCGCCGTCTATTAGCATCGAGTGATAGCCAGTCCCTATTGTTTGCACCTGGACTAGGAAATGATCCACTTCCAAAACGGGGGTCTTGGTTGAGATCACTTTGCACATAGCCTCTGTTATAGGAGTTCACACCAGATCCCAATTGATAAAATAACCTTTGTTGCTGAGATGCCTGACCAAGAAAAAAAAATCAAAATTAAGACAGGATACTAATTTAAAATGTATATGATTCAGATACCAGCTTCACCAAATATATTGATATTACAATGAATGTTGTACCATTCCACAGATTTTATTCCTATATAAATTAACAACTAATGAAAGATGATAAATGGGAATAGATAACCATGAACATCAATTATGGAAGCTGAGAATGTTAAAAAAAATATAAATTTGAAAACCTTCCAAATTCAAAAACATGTAGCTTATTCATAAAAGAAAGATAAATGACATATAGTAAAATCTCCAAAAGTCAAAATACCACTGGAACATTCTGCCCAATTGGCCCAAATGGTTGGGGAGATACTGCTGGAGATATGGAAGCCAAAGATCTCTGTCGGTCAGAAGGCTTGGACCAATCTGACCAAAGTCCTCCACACCTCAATCCATCAAAACCTTGATGTGAATCATTAAATCCTAGGGTACCAGGATTTCCCGAGAAACTGCCTCTACCAAAAGATTCCAATGGAGTGCTATAACTGGACCTTGGTCCAAAAAGCATGTTATCACCTTGTTGGTCAACAGTAACTAAGGTGGTTAGCTCTGGTTGTGAAATTGTCGTAGGTGAACTAATATAAGGCATACTTGGAGGAACTAGTTGCTGATAATATGGTGGCCCCGTGAATGGAAATTGCTGTGGAGAGTACAACTGTGCATCACCACTGACCGAAGGCAAAGGAGTAGTGACTGGGGAATATGGTCCATATGGCATTTGCGGATTGTATCCATATCCAGGGTGAAAGACAAGCGATGGATTGTCATTGTAGATGCCCTAATTAAGATAAAAATGTCACCACAAAAGACAGAAAGCTTAATAATTGAAAGGAAGTTTACATTAATGAACGTAGGGGTTCTCACCATAGATCCAAGTTCCAGTCCATCATCATTTACATAAGGTGGATATTCAGCCCATTCACCAACGGCATTGTCATAACCTGCTTTTCAATTAGGAAAAGTAACATGCACTATCATCAATACTGCTACTAAGATAAACAAGATATATAAAACAAAGAATAAATATAAGAATTGAACATCTTAAAATGTTTACATTTACAACTGTGATGAGTTTCAGCATTCAAATTAAAAACCTATATCTTTCTAACATAAACCCAAAAGAGGAAGAAAAACTGAAATAAGGGTTTCCTATTTCACCTAGTAAACCCAATTAAGAACTAAACCAGACAAACAAAAAAGTTTGGTTTAAGGTAACTTAGGACTTCTTTTTTCACATATATCATACAGTATGTACATTTTCATGTGAACTCCTTGCTCAAAGTAGAGTACATGGATCAGAGAGTGATATATCCAGGAGCTACCACAATAGTAGCAACTTAGCGTTGAAAAAGAAATGGAGTGCTCTTTTACAAATCTCCAATGGACAAGGAAATTAGATTTTCAACTGGAAGTAATACATAAAAAGACTCAGCCAGACTGCCCCAGCTTTAAAATAGACCCAAGAAAACAGAAGATTAACCTCTGTAATAGAAAGACTGTGCCTGAGGGGCATATATTGTAGGTGAGTAGACGTTATGATCTCCAACTGAACTGAAGGATCCAGATTGACCAGTGTTATCCCTCGGATGACCTATTGGGGCAGTATCATGGGAGGAATTAGGAGAAACCAACGTCTCATTTTTTGTTGAAAGTGGCTGTGTAAGAGAATAATAAATTAAGCTAATTAGTAAGAATGTTCTTCAAGCGGTCAAACAGAAACAAATAGGATAAAAGGAGCAATGTCATTAACTCACAATTACCTGCTCCTTCACGTTTTCTGGATCAGCATGCTGCTCTTCTGCATCCATGATCAGTATGCTCAGTGACTAAGTAGTCTTAGAAACACAGGCACTATAAATTATTGACCAACCAAAGCTAAATCTGAGGATAGGTAAACTTGAAGTTATGAATATGTGCGCACAAATCCGCACGTGCACACCTATGCACACATTATAAATAGAGAACATGAATATATTTTAAATCAAAAGTAGTTGCTTTACGAATCAAAATGCTTGGATTAGCATTCACCTTCTTGTAGGAAGACAACACAAAAATGATCCAGCACAAATCCCATACATGATACTAAATAACTAGTTAGTAGTTAGGCACTTATCATTAAACAGAATCCACATAAAGATAAATTGGATAAAGCTTATTTTATGAAGACAATGATATACATATCATCTAATTTTCTCCAGGCCTGACACAGAAACAAGATAGAAAGAAAGAAAGAAAGAAACTTGATGATGGGCTCTAATGATTAATGAACCTAACAATTCACATTAAAACCTAATAACCACTTTTATGGCCAACTCCAGAAAACCCTTTCAGTTCTAACTCATTGACCCTAGGTAACTCAAAGCCTTATCCACAAAACTTTACCAGGCGAACCAATACACCCACACTCCTAACAGAGCCACAAACAATCCCAAAGGAATTACCCCAACTGAATTAGAGGAAAGAGAGAAGAAGAGCTTCGGTGGTTTAGAGCTAACCACACATTGGATCACCAATGTTAGAAATCCCAACTGTAATAGATTTTGACCGGGGAGTCTTAACCTGAAGTGTTTTCAGATTGCCTGGATGACCCTGAGATGTTGATAACAGAAACAGGTGGAGTGAGAAACTTGTGAGTCAAGAGGTTTCTTAGGACTTGGGACTGATATCAGTATAGATTCTGTTGAGGGCTGTGCCAAATATGGAGGTAAAGATTTAATATTAGTGGCGGTGGATGGATCGAGCAAACATGCATATTTTCTTTCTAGTTCACATCCTTACACAGCATTGGATGTGACTCAGTTGTTCATAGGTGATAGGTCAAATTTTAAACTGCATAGCATACCTAACAGTATTGTGTCAAGAGAGGGATAAGGTATTCATGAGCCACTTTCGGAAAGAGTTATTTAAGAGATCTACAACTATATTGAAGATGTCAACTGCCTTTTACCCACAGATTCCTGGTCAAACCGAACTGGTAAAATGATTCCTTGAATTTACTTGATGAGCATGGCTAGTGAGAGATCAAAGGAATGGATCGAGTGGCTAGCTTTAGCAGAGGGGTGTACAATATCACCAATCAGTCAGCTATCCACACTAGACTTTATGAGGCAGTGTCCAATACGCCTTCCTTGTCTAGGAGGAGAATTAATGGAGGGCCGCAGTAAACAAAAGTTTGTATGCCAAACAGATAAGCTGCCATCAAGATCCTCAAATTCATCTAGTATCTACATCAAGTTCAAGCTAGAAAGAAACTGATGGTATACAAGGAAATAAGTGAAATGGATTTCCAGAAACAGCATAAGATTTTCTGCAATTTGTTTGATGTTAAATATAGTTCAAGGTAGTTCACATTGATAACAATGTCTACATCGTTTTTCTCAAATTTCAATTCACCTTCCTTTTCTAACTTGGAATTAGTTGTTCAATTCCAAGTTTTTAAAGGGAAGAAAAATTGAATATAACAAAAGAAGAGCAGAATTTAGCAATAATTCCTTTCAATTAACAAGACCCAGATCCCAGATCTTAATAATAAGATCAAATCACGCCACCTAGATCAAATAAAACCAAACACAGTAAATCAATCAAAGATCCACAAAATTCAGTCACAGTAAACAAGTAAAATAAATTCCCCCATCAAATTCTAAATGACTTGGCATAAAAAAGAGAGTGAAACCCCATGAAATCAAAAGACCCGGAGAGAAAGAAAAAAAAGAAAAGCTAGAAATAACAAAAGAACAAACAAGAAATAGAAATAGATATAATACCAGGGGTACGATCTGACGTTGCCGCCATGAATCTTCTGTAAAACAAAGAAAAAAGAAAGATTGCCTTGAGAATCTAAAGCTAATCTACGGACGCAGGCAGTATCTTTCAATCTCTTTCTTTTTTATCATATTTTATTTCTATTTCATATCTTGCCATATTAGCATCTCCCATACTCCATGAATTACTTATTAATTAATAGCATATATTTCTTCCAAAAATCAAAGTAGATTTCATTATAAACTATAAATACTAGCAGTAAAATATATAATTTATCTAACAATTTGTTAAACTAATAGAAAATTCTTGAATTTTATCGGATTATTTAAAAAGTCTATATAAAATTAGTTGCGGAATTGACCGTTCTTTTAATTATAATATAATACGAAATTGGGTCTATTTGATTTAAGAAAAAAATTATTTCAGTTTTTTATTTTTATTTCAGAAAATAAATTTTAATTTTAATTTTTTTAAATAAAAAACATGCTTAGTTAATAAAGATGAAAACTTGTTTTCAAAAATAAAAATAGTGAAATTTTGTTTAATATCTAGCTTTCTAAAATAGAAACGAAAAATTATTATTAAATAATTAAAATAAAATATAGTTAGAAAAATATTAGTATAATATTAAATAAATAAAATATGAGAAAATAAACCGAAGTTTGAAAAAATAGCATTAGAAAAATTTAAACCCGTGTTAAAATTAAAAAACTCTTGTTTTCATATTTTGTATTTTCCTAAAACATTTCCAATGAAAGTTTCTTTGTTATGTCTTCAAATTTTTACTCATTTTTGTTTTTATTTTTTAAAAATTATTTTCTAATTTTTCAACCAAAGACATCTTCATTGTTTTTCATTTTCTTAAAAAATAAAAACGAAAACATTCTTCTCTATAACTAAACGAGCCCTAAATTTTTATTTTATATTCTTTTAAAGTGACAATAATTATGCTTTTTGTTTTGAGGTTATTATATTATACACTGGCGGTAAAAAATAAAATTTTCACAAGTGGGCTTATTTAGGGGTTTAGTGTAGAGTTTAGAGGTCAAGGGTTTAGGTTGTAGGGTTGTAACACCCGGGTCTAGGGGTCGGGTGAAAATAATATTTTAATATTTTTCCGGGTTCGGTTTTAAAATTCAAAATAATGTTCCGGGTCTTGGTTTCAAATTAATTAGTGGTGTTGACCATATTTTGAAGTTAAACCCCAAATAGCCATGGATTATATGCTCTTGTGAATATCTCATTTCATTAAGGGCAAAATGGTCTTTGAGCCTTTAAATTAAAACAAAACAAAACACCCAATTTTCACTATTCATTGTCTTCTTCAAAAACCAAACTAACGTCATAGAGAGCTCTCTCCACCCAAACACTATTCCATCTCATTTCTCCTCCGTTTCAACTCGTTTTTGAAAGGTAACACCATTTTTGACTTCTCCTCAACCTCTTCTCTTCAAAAGTACAATTAGTTTTCATTTTCCTCAAAGTTTTAGAAATTGAGTTTTTGGAGATTTTGATTAAAAATGATGCCTTTATGTTGCTAAACCTAATATTTTGATTCAATGTTGTTAGTTATGAAGTCTAGGAGTTAAATGGTACCACATATATGAATTTTTCTTGGTTTTGAACAAATTCCCGAAATTGGGTTTAAATGGGGTTTTTAAAGGGTTTTGGGTGAGTTTTGGGGTTGTTTTAGGTTGGAATTGATGGGCTATTGTTAGTGCTATGGTTAGGGGTTGATTTGGGATCATTTGTGGGTGTAAAAGGTGTTGGAAACATGGGTTTTGGATGAGGTTTTGGGGCTGCCCGAGTTTGGTTAAATGTGGGGTTGTTCATGGCTTGAAATAATGTGCATTGTGTTTGAATTGTGTTTCGGGTTAGTACTTTGATGCTTAGGCTGATTTGAATGTTGTTTGAATTGTATTGAGGTTGTTTAGAGGCGAGAACTTGTGTTGGTGAAGCATCAGGAAGAAATTCGGAAGCTTGAGGGTGGTTGCTTGCTTGGCTTTAAGCTTGGAAGTTTAGATGAGTGGTTAATGTTTTAAAGTGGTTTTAAATGGTTGGTTCGAGCATGTGGACTAGGTCGGGCTTGGTAGACCCTCCTAGAGTTAGGATTAGAGTGGTAGCCTAATCCTAAACTTAATCTAGAGCCATTGGTTGAACTTGTGTTTGATGTATATGCCTCGTAATATTTGTGATGTGATGATTATGTATAATGTGTTATACATGTGAGATGAGGCATGATTTGTGATGCATTATGATATGCATGTGAATGGTTCATGATTTTGATCAAGGTGAGTACGTGCTAAGCACGGAATTGGTTGTAATGAATAATGTGGATTGAGTTAAATGTTGGCACTAGTATGCTTGAGTACAAATGATCGATCATTAGGATGTTAGTGTGCACACATGAGTCTAAATTCGCGCGTGGCCTTGGTGGCGTTGAGTCACCAAGGAGGAGTACGGGTTCGCCCGGAAATTGTATTTATATATAGTCAATGATGAGTGGAATCCCATCGACGGGGCGTGAGGATGAGTGGAATCCCCTCCGCGAGACCGGTGATGAGTGTAATCCCACCGTGAGGTAAAGTTGTTGTTGGATGTGAGTTCCAACGTGTTTATCCGCGTATTCGGGTCATAGCTAGGTGCCAATATTGATTGATATGTGTATCAATGTGTTGTGGAATGTGATTTCTACTTGGATGTTTATATGTGTTTACATATGTTGTGAAATAGAGCTTGTTGAGCATGGCATTTAATTGAATATTGTTCATGCATCTTTGACATTTGGCTCTTGAGGATCTTTGGTAATCATGCATTTACCTTGGTTGAGATCGTGCTTGGACCCTGCATTATCGAGGTTTGTTTTTCAAGAGCTTACCCTCACTAAGCTTTATTGTTTACGCTCTCTCTTTGTTCGACAATGTAGATTCTTAGTTCGTGGGTTGCTAAGTGCAAGAAGGGGGCCTCCAAGTGTGCTTCGTGGTGCTTGTTTAGCTACCAAGTATGAACATTTTAATTAATATGTAATGGTCAAGCAATGGGACATGTAACCGTGTTATGATGCTTTCTGAATTACGTTGTTGTTGTTGTTGCTAGGAGCATGCTAGACTCCTTTTACATGCTTTGTTGGTTGGGATTTAAATGCCATGTTGCTTGTAAACCATATTGGCATTTACCTATCTTGTTTTGCCTAAGTGTTTGCCATGTTGAAGCTTAATACCTTTAATGTTATGTATGGATGTGTGATTTTGTGATGTTGTTGCCTTTAGTGTTTAGCTTTGTTGTATTGATGTTTTAAGCATGCTTGTTATGTTGGTTTGCCTTAGGATTGATGTTAGTGTGATGTTTGAGGTTTTATAGGGGTTTAGGGGCATCCTTGTGCCATAAACCAGCTAAAACCAGTCTGCAACAGAGGGCGTTTCGAAACAGGCTACCCTATTTCGATACGGTCCCTTTGTTTTTGGCCGGGCGTTTCGAAACACGTAAGGGTCGTTTCGATACGTTTTGGCTACTGGAATTCTGAGAAAATGACGAGATGAAAGTGTTTCAAAACGGGTCTAAGGGTTTCGAAACGGTCAAAATCTCGTTGACCACGAGAAGTTGACCGTTGAGGGTGTTTCGGAACGGTTGACCTCCGTTCCGATACGACCTCTTCGTGTAGGCTTAGAACCGTTGACCAGGTCAAGGCGTTTCGATACACCTTGAGGGTGTTTCGAAACGGCCTGCTTAATCATTTAAAATGGACTGTTTGCATAGGTTGTTCGAGTTATCGTTTTATGAATGCTTTTCTTTCCGCTGTTATGATCATATAGGATTCGAATGAGCCTTTAGAAAAAATTAAATTAAAAAGAAATTTTTTGGGTCGTTAATCGAGGAGAAACCTTAACGGGTTTCGCTTCGGTTTTCCCCGTGAGGCCCACTCAGACCGGTCAAGCGTCCGGACCGGGATGAGGGGGTTACACTTGCTGGTATCAGAGCCTAAGGTTACCGAGACCTTGGGCAGGTAAGTGAGGTAAGTTCAAGTTTTGTATTGATATGCACGGTGTTTGCTTGCCTTGTAAGTATGATTGCTTGTATGACAAGTATGTTGAATGTTTTGTTTAAAAGCATGTTGTTTGGGAGTCCCATTGCTACTATTACATCGGAAAAGAATTTTTAAGTGAGGGAAACGTACTTGAGCACTTGGAAGCCTTGCCTTGCTAACCCAATCTTGTATATTTTGTTTGTTGTGGTTGTAGTTATCGTTTGTGAGCGATGTCTAGGCCGAGGGGTAGGCCGAGGGTGGTTCGTCAGGAACCACGGGTTGCGGCTCCTGTTAATGAGTCGGTAGTTGGAGTTGAGGCTCAAGTGTTGGAGCTTGTTGCTGGAGTTGGAGCTCCTCCACCACCTCTACCACCACCACCTCCTCCGCTTGGAGTTGGGGGCGAGGATGGAGCTGAAGGAGAGGGACCTCAAGGTGGCCAAGTTTCGGCCGGAATTGATATGACTCCGCTAGTGCAAGCGATAGCGGGAGAATTTCAGGCCGCAGTTGCGCCTAAATGTGACGATGCTAGTCTACCTTTGGAGAGGCTCCGTAGCTTGGGGGCCGAAGAGTTCAGAGGATCTACTCCGGAGAGGTCGGAGTTATGGTTGGAGAAGACAGTTCGTATCTTGGCTCAGATGGGTTGTGTGAGCGCACGTAGATTGGGCTGTGTGATCTCCTTACTTCAGGGTGATGCCTACACTTGGTGGGTCACCATTACTACTGGAGTTCTAGAGGCAGAGATTGATTGGGATTTCTTTGAGTCTACTTTCAGAAAGAGGTACTTGGGACCGAGGTATCTAGATGAGAAGAAGCGGGAGTTTATGGCTCTTGTTTAGGGAGATGCTACTGTGACTGACTACGAGATCCGCTTTGTTCGTCTAAGTCAGTATGCTTCAGAGTTGGTGCCTACTAAGAGGGCCCGATGTGATCGTTTCATATATGGGCTTCATGAGGAAGTTAAGAGGTATACCTTAGCTTCTGATTATTCTGACTTTGATGTCTTGGTTGCTAGAGCCAAGGATATTGAGCATAGCTTGGGGCTGACCAAGCGTTCTGGTGGATCTAGTTCTGGTAAGAGGCACAACAACTTTGATAGTAGAGATGCCAAGAAGCATAGAGGTGGCGGACATCAGTTTGACCATAGACGTGGCGGTGGCAATCATGGTAGGGGCCATCAGGACCATAGAGGAGGAGGGCGTTTGCCCGAGTGCACACGTTGTGGGAGACAGCACGCTGGTGAGTGTTGGGGTAACTTTCATGCTTGTTGGAACTGTGGTTCGAGGGACCACTTTAGGAGAGATTGTCCGCATCAGGCGGCACAGGCACCGAACATTGCTCAGGCTCCTGCGAGGGCGAATGATTTTCAGAGAGGCCGTGGGCGCGGTCGTGGCTACTTCCAGCCTAGGGCTGATGCACCTAGGGTAGATGCTCAGAGGAACCTTGCTCATGTTGTGGCAGTGCAGCCAGAGGCAGGAGGACCAGCGAGAGTCTATGCTCAGAGAGAGGCCGGGAACGACACTGATGTGATAGCAGATAATTTTGAGTTACAGTCTATGTCTTTGCTTTCTTTGGTTGATTCGGGTTCTACACATTCCTACATTTTGAGTGAGCATGCACGGAAGTTAGATATACCTGTTGAGATCTTAGATGTAGGTATGCATGTGACTAGTTCTTTTGGTGAGACAGTTGTGGTTAGACGTATGTATAGGAGATATCCACTGAAAATTCAGGGTCATGTGTTCTCTGTTGATATGATGAAACTTCCTTTATATGGCTTTGATATTATTTTGGGTATGGACTGGTTGGTTGAGCACCGAGCTAGCGTGGATTTTGAGAAGAAGAGGATTTCCTTGAAGCTTTCTGATGACTACGAGGTAGTAGTAGTAGGCGAGAACATTAAGTTCTTGTCTAATGTTGTGTCAGCTTTAGAGGCTCATAGGTTGATGGATTCCGGATGTAGGGCTTACTTAGCTTATGTTATGAATCCGAATATGAGTGAAGCTAGACCGAAAGATATTAGAACATTGTGTGACTTTCCGGATGTGTTTCCTAAAGAGTTACCGGGTTTACCTCCTGACAGAGATGTTGAGTTTGTGATTGAGACTGTTTCAGGGTCTAATCCAGTTTTGATAGCTCCATATCGTATGGCTCTGGAAGAGCTGAAAGAATTGAAGAGTCAGTTGCAAGAATTATTAGACCGTGGTTTCATTAGACCTAGTAGTTCTCCTTGGGGTGCTCCTGTGTTGTTTGTGAAAAAGAAAGATGGTAGTATGCGCATGTGCATTGATTACAGGCAGTTGAATCAGTTGACCGTGAAGAACAAGTATCCGTTGCCTCGCATAGATGATTTGTTTGATCAGTTGAGAGGTGCTTCAGTGTTCTCGAAGATAGATTTGAGATTCGGGTACTACCAGTTGAAAGTGAAAGAGTGTGATGTTCCGAAGACAGCTTTTAGGACTAGATATGTACACTATGAGTTCCTTGTGATGCCGTTTGGGCTCACGAATGCACCTGCAGCATTCATGGATATAATGAACAGAATTTTTAGAGACTATCTAGACCGTTTCGTAGTTGTTTTTATTGATGATATACTTGTGTACTCGAAGACAGAAGAGGAGCATGATGAGCACTTGAGATTTGTTTTACAAAGATTGTTGAGCAATCAGTTGTATGCGAAGCTTAGTAAATGTGAGTTCTAGATTCGAGAGGTTGTATTTCTTGGCCATGTTGTTTCGGCCGAAGGTATCCGTGTTGATCCATCGAAGATTGAGGCTATTGTTGAGTGGAAACAACCCAAGTCTGTGACTGAGATTAGGAGTTTCCTAGGATTAGCCGGTTACTATAGGAGATTTGTTGATGGTTTTTCTAGAGTAGCTGCTCCTTTGACTAAATTGTTGCAAAAAGGAGTTAAGTTTGAGTGGTTAGATGCAAGACAGAAGGCCTTCGAGAAATTGAAAGAAGCTTTGACAAATGCTCCAGTGTTAGTACAACCTGTTTCAGGTAAAGAATTTGTGATTTACAGTGATGCTTCCTACATAGGTTTAGGATGTGTTTTGATGCAAGAAAGAAGAGTTGTTGCTTACGCTTCTAGACAGTTGAAGGTTCATGAGAAGAACTATCCTACTCATGATATAGAGTTAGTCGCAGTTGTTTTTGCATTGAAGATTTGGCGTCGTTACTTGTATGGTGAGAAGTGTATAGTTTACACCGATCACAAGAGCTTGAAGTACTTGATGACACAGAAAGAGTTGAACTTGAGACAGAGAAGATGGCTAGAGTTGCTAAAAGATTATGATTTGACCATTGAGTACCATCCGGGTAAGGCAAATGTAGTAGCCGATACTTTGAGTAGAAAAGTGGCCGTTGAGTTGAGAGTTGTGTTTGCTAGATTGAGTGTATCCGATGATGGTGGTTTGATCACCGAGTTGCAAGTGAAGCATTCTTTGATTCAGTTGATTAGAGAGAAGCAGTTGCAAGATGTGACTTTAGTTCCTCATGTTCAGGACATAGCCGAAGGAAGACCGACCGAGTATAATTTCAGTGGTGAGAGCTTGTTGTGCTTTAGAGATAGAGTTGTTGTACCAGAAGATGTCGAGTTGAGACGTCAGATTCTGAGTGAAGCACATTCGAGTCCTTTTTCCATGCATTCGGGTAGTACCAAGATGTATCGTGACTTTAAGAATGATTACTTCTGGGTTGGTTTGAAGAAGGATGTAGCCGAGTATGTGAGTCGTTGTATGGTTTGTCAGAGAGTGAAGGCAGAACTTCAGGTTCCTTCAGGTTTGCTACAGCCTTTGAAGATTCCAGAATGGAAATGGGAGAGGGTCACCATAGATTTTGTGTCGGGGTTGCCTTTGTCTCCTCCTCCGAAGAATTCCGTGTGGGTGATTGTTGATAGGTTCACTATGTGTGCCCACTTCTTAGCAGTGAACACTACAGATTCCTTAGACAAGTTGGCAAATTTGTACATCCGTGAGATTGTGAGACTTCATGGAGTTCTGATGTCTATTGTTTCAGATAGGGATCCTAGATTTACTTTGAGGTTCTAGGGTTGCTTGTATAGTGCTCTAGGTAGCCGTTTGCATTTCAGTACGTCTTATCATCCGCAGTCCAATGGGCAGTCAGAGCGAGTGATACAGATTCTAGAGGATATGCTTCGTTGTTGTGTGATTGACTTCCAGGGTTCTTGGGAGAAGCACCTACCGTTAGTTGAGTTTGCTTACAACAACAGTTATCAGTCTAGTATTCAGATGGCTCCCTATGAGGCTTTGTATGGTAGACGATGTAGGACTCCGATTTGTTGGGTTGAAACATGTCAGAGATTGTTACCTATGCCAGATTTGCTTAAGGGGACTACCGACAAGGTGAAGTTGATTTGTGACCATTTGAAAGCAGCTTCCGATCGTCAGAAGTCTTATGCGGATTTGAAGAGGAAAGAGATTGAGTTCTCCGTGGGTGAGAAAGTGTTTCTGAAAGTATCTCCGTGGAAGAAAGTAATGAGATTTGGCCGGAAGGGCAAGTTGGGTCCGAGGTTCATTGGTCCGTATGAAATAGTTGAGCGGATTGGGCCTGTAGCTTACCGTTTAAGGTTACCTTCTGAGTTAGAGAAGATCCATGATGTCTTTCATGTGTCGATGCTTAGGAGATATAGGTCAGATCCTTCTCACGTTATGCTCGTTGAGGAGATAGAGTTGAATCCGGATTTGTCTTACAATGAAGAACCTGTTGAGATACTTGCTTCTGATAGCAAGGTGTTGCGTGGTAAGACCATAGAGTTGGTCAAGGTGTTGTGGAGACATAGAGGTGTGGAAGAAACCACGTGGGAGAGGAAAGCTGATATGGTTGAGCAGTTTCCGTATTTGTTTCCGTCAGGTAATTTCGGGGACGAAATTCCTTAAGTGGGGGAGAGTTGTAACACCCAGGTCTAGGGGTCGGGTGAAAATAATATTTTAATATTATTCCGGGTTCGGTTTTAAAATTCAAAATAATGTTCCGGGTCTTGGTTTCAAATTAATTAGTGGTGTTGACCATATTTTGAAGTTAAACCCCAAATAGCTATGGATTATATGCTCTTGTGAATATCTCATTTCATTAAGGGCAAAATGGTCTTTGGGCTTTTAAATTAAAACAAAACAAAACACCCAATTTTCACTATTCATTGTCTTCTTCAAAAACCAAACTAACGACATAGAGAGCTCTCTCCACCCAAACATTATTCCATCTCATTTCTCCTCCGTTTCAACTCGTTTTTGAAAGGTAACACCATTTTTGACTTCTCCTCAACCTCCTCTCTTCAAAAGTACAATTAGTTTCCATTTTCCTCAAAGTTTTAGAAATTGAGTTTTTGGAGATTTTGATTAAAAATGATGCCTTTATGTTGCTAAACCTAATATTTTGATTCAATGTTGTTAGTTATGAAGTCTAGGAGTTAAATGGTACCACATATATGAATTTTTCTTGGTTTTGAACAAATTCCCGAAATTGCGTTTAAAGGGGGGTTTTGAAGGGTTTTGGGTGAGTTTTGGGGTTGTTTTAGGTTGGAATTGATGGGCTATTGTTAGTGCTATGGTTAGGGGTTGATTTGGGATCATTTGTGGGTGTAGAAGGTGTTGGAAACATGGGTTTTGGATGAGGTTTTGGGGCTGCCCGAGTTTGGTTAAATGTGAGGTTATTCATGGCTTGAAATAATGTGCATTGTGTTTGATTTGTGTTTCGGGTTAGTACTTTGATGCTTGGGCTGATTTGAATGTTGTTTGAATTGTATTGAGGTTGTTTAGAGGCGGGAACTTGTGTCGGTGAAGCATCGGTAAGAAATCCGGAAGCTTGAGGGTGGTTGCTTGCTTGGCTTTGAGCTTGTAAGTTTAGGTGAGTGGTTAATGTTTTAAAGTGGTTTTAAATGGTTGGTTCGAGCATGTGGACTAGGTCGGGCTTGGTAGACCCACCTAGAGTTAAGATTAGAGTGGTAGTCTAATCCTAAACTTAATCTAGAGCCATTGGTTGAACTTGTGTTTGATGTATATGCCTCGTAATATTTGTGATGTGATGATTATGTATAATGTGTTATACATGTGAGATGAGGCATGATTTGTGATGCATTATGATATGCATGTGAATGGTTCATGATTGTGATCAAGGTGAGTACGTGCTAAACACGGAATTGGTTGTAATGAATAATGTGGATTGAGTTAAACGTTGGCACTAGTATGCTTGAGTACAAATGATCGATCATTAGGATGTTAGTGTGCACACATGAGTCTAAATTCGCGCGTGGCCTTGGTGGCGTTGAGTCACCAAGGAGGAGTACGGGTTCAGCCGGAAATTGTATTTATATATAGTCGATGATGAGTGGAATCCCATCGACGGGGCTTGAGGATGAGTGAAATCCCCTCCGCGAGACCGGTGATGAGTGTAATCCCACCGTGAGGTAAAGTGGTTGTTGGATGTGAGTTCCAACGTGTTTATCCGCGTATTCGGGTCATAGCTAGGTGCCAATATTGATTGATATGTGTATCAATGTGTTGTGGAATGTGATTTCTACTTGGATGTTTATATGTGTTTACATATGTTGTGAAATAGAGCTTGTTGAGCATGACATTTAATTGAATATTGTTCATGCTTCTTTGACATTTGGCTATTGAGGATCTTTGGTAATCATGCATTTACCTTGGTTGAGATCGTGCTTGGACCCTGCATTGTCGAGGTTTTTTTTAAAGAGCTTACCCTCACTAAGCTTTATTGCTTACGCTCTCTCTTTGTTCGACAATGTAGATTCTTAGTTCGTGGGTTGCTAAGTGCAAGAAGGGGGCCTCCAAGTGTGCTTCGTGGTGCTTGTTTAGCTACCAAGTATGAACATTTTAATTATGATGTAATGGTCAAGCAATGGGACATGTAACCGTGTTATGATGCTTTCTGAATTACGTTGTTGTTGTTGTTGTTGTTGCTAGGAGCATGCTAGACTCCTTTTACATGCTTTGTTGGTTGAGATTTAAATGTCATGTTGCTTGTAAACCATATTGGCCTTTACCTATCTTGTTTTGCCTAAGTGTTTGCCATGTTGAAGCTTAATACCTTTAATGCTATGTATGGTTGTGTGATTTTGTGATGTTGTTGCCTTTAGTGTTTAGCTTTGTTGTATTGATGTTTTAAGCATGCTTGTTATGTTGGTTTGCCTTAAGATTGATGTTAGTGTGATGTTTGAGGTTTTAGAGGGGTTTATGGGCATCCTTGTGCCATAAACCAGCTAAAACTAGTCTGCAGACAGAGGGCGTTTCGAAACGGGCTACCCTGTTTCGATACGGTCCCTTTGTTTTTGGCTGGGCATTTCGAAACGCGTAAGGGCCGTTTCGATACATTTTCGCTACTAGAATTTTGAGAAAATGACGAGATGAAAGTGTTTCGAAACGGGTCTAAGGGTTTCGAAACGGTCAAAATCTCGTTGACCACGAGAAGTTGACCGTTGAGGGTGTTTCGGAACGGTTGACCTCCGTTCTGATACGGCCTCTTCGTGTAGGCTTAGAACCGTTGACCAGGTCAAGGCGTTTCGATACACCTTGAGGGTATTTCGAAACGGCCTGCTTAATCATTTAAAAATGGATTGTTTGCATAGGTTGTTCGAGTTATCATTTTATGAATGCTTGTCTTTCCGCTGTTATGATCACATAGGATTCAAATGAGCCTTTAGAAAAGATTAAATTAAAAAGAAATTTTCTGGGTCGTTAACCGAGGAGGAACCTTAACGGGTTTCGCTTCGGTTTTTCCCATGAGGCCCACTCGGACCGGTCAAGCGTCCGGACCGGGACGAGGGGGTTACAAAGGTTCAGAAGTTAGGATTCATGGTAAGATTTTTAAAGTTTTAAAGTTAAAAATTTAAATTTTAAATCTAGGCTTAAAAAGATATGCTTATGTAACAGTGTATCGAATATTAATTATTTGTTTTGTAGGTGAATGGTGTACCGGGCTCATCAGCGAGATCGCAGTCATTTAGGTTAAATTAGTAGTTAGATTGTTAATCTAGTTAAAATATTGTGAAAAATAAAATAGGAAAATGGGTTAAAATTTATGGTGTTTGAGTTGACAAAGTCGTTTTACACTACTTTAATGTTTTTGAAAAATGCTATTAGGGTCAAAAGTGTTTTAGGATCAAAAGCAACGTAGAACAAATAATTTTTTAGGCCAAAATCCATGAAAGGAATCTAAATATTTTTATTTGAAATCTGTAGTTGTTGGTAAGAGTATTTAAAAATAGGGTTAACTACTGCAATAGTCACTTAGATTTTTACTCAGTGTAGAGTTGGTCACCGAATTTGAAAAACGACCAGTAAAGTCACTTACGTTTTTAGGGCGTAAACTTTTAGTCACCCAACCGTTTGTTGCCGTTAAACATTGACAGATTGGTGACCTGACAACGAAAAATAAGGGTAAATTACTGCAATAGCCATTAAAGTTTATCTTATGTACATTTTTACTCCCTAATTTTAAAAAAATAAATATTATAGTCACTAATAAAAATGTTTCTTTATAATTTCACCCTTAAAATTTTAAAATTCATTTTCAACCCTAAAACTTTACAATCAATTAGTTAATAATATTATAAATGCTTAGATAAAAAATAGGTGCCCAAAGTATACACTTTTTAAACTTAGGTGCTCAAATTGCTCCTATTTAATAACTAAACTTTCAGATTGCTCATATTTTTTCACTCTGAATTATTTCTATTATTATTATTATTACAACATGTCATGTCATTTTTATTATTTTTAAATTAAAAATAATTTTGAAATAATTTTTTATTATTATTAAATTTAAAATATTTTAAAAAATATTAATTTTTAAAATAATTTAGGTGTCTAAAGTATTTTTTTGTAAAAACTAGTGCCCAAAGTTTCTATAGGTACAATTTTAGGTGCCCGGTTGTTAAATGGGTGTTAAAAAAATTGTCAACCAATCGGTGCTTGACACGTGACACTAATTTTATTTTTTAATTTTTTTTAATAGAAAATACTCAAAATTTTCAAATTATTATAAAATCTCAAAATTTTACAAGCTTCACAAAATAATGCTTAAATCCCTAAAAATTTTCAAACTTTCGTCGTCGATTGTCGCCGCTTCCGCCGCCAGTTGTCGTCGCTGACCGCATCCACTTGGTCGCCGGGCCAAGGCGATAATTTTCCCTAACACGGTGTCGCCGGAGACGCCCAACGGTGTGCAGCCGAACGTCAAATGCGAACGTCGATTTCGTGTTTGACGTCTGGTTGCACGTCGTTGGGCGTTTCTGACGACGCTGTATTGGAAAAAATGATCGCCTTGGTCCGACGACCAAGTGGGTGCGGTCAGCGACGACAACTGGCGGCGGCAATCGACAACAGAAGTTTGGGAATTTTAGGGATTTAGAGACTGTTTTGTGAAGCTTGTCAAATTTTGAGATTTTATAATAATTTGAAAGTTCTAAGTATTTTCCATTAAAAATAATAAAATTAATACCACATGTCAAATATTGATTGGTTGACAATTTTTTTAACACTCATTTAACAGCCGGACACCTAAAATTGTAACTATGGTAAATTTGGGCACATATTTTTACAAAAAAAATACTTTAAACACCTAAATTATTTTAAGAAGTAATATTTTTAAAAAATATATTTTTAATTTAATAATAATAAAAATGATTTTATTTTATTTTAAATTTGTTTTTAATTTAATAATAATAATAAATGACATGTCATGTTACAATAATATTAAAAACAATCTAGAGTGAAAAAAAATAGGAGCAATTTGAAAGTTTAGTTATTAAATATGAACAATTTGAGCACTTAAATTTAAAAAGGGTATACTTTGGGCACCTATTTTTCATTTAAGCCTTTATAATATTATTATACTAATTGATTGTAAAGTTTTAGGGTTGAAAAATTAATTTTTAAAATTAAAGGGTGAAATTATAAAGAAACATTTTCATTAGTGACTACAATGTTTAATTTTTTTAAATTAGGGAGCAAAAATGTACATGAGATAAACTTTAATGGCCATTGCAGTAATTTACCCTTATTTTTTCGTTGCCAGGTCAACAATCTGTTAGTGTTTAACGGCAACAAACGGCTGAGTGACCAAAAGTTTACGCCCCGAAAAGTAAGTGACCTTACTGGTCTTTTTCAAAATCGGTGACCAACTCTATACTGAGGGAAAACATAAGTGACTATTCCAGTAGTTAACCCTTAAAAATATTCGATTTGACTGGCACGATTTTTTTACCCGAACATAAATAATGGGTAATTACTTGAATTTTTTTAACCCGGGTCGGGTACTAAGCCCAATAAAAATATATATTTTTTCGGGTCGAGCTCGGGGCGCAGAAAATATCCCTTATCAGGTACTAGTGACCTAATGACCCAGTTCTCTATTTTTTTTATTTTTTTATTTTAAATATAATTATTATTTAAAAAAATGCCCTTATATTCACTGTGAGTATTTTTTCCTTTATTTAAATTAATTCGCAGTAATATCTCTTTTTCATAAAAAAAGTCTAACAAATAAGTTAGCCTAACATTGACAAATAAAGAAACAAGAGAGAAATTTGGAGGTATGCACAACATGGAATGAACTATTGACGGTCCTCCCTTGTTACGGCCCCATCAAAAATAGCTTTTTGGTGACGGATACACTACAATTTGGTTTCCACACCAAACAAAACGCCGTTTTCATAATTATTAGTATTTTTTTAATCAAATTTATAATTATTAGTATTACGATGCTTATCCTCTTTTTTTTCTTCAAATTGCAGCAAGTCAGCAAGTATATAGTTATAAATATAAATAATATATTTAAATAACTATAAAATACAATCGGGCTACTAATTAAAATATATTCAAATAAATGTTTACATAGGATGATAATATTTTTTTAACAAGTATAATTGAGTTTTATTAGAAATAACGAAAAATTCAGTAAATAAAGTGTATCTAAATATAATGAGAGATTTGAGGATTATATCCACAAAAAATCTATACAAATAAAATGAAAAAACGAAACGTAAAGGCACATAAAACATTGAAACCTTCCCTTGAGACCATAGGAACCCAACAACCATTATAAAATCTCCTTTGTCTCTATCTAACGAGACATGTAAGAGGTAATGTAAGAGTGGTGAGCAAGACGAGCAACCTTACATGTTGCTCCGCTACATAGTTCATCAACAAATAACCACAAAAGGCGATCAAGCTATCTGTGACTATTGACAATTTCAAATCAGAAACTAGCTGTGAGGATCTTTGTACAAACACCAAACGACTACAAAAATAGAAAAACACAACAAAATGTGTAAAGAATAAGAAAACAAATTTTTATTAAAACTCGAAAAATAACAAAAGAGAAGAAAAATGAGATATGAGAAAATATGAGTCATCGACGGTCGACGATCAACACTAAAATCAATGTTGCCGTCGACTAAGTAAAGAACAAAAAAAATTAAAGATAAATAGTTAAATAGAAGAAAAGAGAAATCGAAAAGAGAACCGGTTAAAGAAATGAGTTATTCGGGGCTAAAGTTATTTTTTATGGATAAATTTAAATTGGCTAAAGGGCTATTTTTGCCTCTGAGTTCGACCCAAAAAATCAATTTCTCCCCTTGCCGAAAAACGCACTCAATGTGACCCCTCAGTTCGTGAAATCAATCAAATTGACCCTTTGACTGACGTTGGCCGTTACGGTGATGACGTGACAGCTAACGTTGATGATGTGGTGGTCCACGATGCTAACATGGTAGTACGCGTGGGTTGATGACGTGGCAGAAGGTGATGAATTGATTATTTTAACCGAATTCGAGGGCATAATTAATTTTTTTGCTGAGTTCAGGGGCATAATTGATTTTAATTAAAAGTTTGATAACTTATTTAACATTTAATATTTGAGTGCGTTTTTCGGCGAGGGGCGAAATTAATTTTTTGAGTCGAACTCAGAGGCAAAAATACCCAGAGGCATTTAAATTTTATTATCCAAGTTACAAGGAAAAAAATAGTATCAATCACTTAGGGAAATATCCCAAACTATACGTAAATCATTCACACTATCAAATCTAATATTTTTCCGCTATACCCTAATACGTACACTTTCTATGATGCTATGCTATGCAGTAATTCATCTGCATTTCTATTGATTCTACGGAAAAATTTATAGTTTTTTTTTTCTGTTCATATACAGTAAATGTAAGTACACCAAGCGACCTTCAACAGGTAAACAATCAATGACTTTCCCTTCAGAACAGCAATGGCTCGTGCAAGCTCCTCCTCCCATGAGAAAATCTTTTCACACACATCTACCAACAAAAATGATGTGATTCTGAGTTTCCAGCATCTCACCACAAAGTAAACATAAACCATCTTCTAAGGACTCTACCTATTCATTATTGTCATCCAAGTAAAGACACTATGCTTTGGAAATGGAATACTAAGTGAGAACCAAAGTTAGCCACATAGGATAAAATTTAAATCAGTAATTTTTACATTAAAAATTGTGGCAGAATGATTAATTAATTAATAGTATAACATCCAAAATGATTTGTTTTTAGTTATTTTCCATATGAAATTGAATTTCGTAATGTTTGATTTAGGATGAGTATCAATATCGTATTGTTTGACTTTTGCGAAAAAGATAATAACCTTTGATTTCACATGAAAAATTAAAGTAATGATAATCTGTTTGGAAAAAAAATTGTTGTGGCAGTATAAATGAATCTTTATTTATTTTTGTTGTGTATTAAGTTTTGATTTTTTATTTAATCATAGTCATTTTTTTTAATATTTAGAGCCACATCTCACCAAATTAATTTTGAGTTTTCAGAATGGTATCCTTTTCTGAGTGTACCAAAGATGAAACATTGCACCTCATCGGAACGTGCATATCACCTTATAGAAAAAGGCGCGTAAAAAGATCAAGCTGACGTATTCTCAATCATTCATTTTCCTATTTTTCTTTATATAAAAAAACAAAAGCTGATTGAGCGCAGCCAAATCTAGAACAAGAGAAGAAAAAAAGATTTACCTCTTTCACCTCATTACGTCTTTGCCAATTGCCATTGGCATTCACCTCATTCATGGAAGAATCCAAAAACTAGGTAAGTGTTTAGGCATTTTGATTACGCGTGTTCTTATCTTCATGTTTCTTCTAAGATCTGTGTTCTGTCATAAACTGAACCAGACAGGATTAGATTCATTTTGTCTGCAAAGATTCAACTTCAGCAAGTATAGTCTCTACTCTCTATGTTTTTATTTTCAATCTTTTAATTGTAGTTTTCTTTTACATATATGTATATGTTTGTGTCGCTGGTGCTGTTTTATTTAGTTGTCTTGGTCTGGAATCTGGCTAAAAATGGATGTGCATAATCTAGGAGGACTTAATAACAAATCTGGGTTTTGTTTTAAGTGTTCCTTTTTGGGGTATGTTTTAGCTTTTAATTTTGGTGGATTTTCCTTTGTTTTGTGAGACGTTTTTTTTTTGCTATTTGGAATTTCAGTGGTTCCCTTTGTTTTCTGAGTTCATATGCTACCCCCGACTACATTGGAATGTCTAGCTCGTCTTTTGAAGCTAATAGTCTAATATCTAGCTTTTCTGTTAAAATATAACGACATTGGTTTGTTACTTTTACACTGGGAATTCTTGGTCTTTGCTGACTCTAACTTGAAGTATTCATGTCTGATGCAATCTGGACACGGAAATATCTTAAAAATTGAAGATAATTGTGGCAGACACGTATTCCTTTCCAAGTTCCAACAACCTCACCCTAGTCCAAATAACTTAGGGTTAGAGAGATGCATTTAGGTAGAGGGTCAATTATGCATCAGAATTTGCTTTTGCAAATATAGTAATACTAATACAAACTACCTTTTGTTTGTATGCGGATAGTCTAATTGGATTTATGCATACAAACAACTATCTTGGCAAGGTTCTTTTGAAGATTGACTATGAATTCTTTGTTGCTCACTCTTCAGTTTTGTCACAGGACCGTATCCAAAACATGGATATGGGAAATTATCTCCAAGGATCCTCCTGGTATATGGAAAAACTAGAAATTTATGACCATATTTGTGTTGGATATATACTCATTCCAGAACACATACCTAAGTCCAAGTTACATCACATGGTATTTCTTTTTCTTAGATTAATTATGCTTAGGGGTTTTTGATTATGATGAGTTAGATTGATATAGATTGTAAATGCTGAGGTTTTAAACAAACTATCATTCCTATGCCAATTTGTGAAGTGAAAACTTTGGCCTATTGGTCCCTTGGAGACATTTGATTCCTATTCTCCCATGTCTGACGCTCTTCCGGACTGTTCTCTTCTGATTCTGTTTTATCTCTTAAAGAATTTATACGATAAGCTTATCTACTGAAAAACCTTTTACAGTTAGGTGTTGCTCATATGCATAATTGATGGTTGTCTCTTTTTCCCAGCGCCTGTTGTATTTCCACAACTAATTAATTAAGAAGTACTGTTAATTGTATATGTCTGGTATCATATAACTGGAGATTACATTGCTTAATAGTGTTAACTTAATGCTGGACAGTCTGACACTGTTTATCTGTACCAAAACATGTAACTTGGTTCCTTGTTCAGAAATCATGGTATCCATCTAGTATTTGTCTGCTTATAACCATGTAAATTTTGATTGTTGAAGATGGGGACGTTAGTTTCACAGTATCCAATACAACCTTTTCACGAAATGCTGCGGTACATGGTGGCAGAGAATGACAACCAATATCATGATGATTGTAAAGAGCCCCCTCCCAGTTATAAGCTACATCCGTCCCTGATAGCATCATGCATTTGGTTAATAGCATTTTAGTTCTGGAATATCCTTTTTTTTTTGCTTACTTCCACGCTGTTAGGTTGATTGCTTAATTTCTGTTGTGTTTTCCAGGTGTTTTCTGGGAAAAGATTATTTTTTATATTGTTCTTTTTGGTTGAATTCATATCATTAGAACTGTATCTGATTTGAAGTTCTAAATATTTTGAAGAATGTAACCTTTGGTGACAACAGTGTGCAGTCTTTGCGTCTGACTATGCTGATGGTTGCTTAATTCACCAGACACATAAATCTTGAACCATTGTCCTGGTGTTGATCACTACCCTGCCATTCAAGATCTTTAATTCTTATTGTTGACTCATGCAATATTCTGGTATTTGTCAATTAATAACAGGATGAAGGTTAGGTTATCAACGAAGACCATGACTCCCCCCTGGCTTTGTCTCTATGGCAGAAAGTGAACCTAGCAAGGGAATTGGAGAGTCATATCCTATAGCTGCATCTCCGGTTCATAATTTTCCGAGTATCGAATCCAAAGGTCAATCTTCGATGGTTGGTGAATGTTCATCCCGGCTTTCATTTCCATCAAATTCTCCAAGGTCCAAGGCTAAGAGTGCATCTTCAAGTCCGTCAGTGTTCTGTACCAGTTTGTATTTGTCATCTTCGTCGGCATCCGAAACGCAGCGACAGCTCGGTAATTTCCCATTTCTTCCGCATCCTTCGACACATCATCAGTTCATTTCCTCTGCCAATTCGTCAAAGTCTCCATCGGTTTTTAGTGAGGATCTGAACAATCCATATAATGATGCTCATTCTGAAGTTATCATGAAGGACTTCCTTAATTTGCCAGCCGATGCTTCTTCTGATGGTTGCTTTTATGGTATGCATTGTCAAGGTGATGATTTTGCCATCACAACTGAACAATTAGAGTTACAGTTTTTGTCTGATGAACTTGACATTGCTATCACTGACCATGGAGAAAATCCCAGACTTGATGTAAGTATCTTTGTCATATCTAATTGTTGATAGGTACTCACTACTCAGAATCGAGTGTTGGATATGAGTACATGTTCAATACGGGTATGATTATATTTTCTATGTTTTTCCAGCGAGGTCATATTATCATATCTACATGTCAAACACGAGCACTTCAAGAAAAATTAAGATTGAGACAAATATAGGTTGACAACACCTATGTTGATACGGCTCTTTATTTCTTGAAGTATTTATGTCGGACAGATTTTCAGAAAGAATCTCCAAATACATAGAAAAACTGGAGAAAAAAATAACATACTCTTATTATACTCGTAGCCGTTCTCAATACTTACGCTTAAGCTCAAATAACATATGAAAATACTTCTATTTATGAATCATATATGACTCTTCATTTTAATGGTATTTGAAGTAAAGCCTGAAACAGAAAACATAGAAGAACAAAATGAAAAAGTTGGGATCAATTCACATTTTCCCCAATGTTGCTCTGACTCTTTAAATTTTATTTTTGAAGTATTTGTGTTGGACATACATATCCAACAAATATCAGGATATTTGTATATACATGGAATTTTTGAAAAACTTGAATATCCCTGTTTTTGACACTTGCATCCGAGTTCGAGTGGCATAGCCTTTTGTTTTCACATCCTTTCCTGATTGCTTGAAAATTTAGGAAATATATGGAACATCTCAACCTCCCCCATCAAAGTCAAGTCTAGGGTTGAAATGCAACAAAAACCATAATTCCATTGCACCATCCAATGATGCTCCTGCACTTTCTGGAGCAGCAGCTGTTCACAAGCCAAGAATGAGATGGACTCCTGAGCTGCATGAGCGTTTTGTTCAGGCTGTCAACAAGCTTGATGGCCCTGAAAGTAAGTAGGTCTTGTTCCATACTCTCTTTTTTTTCTCTTCAGATGTTCAACACATTTTCAGACATGGATGCGGTTCAGTAAAAAGGAAGACCGAGAAAACCGAAACCGATTTCAACCTTAGCGTTGGGTTCTGTTTCATTCAGTTTTTTCTTTGATTAATAGTTAAATAACTTTGGTTGGTTTCGGTTCAAATAATATAGATTCTAAAAATAAACATGTCTTAATTAAGAGTTTAGCTTATATTTGATATAATATCTTGTGATGAAATTCAGTAGATGGAGAATAATTCAGCATATATTGTCATGAATAAATTCATTGTCAAATAAGAGAGAAAGGAAAAAATCATTATTTCAATGCATGATGCAGATGCAACTCCAAAGGGTGTATTAAAGCTTATGAATGTTGAAGGTTTGACTATCTACCATGTGAAGAGCCACTTACAGGTACTCAAGTAATTCTATCAGATGACTGAAGCTTATCTTGCTGGTTCCTACTTTTTCATTTTTTGCAATATTTGTATGTGAAACTCATGTTCAATAAATATCTATATAAATATCGATATGGCCTTCTTAGGATTGAGAGTGTAAATGAGACACTTGTGCTTGCAAGCTGCTTGGGTTCGGCTTGGAAAAAATCTTGATTATGTTCGGTCATTATTGAGTTAAGCTATAACAGCTTGAGTTATTGAGCAAACTGAAGTTGAGTATCTTAAGGCTTGATTTGGGTAACTCATGAGTCTAATCGAGCTCATGCTGTTTTACTAGGTAAAGGAGCCTTTATCTAGAATTAAGCTTGGGCTTTAAAATAAAACATGATTGAGCTCAAGGCTGAACTTTGAATTTCAAGTTAAGCATGAGCTCGAATTTCTAACAGATTGCGTCTTGGATTGATTGTACCCCTACTAAGGAGTAAGGACCCTTAAAATAACTTAGAAAAAATTGAACATATCTATGCCAGATCTAGCGCTCACACTGAACCGGAATATCTTCACTATATTTTTAGTTAGTTAATACTAGTGATATTGATCTACATCCTTATTAACAATCTTTTACCTTTGCAGAAATACCGACTTGCCAAATATATGCCAGAGAAAAAAGAAGGTAATGGATTCGTTATCAATATAGCTTTTTTCTCATGTTTTCTCATTAAATACCATCAAAGTGTATTGTAAATGTAATATTATAGTTTCATATATCAGCTAGGGCTTAGAAAAGCTATTCGAATTGTAATATTTTGGTTTTTTTTATTGAATTTGGATCAGTTTGGGTTGTAGTTAAATTCAATATATTTTGGTTTTCAATTTAGAAGTTAAAAACGTTGTTTTTTATTTAACTTCCTAATTTTTTTAATATAAAAATATTTTATTTCTAAATTAGTGAAAAAGACACAGAAAATGATATATCTTTATAAAAAAAATAAAACAATTTTGAATTTCTTTTTAGTGAGGCACTAGTAACGCGCATGTTTGAGAAAAGTTTTTACATGAACTTTTCAGAGAAGAAGACTTCATGCAGTTCTGAAGAAAAGAAAGCAGCTTCAAGTGGCAATGAAATTGATGGAAAGAAGAAAGGGTAACTCTTGCATTGTTTGCTGTAATGTTTTGGTTTTTACTTTCTCATTTTCTTGCATAAATAAACTAAAGCGGTTTCTAACCATTTGTGTGCAGGGGAATGCATATTACAGAAGCTCTGCGCATGCAGATGGAAGTACAGAAACAATTGCATGAACAGCTGGAGGTATTTACCGCTATTTGTTTGTTAAGTAAGTCATTTTCCCTGTGATTGTTTGAAACAAGTTGATGTGCCATTTCTGTAATTCAATGCACAGCTACAAAGGTCGCTTCAGTTGCGCATAGAGGAACATGCAAGGTATTTGCAGAAGATATTGGAGGAACAGCAGAAAGCTGGCAATGCCTTAATTCCTTCGATAGGCTTGTCAATCCCAACTGATTCCGACCGAAACTACCAATTGCAAACTTCTTCTCCTTCAAAGGTTACCTCACAACCCAAGCCTTGCGAGTCCAAAACCGAGTCATCGACATCTTCACCATCAAAGCATAATGCCAACGACTGCAATCCTAAACCGAATCCGAAAAGGCCCCGTATTGATGAAGCTGAGGTAGAAAATCCTGTGCAATAGCAGCTTCTAAATTCGCCTCAAGCTTTTTTAGATCCATTGATCTTTTGTAAAAATAGGCACTGAATTCAGATTTGCTTCCGTTGGTATCTAGGACATCATGGAAATTTGAACCGAATGACCTTCAGAAGCTAATTGCTTTTGGCCAGCTACTTATTATTATTTTGGTAATGGATCGGCTAAGCACCACTTTCTGTGTATATATTCATTAGAAGCAGGAAATGTGTTCATATCCTGTTTGTGTACGTGTTTCAACATATTTATATAAATGAATTGCTGCAGTTTAACCGTAAGAGAGCAAATTAGAAGAGTTATAATACACCGACCAGTACCACCCACATCACCAGTTTCCAGTCAGAAATAGTAAGATATAACATTAAAGAATCGCCAAATCAGTCCACTGCCATCACACCACTTGAACTTTGCCAGCAGGGAACTCAGGCGAAAGAATTGTTTTGTCCTCTTTATTCTGTCCATCACGTTCATGGATGGATGGATGATTTGTTAACTTATGCCCCCATCCTTTTGACCGGTTTCAATGTCCAGATGACATAGCAGTTGGATTGTCAAGATTCATAGAGGAATGTTTAGACCGTCTTAGGGTATCATTCCCTTGACACTCACTCTCAAGAATTTCATCTTTATCCTTTGTATCAGTAATTTCAACCTGCACAATAACAATTTCCACAATAAAAAAACTAAATTAGAGAAAAGAAAAGACAGGCCTGCATAGCAACCAACAAAATACTGGAAATAAATTACTCGAGAAACTTACAGGATAGAATACATGTTGATGGGAATTGGGATGTCTCTGCTCTGTTTCATAGCAAGAAGATCCATTAATTTAGGAAACAACCTCACAGTTGGAGCCTGGAGGAAACAAGACAGATAATAATGGGAGTAAAAGATCAATCAGGCTTCTAAGCAGGGGGAATGGAAGACATTATAATTATTGAAACATGAGAAATAATCCTCAAATCTTAAATCTCTATTTCTAACCCCCTAATTCTACATCATACAACTGAATAAATTGAATCACATTTTTAACATAATTAATTGTTTTAAAATTATATATTTGTATGTTAACATACTATTTCTATTTCTTTAATAAAATATACTATAATTGAAGAATATTTATATACTAATATAAAAGTATGTTAATACCATGCTGTTATTATAATGCTTGCTTGGAGTGCCTTTAATTACTATGTATTATGTACGGCAAGATCGTAATGGTAGGCTTCATGATAATTCTCTTAGATCAGTATCTGCTTTATTTTTGTGCATCAAGTATGTTATTAATACTAGATTAATGGGTTGTTTTAAGTTTGTAAATTCTTCTTGTCCTTTCTTTAAAATTGGGGTTTATTCGTGATATAAGCAAAAACAATATATATATATATAATGGATTAATATCCTATACACCGGCGGTGGAAAATAAAGTTTCCACAAGCGGGTTTATTTAGGGATTTAGGGGTTTAGTTTAGGGTTTAGAGGTTAGAGGTTTAGGTTGTATGGTTTAGAATTTAGGAATTATGGTTAGAATTTAGGGTTTGGGGTTTGGGGTTAGATTTTTAGGGTATTAAGGTTAGAATTTTAGGTTTTAAATTTAAGCTTAGAAATATGCATGCTTGTGTAAAAAAATTTTACACTGGCAGTGTATCAAATATTAATCCATATATAATACCCGTTATATTATGTGTTAGGCATTGAAGGTTGGCAATAAGCAAAATATGATCTTTTGTGAGAAAAGAGATACGATCCTCCATACATATTTCCAAATGTGCATGGCGGACATGAATCGTTAAAAACTAAAAAGTCCAGTTAACCCGACATAGGAGGTAGGCAAATATACGCAGAATATGAGCTCTCCATGCCTATTCCCGATTGCAGACGTGGAATGTGAATGCTTTAGATGAAGATTCAGGGTAAAATATGACGTAGGAGATAAGCAAATACGTGCAAAATACGAGCTTTTGGCAAAAAAATAAAAATAAAAAAGGATGCATGTATGTATTGCCAATGCAGGTGGAAAAACACCCAGTAGGCAGGGCTCAAAAGAGCATTCAACAACCTACCCCTCTTTGCTTAGTCCCACTGTATATCATTACAACAAATAAAATATCTATTGAATTTTCTTTACAGTGGCATCCGCTGGCTCAGACAGCAGAGGACCAAGCAAAAACTAACCAAATTAGTTATATGTTGCAGGCCGCGGCTTCCTTGGAATGTAAAAAGAGTTGCCGTAATCGATTGGAGTATGCATGAGAGGATTCCATCTATCAAATACGATTCGGCCCCCACGCCCCATTCTTCCATGAAATTTATAGGATGGTGTAGAAGCACCGTTTTTTGATGAAGAGTCAGATGGGGGTACAATGTTTGCAGCTGCTAGCTTATCTGGAACTAAAGGTTTTGTGAACAACAAAACTGGCTCAAGAGGATCCTGCATTAACCATTCCAAAAAAGCAAGAGAAACCGTTCTTGGAAATGTGAGACTAACTTATGATCTAGTTAAATCCACAGGTTATTAGAAATGCATGGCTAAAGCATGTAGTCAAGTCCACCAGGAAAGTTGGAAAACCAAGTCTCCAACATTTGTTCTACAAAGGCTCTATCTAAATGGCACAACAAGACCATCCATTATGGTATGTCAATGCAAAATAGGGCAATTTTGTTTGGGAATTGCTTGTAGGAGTTGGAAGAAGAGAGCAAGACGTACCAGTTTATGGAGCCATTCGTGCAGCAAATGTCTCCGCCGAAACTCTTGCTTAACGCTTCCGGCTGGAGCCATAGCTACATTAGAATCTGTGAGAGGTGGATTCTGAACAGCAGCAGGTCGTGTATGTGGACGGCTGTTTGCAATGTCATCTGAGTCCATAAACTCATCTTCACTTGAAGCAAACTTGCTAGATATTGGTGGAAATCCAGGAAGCGTAATATCTTCAAGGAGCTCAGTTTCATGCTGAATATTCAATGAGCCAACATCATCAGAAATCAAACTCCAATTATATTAAATTTCATTTTCTATAGAACACAAATTTATTTAAATAAGCGTATAAAAGCCAACACACTGAACAAATGCATTGTGGTAAGATGCCACAGATGATTTTTTAAACAATAGAGGAGAGAAATCAACAGTTGAGATTAGTCACTGATAAAACTCTTTAATGGGAAAAATGACATTCAGGGGACAAACAAAAAAACAGAGCCTAAAACATGGGTGACTACCTGAGCACTGCAATAAGGATATTCTCAGAGGCTTAACATTGTTAGGCAGATTACAAATTTCCTCCTATTTTAATTTTGTTTCCCCTCTATTTAGGTCAAAGCAGTGGCTTAGGATGGCAATCTTCATGTGTACCAGAATACACTTGGCAATTTAAAAATTCCATTCACTATCAGCTACTGGTTTAAATTCTTTCAAATAGATAAATCCAAGCATCTTACAAACAAATTTCTGACTAACTACTCCACTATCATGCTATTGCTTAAATGTTCTCGATAGATTAAAGATGATTAAACCCAGGCATTTCTGGATATTATAAGAGAAAAGAGAAGCAAATAATAAAATAAATTGTAAAGATACCTTGTACTTCATTTGGATCCTCTGAAGGCTAACTTCACATTCTAGAACATCTCTCTTCTTCTCTTCTCTCTGCATTCAATCACAACCCAAAGCATTATTGCTTCAGATGCATACAAAAGTCTTTATTTGCAATCAATATGCTGGAAATTGATCGAGGAAGAGCACCTTAATTAAAGCCTCAAGTAAGGACTTGGCTTGGTCTAGGTTGCGCCTGACCTGAGAGAAGTTAAGTGCAAAGGGAAAAATTAATTTGAAAACCCTTGATGATAAATAATACAAGAATTACAACGAAAAAGTGGCATAATTACAGTCCAAAATATTAAAATAAAAAAAATTGTCGCATTATGGTCTTGAATCGACTTGAGCATATTTCCATAACAACTCTTACAATATCATCATATTCAAGAGTAGAAATTTAAATTAAAAACAGGTTTTAGTTCAACATTTTCTACTGATGCAGAAAAACTTGTGGATGACAAAAAATTAAAAATCCCCATCCTTTCTAATGACTTTTTATGAAATACAAAACATAAAACCATGTTTTTGCATGATGCAAGCACTAAGCATAATAAAATTGCTTTGCGGACAAAGAAAGTACTGTTTCATATTAAGTTTGTGTTTGTGAATGTAGAATGAAATAGAGTAATTGTTCTCACCTGGCGAAGCTTTTCAAATGACTGCACATTGTTTTCTCGCCTTTGCATCTAATGAAAGATAGCACAAACTTCAGGTATTTACAGTAAAACACTGTAAGGGTTTACAACTAAAGTCAGAAACTAACCCTTCTTGTGTGAAGTCTGTGAGCTTTTTCCCTTGGCCTAAAGACATTGTAGGGGTTGTTGTCATTGACGGGTGGAGGAGGCTGCACAACAAGGGAAAAGAATATAAATGCTACTGTCATTCACTTAACTCCATTGTGTGGCTGAAACATCTTAATTCAGACAAAAATTTAAGTAAAACAAAGATGATGGCACACTCAAAGCACATGGAAAAATATAAGATACTTATAAATGACCAACAAAAATAAAAGTTTAATGATGATTACAGACGTTAAAAACAAATGATACAAATTGCAGCAGCTATTTCTGATTGTATAATTTCCATATATATATATATATATATGAATTCATAAGGAGTTGGTCTAGTATTTCCGATTCTAAAATGCAGCATGAAACTGCTTCTAGATAAGATACCGTATAATGATTTATAGTCACCTAAGCATAAAATCCATGTGGCAACATCTCAACAATGAATATCTACTTTTTGGTATGTATCTCAAAAACAAAGATATGCTATATGTATTCATAAAACAATTTACATATAATAAAGTTATAAAGTTAACCTGCAAACGCCGTAAAATAGGCTTCTGCCACCGTTCGCGCTGGAAAGAAGGGAAAAATGAAAAAGACAAACACGTAATTATCCTTATTATTACACCAACAATAATTCAAGAAGTTCAGCGCAAGAATTCCAAAACTATAAGGCAACTGAACATAGTAGGATAACAATTCAAATAATGTAAGTTACATTTTGTATGGACATGCAGGCTGCACAGGCCAAATTATTTTTACCATGTCCAGGACTATCCACCAGAACATCCATCAAAATAATGGCACCTCCTCCACTAATACCAAAGTAAGCAATCTAGCTTGGCAAGCCAAATTTTAATTAGTTACTTAGATACTACTGAGGACGATGAAAATCCAAGCAGGTTTCTTCCTTCACAAAGATTCTGAATCTCGTATAAATCCATAAAACATCCAGATATGATATTTGTTCCTTACCTTTTCTTTCCAATAGTTATAAACCGACTGAAAGACTCCATATTTGATGGATTGAGATTGCAAGGCCTAGCAATAAAAGCAAACCAGGAAAATTAAAATAAGCATGAGCTCGTGTTTCACTCCAAATGATTCAACATATTAGTTCATTGATTGAAATGACAAATGCTAGAGCAAGAAAATGAACTTGTTACTTGTTACTAAAGAAGATTTAAGTATTTGGATGTCAGGAATAATAGTAAAAATTTAACATCTTGAGTACAAAAATATCTTAATTTTGCGCCGGAGTTCTCGAAACAAGCCCAAGTAGGGAAATCACAAATAGAAAAAGAAATAAACAGATAAAAACAGAGTCCAGGGCTTCAAACCTGCTGGGTTGGAAATAAATACATGAACACCTCATTAAGAGAATAATCAGAGGATGATTATCTTTATCAAGAGAATCATACGAGTCCTTTTACACTAAACAAATGATAATTTCTATAAAGATCAACAAAGCCTATAATTAGATGACCATTTTAAGTTGAAGGAAACTCCACATGTTGAAAATTGATATAATCCATGGTGTGATAAGCATAAATATGGGATACATAAAAAAATAAAAAACCTAACTTGGTCAGCTTCTGCATAATCAAAACAAATATTCACCTCAATAGCAACATCCATTGTCAGCAGCACAGGAATTGGTGAAACAAGTGTAGGTGTTATAACTCCTGCTCTTTCACGAGCTTTATGATCCAACACCTCCAACTTAAAAAGAAGACTCTCCAACCTGCGTCATTAAGCACAAATGCATAATTAAATAAGCAGATACGAGAGTATGTCACACTTGAACTGAGTTGAGATTGTATAAATCAATAACATCTAGGTTGGATCTGCCCAAGACCATGAGAACACTTTCCCTTGGTGTGGTTAATCATCCATCTAATATAGCACTATCATTTCTGAAAATATAATAAAGTAGGAATCAACTTTCACTGTCTACAAAGAAACCAGAGCAGAATTATGCTTGCTTCCAGCAGGCATACCCATATATGATTAAAGTGACAAAACAAACGAAGACACCATCAAAATGTGCATGCATGCTGAAGGAGCTTATGGATATTTCTAGTTCATAGCTGGTTCAAACAAATGAATCAGCAATCTCTAATACAAAAGCTAGGTTCATGCAACTAAAACAACACCAACTATAAAAATGCAAAGAAGTCCCAAATCATGTAAATAATAGAAAAATTCATGCTGAAAGAGAATGTTGGCGCAGAAGTAATTTCCCTCACACGGTTTAAATTAAGTGGGATCAGCTAAATAAGCATCTTCATGCTAACATTTAGACAGAGTTCATTTAACAGTCTAGACGGCTTCCCACAAGTCATACTCAAGGGTAAATAAAAGCAGAAAAAATAATAAGAGTTAATTAAACAATCTTGATGGAAATATCAGATGAATGTACTACTCAGACAAATCTACCTAAACTGAAAAAAATAGTCTAATCAAGATTTACATAATTACTTTTCAGGTGCAAGTATCTTCTTATCTTTGTTGTAGTCTTGAAGCCAGTCTTCATCCTCATTATCAAGATCATACTCAACAAACTCCCCAATCTCAGCCCGGGCTGGAGATGATAGAACAGACTTTCAGAATGCTAACACCAATTTAATTATCACTAGAAATGAACCATCCAAATTAGCTTTTGAGAATAAACAAAGGAATCTTTCTGGTTTTACAAACCTCCCCTTGCTCGTAAATAGGATGTGGGTTGAAAGAACGTGCGAGAATAATCTCTTTCATAAGTATCGACAACAACAAACTGAGGTGTAGGTATTTCAGAAGCCAGTTTCCTTGTAGCAATTGGTTGCACCTAAAAAAACACATCCATTTAAATAGACAAATTTTACTATGCACCTAGGATACTAATAACCTTGAAACCATGGAAACATGAGAAATTACAAAAAGCATGAGTCATCCTTGAGAAGTCTGCTCATTAGCATGTTGTTCTTAAAAAAAATGTAAATGCTCAGTCATTTGTTTATCCCTACACTTTTACTTGGTTGAAATAATGAATCATTTAGTAAAAAGTTGTGAACCCGATTCTTTGGGCTAGTAGCACTACAAATAATACCTAAAATCAACATAATTCCATAGTCTTTAAACACATTCCTACAAACCATACATCTAGCTATCAATTAATTAAATTCTTTAAGCTTTGTTTGGTTTGTACTTATGCTGCTTGCCTTTTGCTTTCATAAGCAAAACAAAAATCTGTGTGTGGATGAAACACAAAGAATACGTTTGAAGGATTATAATTATTATATTTTAGATGCAAAAATGCATAGTTTTACTTCTATATAAACCAATTGTGTTGCAATCAGAACAACATTTTACTTGGCCATTTCAAGCACCATCATGAATTGTTCTTTACCTTCTGCTTTTGCCTTCTAGCAACTTTTAAGGAGTGGAAACCAAGTAGAAAAAGCATCAAAGAAACAAAGCCAGAGACTTAATGTAGGATGATATGTCAGACTGAAGTACTTGAACAAAAATAGCCTCAACTGTTGCAAAGCTCTAACTTCTATTATTTCTTTTCCAAAACTATATTGGTTCCAAAAACTTTAAGATTACAGATTGCAAGTGAATTTGGGCTATGAAAACCAAAGGATTGAAAATGGTTAAACAAAAACAGCCTCGTACAATGCCAAGTCATAATGAAGTTTTTGAACAAAAATAGCATCACTGTTGCGGAGCTCTAATTTTCTGTTATTGTTTTCCCAGAAGCTAAGTTTATATATAAAAGAAAATGTAATAATTTAAAACCAATTTGCATGATTTTGTTTTGCCTTGAGATTACAGAATGCAAGTAAATTGAGCTATGAAAAGCAAAGAAGTGAAAAAGGGTACCTCAGTTTCGACCTCAGCGGCAGCAAGACGTAGCATTTGAGAGTTACGTGTTGTGGACGTAGGAGTGTCATCGTCTTCGAAGTCTTTAACTGACTTAACAATGGGTAGCTTCTTGTGTATGTCCAATGGGCGTGGCCTAAACGATAGCCTACTCATTTTTGTTCTTCGTTTTCCTTTCACCTCACAGCGCTCTCTCAATCAATTCACTTATCCCACATCGAAACCAAGAAGATAACAAAGAGAAAATCCACTTAATTCAAATTCAAAAAAGGGAAAAGGCGGAAAGTTGCATTTGCATGCATTGGTTCTTGCTGAAATTAATCGAAGCTATTGGCAGCGTAATGAGTGGGAACAACGGAATTGGGAAACCAGGAGATTAAAATTTTGAGAGGCTTACATTGGCGAGGCGTTGCGGGGAAAATGAAGCGAGAGATTTCTAGGGTTTCGTTGCTGCTGCGGGGCAGGGATTCTGAATTTTCTTAAGTTGTTTGTAGTAAACCAAATTACTATAAGTAAAGGAAAGGGAACGAATTTGGATTTGAGAATATGAATTTGGGGATTAGGGATTTGTTTTTGTTGGAAAATTGGAAATTATAACGTAAATGGCACTAGCTAGGGTTTCATATATTGAGTTTTTTAGGCGAAAACAAAAATTTAAAAATAGATGGGTTTGAACTTGGAAGAGGGAGATGGTTAGCATTTAGCAATAGCAAATGGTTGTTTTCTGGACCATTTATTTTTTGGACTGGTAGCCCATGCCCAACCAATAGCCTTCCATTTTTCCCCTAATCATTAATGTATTTGTGTTATTAAGTCATGTTTAAAAAATAATAATTTATCTAAGAAATATAATGTATTAAAAATAATAAAAATTTAAAAAAATTAGAAAATCATGAAAACTGCAGCTCAAAATATTTATAACTTCTTTATATTTGTAAAAATTTAGGTTTTTGTTATGAATATTTATATATGTGGATGTCAATCATGATAAGAACTTTATCAAGGAGATTTGACTTACTTTATCATTAGAAATTTTATCTACATTAATTAGAGTTTAATGTATTATATACTTCTTATGCCTATAAATAAATGATTTGTTGAAGGCATTATATGCAAGTCTATATTTGAGAATAATACAAATTTCTCTCTTTATCTCATCCTTTTGTTCTTTTATTCTTGTTCGTTGTTTTTCGTTATTTTATTCACAACACGTTATTCACACAAACTCGCTCAATTATCAAGATACTTGGAAGATTTGATAATCAAGCATCATATACGAGATGGATGTATAATCTCGCGTTGTTATCATCAAAATTTTGGAATAAACTCTTGTGCTCTTGAAACACTTGTAAGTTCACTCGCATCATCTAAGAACAATATTAGACAATTTTTAAAATTTTTAATTATTATGATTTTATGTCAGACGCAACAGAGAGAATTATAATATATTTGATACATCAACGTTTGACGCAATAAATGTTAGACAATTAATTATTAGATAATCTCTTTACTAAAACAAAGGGAGAGAATTACGACACAAATCTTATAGTTTCTTAATCTATTTGGTTCAATCTTTGCATATTTCTATAAATTCAATTTTGATATTCTACTTTTGAGAATTGATATTTTAACTATTTTTGAATTTTGCATGATATATTTAAACGTATTGAAAAAGTCATGGTTTGACTAAGATAAAATCTAAAAGAGATATGTTTCTCTCAATAATGTTTATTCGATTAGATTTATTTGATTATATTTGTTCTGTTTCCTCAGGTGAACAAAAGCATTAATTTAATAGTATGACTATTATAAAGTCTATAATTACTCGAAAGCAATAAGTTTTCCGCATCAAAAGAAAAAATCACTATAAATTTCTCTCAAGTTCATGTTACAAAAAAATCATATTGACAAAAATTTTTGTGGGAGACATTTTCTGAAGTGAATACAAGCACGATGTTTATTTCATGCAATTTTTGTGGGAGACATTTTCTGAAGTGAATGTGAGATTATATTATAGAAAGAATAAAAGTAACTTTAGAAGTTGTGGCCGTGGTCGAGACAATGAATATAGACATGAAAAATATTGTCATTTTAAGAATATTTCTACCCACCGGTAGTGAGGTTATAAGGATGACAAGAGTGATAAAGATCCTTCTAAGGAAGTGAAATCTTTTTATTACCAATGTGATGTTATAAATCATTGGTCTCGTACTTATCGTACGTTGAAAAAAATCAAAAATCATTGAATGATAAATGAAAGAAAATAAAAGTAAATTTTGTTTGCGAAATTGATGAAGATGATATTGGTCCAACTCATTTGGACATTGTTGATTTTCTTATAACCTTTGAAGTAAATAAATCATCTTCTAATTATTCTCATAACCTTTAAGAGAATTACTTATTTCTTTTAATTTACTTTGCTTTTATGTTTATTTACTTTACGCATTACTTATTTAGGCTTTATATATTAATTTAACGCCTAAAGAATATTTTTTAATTAGTTAATATGTTCTTTGTTATGTTGGTTTAATCCAAATATATTGGCTGGATATCTCGTTCTACGAGACTATTAGTCTCAAAGGAGGTTTCTAAAGGACCTTGTGAACTGGTTTAACAATGCCGCGTACGATGATTAAATCTTTGTTCTCAATTGGTTTGTATATATATATTATGACATTTATTTATTTTATTTCACATTTTTACTTATCAAATACAATCTATGGTGACGATTTATGCTTAACAGAAGCATAAGATATATTTTCTCATTTAAATGCAAGGATAATATGAGTATTATATTTCAAAGTACTAAAAATATTGATGCTCCAGAAGAGTAATAAGTTCTTGAGAAAAAGCACATTATGAAAAGTGTAGCATTGCGAAGATTGCAATAATTATCGATAATGATAATAATATCGTCACCACTAGAAATGAAAATTTTAAGTGAGCAATATGAGTTCGCAAATTATTTCTTTGAAAATTATAGATAACATATGTTATCAATTGACATTTGAAATAAGTTAATGTGGATATAAGTTCTAGTAGCTAAAAAGTCAGTTGAAAGCTCTAGAAGAGCTGTATATTGCTACCAAAAGATAATTTTCATTGAAAGCCACGACGCATAAAGTTAGTATACCGGAAGAAGACAAAATTTGAACTCGGAGCTGGAGAGCATCACGTCGAATATTGTCTTTCTCCCACATAAGGGTAAAAAACTCGGGTCGAGGGTTTATGATTAAATGGAACATTGAATTTCTTATTTAAATATCCCCTTGATTAACATCTAAAGAACTAAGTGTTTTGATATAATAATTGAAAAATGTTTTGGACAAATTTGAAAAGAAATTAAAACATGTCTTTAAGTCCAAACAACTTGAAAAATAAGTTTGAGGTGTTTAAAAAGGTTTTTGGTAAAGTTTTAAGCGTCTTAAAGTACTCAAACCTTGCTTTTCAGCACTATCGTACCGATATGGTATACCCCGTATCGATACCTTTTTACTCAAGATTTGATTCTGCCAAAACCCGTACCGATACATGCTTTCTCGTATCGATACAGAGAGGGGTCGTACCGATACACCTTTAAAAAGTATCGATCCCTGCTTTAACAACCCCCAACGGCTATTTTCCAACGGTCTTTTAAAGTGCAGACCGTACCGATACTCTTCCTAGCGTATCGGTACGCATAGGCTAGCAAGAGCTCAATGGCTAGTTCTGAAGAAGGGCGTACCGATACGGAAGGCTGCAAAACTGCATTTATGATGGGAAATAAAGTCTCCAACGACTCCAACTCAACCCTAACGGCTAGTAACAGTTACAAACTCAATTAGGAGTATAAAAGGGACCTCCAAGCATCAAGAGAAGGCTAATGCTTCAATTGTCAACAACACTATGATTAAGATTTTGTCTTAGAGCTTAATTGTCCATTTTCTTGTATAGACAACACTAGTGAGCTAAACATTGTTAAATTTGCTCAAGTGTTTAGGTTTCGGGTGAGAGCTAAATAATGCAAACAAATACCTATTAGAGGGATTTCAAGTTTACTTAGAATTTCTCTTGTAAAGAGGGTTTACTCAAGCTTTGGGTGGAAAGCTTTGAGGGTTGTAAAGGTTACCTCTTAAGCCTAGAAAAGGAAACGAAATTCTTAGTGAATTTGGTTGAAACCCTTTAGTGGGGAGCTAAGGTAGTGGATGTAGGTGCTTGTTAGAAAGCCGAACTACTATAAATCATTGTGTCAAATTCCAATCTTTTAGCTTCCACTTTAACACCAAAAAAAACTCAATCTTCTCCAATCTTGGCAAACACATTGGTTGAAGGAAATCGAGCACCATAAAACCCAACAACATCACATTATAATGTGATACTGACCAACTTAAGACATTTAAACTCTTATTCAATATCCATTTATTTGTCTATAAAGTTCTCTCCTATTAAATTAATTAAATTTAATTAAAGCACTTAGTCCTAAAAGGCTCTAATTCTATTATACTAGGTGAATTAAATCCTCATAAGCAAGTATTCTACATGCATATTTGAAAAGCATGCATATAAGATAAATTAAACGAATAAATTAAAATCATTAAACAATAACAATTAAACTGGTCTTATGGATAAATTGCATTAAATTGGAAGTTGGGAGCTCTAAATACAAACAAATAATGACTGAATTGTAATGCGCTACAAAAATTGGGGGACCGAAACAACAATTAGCCCACTTTTAAAAAACACAAACCCTCTCTTGACCCGAATAGAAAACGTGCAGATCCCTATTTGACCCGGGGTCCAAAACGTCGTGTTTTATTATGGGTATAAAAGCCCAAATTTTACTCTTTCTCTCATTTTTTCCATTTCTCTCTCACTCCTCACTCATCTTTCTCTCCCTTCTCTCTCAACAGACCAATCGGCAATTGCACCTAACTTCGCCCGCCATCATCGATTTTCGGCCGGCCACCGCGCCGGCCGCTGGCCAAAACTCTAAAACACCCAAAAAAGTCAGATTTTCACTTCTAAAACTAGATCTAGGCCAGATTCGATCGAATCCACCCCGCTACACCCGAATCTAAGCCCTAAACTACCTGAAACCCGACTCCCTTTTCAACTCCATCGTCCCTCGACGAACTCCGGAATGGGTAGCTAACGTGGTTCCAGTACCAAAGAAAAATGGAAAGGAGCGAATGTGCGTCGATTATCGTGACCTCAATCGAGTTAGTCCTAAAGATAACTTCCCTCTAACACACATAGACACGTTGGTGGACAACACCGCTAAGAATTACTTGTTTTCATTCATGGATGGCTTCTCGGGCTACAATCAGATCAAGATGGCTCACGAAGGTAGGGAAAAGACTACATTTGTGACAGAGTGGGGTACATTTTGCTACAAAGTGATGCCTTTCGACCTAAAAAATGCAGGGGCAACTTATCAGAGGGTCATGGTGACATTGTTCCACGATATGATACACAAAGAAATCAAAGTTTATGTGGATGATATGATTGCTAAGTCTCACACTGAAGAAGAGCATATCACAAACCTTAGAAAACTTTTTGAACGCTTGAGGAAATTTCAATTGAAACTCAATCCCGCAAAATGCACCTTTGGAGTTGCTTCAGGTAAATTATTGGGTTTCATTGTCAGCAAGCAGGGCATTGAAGTAGATCCCGATAAAATCAATGCCATTAAAGAGCTTCCACCCCCTCACACTCAAAAGGAAGTCCGTGGTTTCTTAGGAAGACTAAACTACATTACTCGGTTTATCTCTCAATTAACTGATAAATTTGATCCCATATTCCGTCTCCTAAGAAAGCATAATACAAATGAGTGGGATTCAGCGTGCCAAGAAGCCTTTGATAAGATCAAACAATACTTAACAAACCCTCCTGTATTGGTTCCTCCTATACCGGGCAAACCTTTGATTTTGTATTTAACTGTATTTGAGAACTCTATGGGTTGTGTATTGGGCCAACATGACGAAATCGGAAGAAAAGAGCAGGCTATCTACTACCTCAGCAAAAAGTTTACCGATTGTGAATTGAGGTACTCTTTCATCGAAAAGTTATGCTGCGCTTTGGTCTAGACTACTCATAGGCTTCGTTAGTACATGTTATACCATACAACATGGCTTATTGCAAAGTTAGATCCCATAAAATACATGATGGAATCACCAGCTCTATCAGGGAGAATGGCTCGATGGCAAATCCTACTTTCTGAATATGATATTGAATACGTAAGTCAGAAAGCCGTCAAGGGTAGTGTCATCGCAGACTTTCTAGCAAGCCGCACTTTAGCAGAGTATGAACCCTTGAGTTTTGACCTTCCTGATGAGGATTTAATGTGTTTAAATACTAGCGAGGAATGATCTTCCACTAAAAATTCATGGAGAATGAATTTCGACGGAGCTTCAAATGCGCTCGGACGCGGTGTTGGTGCAATTCTGATTTCTCCAAAAGGGAATCATTACCCCTTTACTGGTCGATTAAACTTTGAATGTACCCATAACATGGCAGAATATGAAGCATGTATCATCGGACTACGTGCAGCCATCCATCGAAAAATCAAAGATCTTGAAGTGTCTGGAGATTCGGCATTGGTGATCTATCAACTCCGTGGAGAGTGGGAAACAAAAGATGAAAAATTGGTCAAGTACCGCAAACTTATTCTTAAATTAATAGAAGGGTTTGAGAAAATATCTTTCCATTACTTCCCCCGAGAAGATAATTAAATGGTCGACGCATTGGCAACTCTAGCAGCAGCATTCAAGGTGAATAAAGAAGTCGATATAATGCCAATCCAAATGAGCATTTATGATTCACACGCCAGTTGCTATGCCATTGAAGATGAGCTGGATGATCGCCCATGGTATTATGACATTCTATAGTACATTAAGTATCAAAAATATCCTGAAGAGGCAACTGAAAATGACAAAAGGACTATCCGAAGAGCGGCTACGGGATACGTCTTAGATGGAAGAATTCTATACAAAAGAGCGAGCGATCAAACATTGCTCAGATGTGTAGAAAGTCTTGAGGCAAAAAAGATAATAGAGGAGGTCCACGAGGGAATCTGTGGAGTTCATGCAATCGGTCTCACTATGTCTCGTCAGATTATGAGATTGGATATTTTTTGGTATCTATGGCAGAGGATTGTATCAATTTCACTCGGAAATGCTATAAATGTCAAATCCACGGAAATAAAATCCATGTAGCCCCATCTCCTCTTCATGTTATGACGACCCCATGGCCATTCTCAATGTGGGGCATGGATGTGATCGGACCAGTTACGCCGAAGGCATCAAATGGACACCGCTTCACTTTTGTGATGATTGATTATTTCACAAAATGGGTAGAAGCTGCTTCGTACGCAAATGTAACAAGATCGACAGTATGCAAGTTCCTAAAAAACGAAATCATTTGTCGGTATGGTATACCAGAAAGGATTATCTCTGATAATGCCTTAAATTTGAACAACAAAATGATGACAGAGGTATGTGAACAATTTAAGATCAAACATCACAAGTCAACACCCTATCGCCCAAAACTGAATGGGGCCGTCGAAGCAGCTAACAAGAATATCGAAAGAATTATCAAGAAAATGGCAGTAACTTACAAAGACTGGCATGAAAAGTTGCCCTTCGCTTTGCTTGCATACCGCACGTCAATACGCACCTCTATAGGGACAACTCCGTTCTCCTTGGTTTACGGAATGGAGGCAGTTTTATCTATTGAAGTAGAGATTCCATCACTCCGTGTCTTAATGGAACTCGAATTAGATGAAGCCGAATGGGCCCAAGTTAGATACGATCAGTTAAATCTGATTGAGGAAAAGAGATTAAAAGCTATATGCCATGGACAGATGTACCAAAAGCGAATGATCCGGGCTCATGACAAAAAGGTCCGACCTAGGGAATTTCGTGAAGGAGATTTGGTATTAAAGAATGTATTACCCATGCAAAGAGATTTTCGAGGGAAATGGATGCCAAAGTGGGAAGGCTCGTTTGTTGTGAAAAAGGCTTTCTCTGGAGGGGCATTGATCTTAACCGAGATGGACGGAAGTGAGCTACCAAATCCTGTAAATTCTGATTCGGTGAAAAAATATTATGCCTGAGATTTTGAAAAAAAAAGAGAAGAAAAAATACTAAGAGGCGAAAACCCGAAAGGGGCCTCTTGGTATAAAAAAAGAAAAAAAAAGAAAAACTGAGAGGTGAAAACCTGAAATGGCCCTCTTGGTTAAAAAAGAAAAAGAAAAACTAAGAGGTGAAAACCTGAAAGGGTTTCTTAGTAAAAAGGGGGAAACTATTCAGAACGAACGACACAAGGTAAAATACAGTCGACGAGTTCTCTTTGAAGTCTTGTTTAATACGAAGACAGTTCATACTCTTTAGATGTTGGTCGAAAAATTCAAGCTCCACCTAGTAGAAGCCACAATCAGATGTGTAAAACCTATGTTTGATTTTGATATAATTAAATCTTTAAGGATCAATTTGTAAAACTTAAAATTGTTTTTACAAGTCCCTTAATAAGTTTTAAAACACCAACACTTTAAAACTGATTTATAAAACTCAAACTCAAAATATTTTCTAAGTGTTCCAAGGCAAAACCATTGAAAATCGTCCAGGAGTATCGATACAGCACCAAGCGTATCGATACTATTTTGCCAAACTTTGCTACTGTCGGAACCATTATCGATACCCCAAACCCTAGTATCGATACACCCCTGTGTTAAAATTCAAAGAGTTTGAATAGAGTACCGATACGGGTCACCCTCGTATCGATACAGTCTTTACAATTTTTAAAGATTAAGTCGGTTTAAAAATATGACCGTTGGTGTCAGTTGGTTGGTAACCAAACTTTAAAAAATCGTTAACCAGTATCGATACGGCTAACCCCAGTACCGATACGGTTTTGGACAGTGAGCTAAGTTCAGAAAATAGTATCGATACGGTCATTGCCGTTTCGATACCAGTACCGATACGCTTACGTGCGTATCGATACCCCTTATTAAATGCACACAACGGCTCTTTCTTTTTTGAGACAGGTACTGATACCCCTTCCCGCATACCGATACCGGTAGCTGCAGAAGTGCATTTATGGTGGTAAGAGAGGGTTCCAACGGCTCCATTTATGTCTCCAACCACCCAAACGGCTAGAAATCAATGAGGAGGTATAAAAGACACATCAAAAAGCATCAACAACAACTATTGATCTTCAAGAAAACACTTATTCATCAAATCCAAGCAATTGTGCCAAAATTCCTATTTGTCTAGAAATCCCAATTGTAATCTTCATTCATATTTTGTCAAATTGGGTTGAGTGCTTGTATTGGGGCTATCATTTGTATTGAGAGATACCTTATTAGCCATCAAATTTCTTTGTTCACTTGTGTGAGGATTAGGTTGATTTTTGGGTAGAAAAATCAACCGAAATTGTAAAGGGTTGCCTCCTTGTCCTAGAAAAGGGGAAGAGCAATTTAGTGGAACTGTTGCAAATCCTTAGTGAAGCTAAGGTAGTGGATGTAGAGTTCATTTGGAACTTGAACCACTCTAAATTCCTTGTCTATTATTTTCAATTTGCAATTTCCACCACTAAACCTTTTAATTTTCCAATTCACCCCCTATTGGTCAATATCGATCTTGCGATCCACTCAACAATTGGTATCAGAGACTAACTCTTTGAGGATTAAAAACCACAAGAGGAGTTCCTTGGAAGAGTGTGATCATCAAAATATCAAGAGATGACTTCTACCTCCGGTTCCGGCATGTACGAGTCACAATCGACCACTAAGCCTCCCTTCTTCAACGGTGATAACTATTCTTTTTGGAAGAATAGAATGCGTCTATTCATCAAGTCAAATGACTATCTTGTGTGGGATGTCATTGAGGATGGGCCATATATTCCATTGAAGCAAGATGGTGAAGGCAATATGGTGTTAAAGAAGAAAGTGGAGATGAGTGAAGAGGAGAGGAAAAAGATTCAAGTCAATGATAAAGCTCTCTACATGCTATTTTGTGCTTTCGGTCCGAACATCTACTCAAAGGTCTCATCAATTGAAAGTGCCAAAGAAGTGTGGGACACTCTTGAGACCACTTATGAAGGCACCAATGATGTTAAAGAAACTAAGATTGGAATTCTTAATCTTAGTTATGAAAATTTTAAGATGGAGCCCGATGAAACAGTGTCAAAGATGTTTGATCGATTCTCCACGATTGTCAATGGTCTAAAAGGCTTTGGAGAAATCATACCGGAAGACAAGCTTGTCCGGAAGCTTCTCTATTCACTTCCCGAGTCTTGGGATGGGAAGAGAACCGCTATCATCGAAGCAAAGAACTTGAAAACATTGAAGCTTGATGAGCTTGTGGGTTATCTCCTTACTCATGAGATCATGAAGCAAGGAAGGGAAGATGAGAAGAAGAAAGAAGAGAAAAGGGTAGAGAAGCTTGAGGTTGAGAAGAAGAAGAAGATGGGAATAGCTCTCAAGGCTAAAGCTTCACAACATGATGAGAGCTCATCTAGTGATGAGGATGAACTTGAAGAATTGGCTATGATAGCCAAACGGTTCTCACGTTTCATGAGGTCCAACCGGGGAAGAAAAATCCAAAGGAAGATGGACTTCAAAGGCAAGAACAAAGAAGAAGGAAAGGATCCTATCATTTGCTATGAGTGCAAACAACCCGGCCACATACGTTCGGAGTGCCCTCAACTCAAGAAGAATGGCTTTGAGAAGAAGAAGAGACTCAAAGCCAAACTTGCTACTTGGAGTGATGAGGAGTCATCGGAGGATGACGAACAAGAAGTGGCTAATCTTTGCCTCATGGCACTTGAGGAAGATTCCTCCTTGGTAACCTCTAACTCATCTACTTTAGATTTTTCATATGAAGAATTAAATGATGCATATGATGAGTTACAAGAGGTATATGATGAATTAGTTGAGAAATATAAGGAGTCGGTCATTAGGAATAAAAAAATTATTCTAGAACTAAATGAGAAAAATGACTCACTTACTCAAGCTAATTCTAAATTTGAGAAAAAGATATTAGGATTAAAAGATGAACTTAAATTTTTTCAAGATGAAAATGTTGATCTTAATAATCTTTTATCTCAATGTAATTGTGAACACCAAAAGGTGTTGGGTGAGCTAAATGAGCTCAAGAAGTCTTTAAAAAATGTTGGTAGTGTCAAGCATGAAGTAGGAGAATCATCTAGAACACACCAACCTAAGAAAAAGACTAACTACTACAAACAAGGTAGCCACCCTAGACATAGTAGAGCTAAAAGAATTAGAAGTGTATGGGTCCCTAAGGAACTTGTAAAATCTAATAATATTATTGCTATGTCATCTTGGATTCCTAAGGGAGCCAAGGTTTTGGGAGCTAACACTCATGGACCCAAAATGATTTGGGTACCAAAAACCAAAGTTTAATATCTTTGTTTGTAGGGGGAGCACTGCTACAAGGTCAAAGCACAAAGTCAAAACTCATGGTACCTTGATAGTGGATGCTCGAGGCACATGACCGGAGACAAGAGTCGATTCATGGATTTAAAGCCAAAAAGTGGGGGAGTAGTAACATTTGGTGACAACTCCAAAGGCCACATTAAAGGTATTGGCTCCATAGGTAATCACTCTACTATTCTTATTGAAAATGTTTTATATGTCAATGGTCTTAAACACAATTTATTGAGCATAAGTCAATTGTGTGATAAAGGATTTAATGTTTTGTTTGATAAAAATGGATGCAAAATTGTAGACATTAAATCTAATAAAATTATGCTCATAGGTCATCGCATAGGGAATATATACATGGTGCATCTAGATGACATACATACATCTCATGCATGCTTAGTTGCTCAAAATGAAAATGATGCATGGTTGTGGCATAGGAAGCTAGGACATGCTAGCATAAGTTTTTAGAAAAACTAGTCTCTCTAAATCTAGTTAGAGGTTTACCCAAAATAAAATTTTCAAATGATAAAATTTGTGATGCATGCTCAAAGGGTAAACAACATAGATCTTCCTTTAAATCGATTAATGATGTTTCTACTAGTAGATGTTTACAACTAATTCACATGGATTTATTTGGGCCAATTAGGACTATGAGCTTGGGTGGTAAATCTTATGCTTTTGTGCTATTTGATGATTTTTCTAGATTTACTTGGGTTCTCTTTTTAAGTACTAAAGATGAGGCTTTGGAAAAATTCATCACATTTTCAAAATTAACCCAAAATGATTTTGAACTTAGAATTTCACATATTAGAAGTGATCATGGAACCGAGTTTCAAAATTTAGGGTTTGAAGATTTTTTAAATGAAAATGGTATTAGCCATAATTTTTCGGCTCCTCGAACTCCTCAACAAAATGGGGTAGTTGAGAGGAAAAATAGAACTTTACAAGAAATGGCTAGAACTATGCTTTGTGAAAACAATTTACCTAAATATTTTTGGGCGGAAGCCACAAACACCGCTTGTTATATTGTAAATCGAGTAATGATTAGGCCAATTTTAAAGAAAACACCTTATGAGATTTTAAAATCCAAAAAGCCTAACATTAGCTATTTCCACCCTTTTGGGTGCAAGTGTTTTGTTTTAAATAATGGAAAAGACAACTTAGGTAAATTTGATGCAAAAAGTGGTGAAGCCATTTTTATAGGTTACTTTTTAACCTCTAAAGCCTATCGAGTATTTAACAAAAGAACTTTAGTAGTAGAAGAATCTATTCATGTTGTATTCGATGATAACCTCCTTCATAGGAAGGATTCTTGTGATGATGATGATGTAGGGATCATAAATGCCTTTGATGGAGGTCAAACTTCAAAGGAGGATGAGATTCCAACAAAGGAAGAGGACTCACAAGATCCACCTCTTGAAGCCTTGAAGGACTTGGCTATTGAGGAAAAGGAAGTGAGCTACCCAAGGGAGTTGAACTATGTCAAAGATGGTGAAATCTTGGGTGATCCATCCAAGGGGGTAACCACTCGTTCTTCTCTTAGATTAATGAACCATGTTGCATTTATCTCATGCATAGAGCCTAAAATTATAAAAGAAGCATTGAAAGATGACTTTTGGATTATGGCTATGCAAGAAGAGTTAAATCAATTTGAGAGAAGTAATGTATGGACATTAGTTGATAGGCCTAGTAATCAATCTACAATAGGAACTAAATGGGTCTTTAGGAACAAACTAGATGAGAGTGGTAACATTGTGAGAAATAAAGCTAGACTTGTAGCACAAGGTTACACTCAAGAAGAGGGAATAGATTTTGACGAAACCTATGCACCCGTAGCTAGAATGAAAGCCATTAGGATGTTGCTTGCATATGCATGTTATCATAATTTCAAGCTTTTTCAAATGGATGTTAAAAGCGCATTTTTAAATGGTTTTATTAATGAAGAAGTGTATGTGGAACAACTACCGGGTTTTGAAGATTCAAAATTTCCAAATCATGTTTTCAAACTTACCAAAGCTCTTTATGGTTTAAAACAAGCTCCTAGAGCTTGGTATGAAAGACTTTCAAATTTTTTGATTGAAAAAGGATTTGAAAAAGGCAAGGTGGACACTACACTTTTTATAAAAATGTATAAAAATGACATCTTAGTAGTTCAAATTTATGTTGATGATATTATTTTTGGTTCTACTAATGAATGTCATTGTCAAGAGTTTGCTAAGTTAATGCAAGGTGAATTTGAGATGAGCATGATGGGGGAGCTCTCATTCTTTTTGGGACTCCAAATCAAGCAAAAGAAGGATGGCACCTTCATCAACCAAGCAAAATACATAAAGGATATGCTCAAGAAGTTTGGCTTGGAGAATGCAAAGCCTCAAGCCACTCCTATGAGCTCATCTACAAAACTTGACAAAGATGAAGGAGGTAAGTGTGTTGACTCTAAACTTTATCGTTCTATGATTGGATCTTTGCTTTACCTTACCGCAAGTAGACCGGATATCTTGTTTAGTGTTTGCTTGTGTGCTAGGTTTCAAGCTAGTCCTAGAGAGTCTCACCTTATAGCCGTTAAAAGAATCTTTAGATACCTTAGAGACACTCCTAGTTTAGGTCTTTGGTATCCTAGAGACTCTACCTTCAACCTTTATGCTTACTCGGATGCGGATTATGGGGGTTGCAAAATTGATAGGAAAAGTACTTCGGGAACTTGTCAATTCTTAGGTAGTATGCTCATATCTTTGTTCTCTAAGAAACAAAATAGTGTAGCCTTATCTACCACCAAAGCCGAGTACATATCCTTAGGGAGTTGTTGTGCTCAAGTCTTTTGGATGAAGCAACAACTCTTAGATTATGGAATTAAAGTTGAAACCATACCCCTAAAATGTGACAACACTAGTGCAATTTGTTTAACAAAAAATCCCATCCAACACTCTAGAACCAAACACATAGAAATAAGGCATCATTTCATTAGAGATCATGTTCTTAAGGAAGATGTTGTTATAGAGTATGTCGACACCTTGAATCAATTAGCAGACATATTTACAAAACCCTTAGACAAAGAGCGTTTTTGGTCCCTTAGGAGAGAGTTAGGTCTAGCTAGCCTATCTTGACCTTTTTAGGACCTCTTTTGTGCTTAAATATGCTTGATCTTGTGAAATGCCATGTTTGTATGCTTGGACTCCCAATTTCATCCATGCCTATAGATAGGGGGAGTATGATTCTGTTAAAATATGCTTAGAACTGCTCATACATCATTTGCATACTCATAGGAGATGTTAAGTTCGAGCCTTTGGTTGTTCTTTGAACCAAATATGCATTTCTGGGTATATAGTATCGATACTGATCTACGCGTATCGATACCTGTTCTTCTTTTCGTTCCCCAGAATTCTTTTTTTTCTTCACAGGTATCGATACGATTAACACCGTATTGATACAGGTCGTTTCGATACGGACCCCTCCGTTTCGATACGACTTTCCAACGAGCATTTTTGCGGAAAGGTCTATTCTATCCCCGTATCGATACCCCAACGGGCGTATCGATACTCGACTGCGCTGATGGCATTAAATAAGCCTTTAATGAGTTCAATCTTTACCATAATTCAAACTCTTCAAAACCTAATTAACCCTAGTCGTTTTTGCCTATAAAAAGGCACATCCTCCTTCATATTTTTCACACCTCAACTCAAACCTAAAAGAGTTTTTGAATCAAGCAAGGCTTTGTGCTCTCTTTCTCATCTTTGTGCTAGTTTTTCTTCAAATCTTCAAGTTTCTTTCAAGGTAATCTCTTTCTTTCTCTTTTTCAATTTTTGTTTTTCTGTTTTGCTTTTTTTTGTTTCTTTTTTTTAAACTTTGTTTTTCTTCAAACTTTTTCTTGAATTTTTCTTTTAAATTTTTTTTCAAAATTTCTTTTGAATTTTTTTAATCAATTTGAAGAAATTCCCTTTGCTTAATTTCTCTTTTAGATCATGGCACCAAAAGAACCTTCGAGGAAGCGTTCAAGGGTTACCCAAGTCGGTGAATCTTCCAACATTGGAGAAATTGCTCGTCCAAACTATTCCATCATCTATGATCAATGTTTTCATGGCAATTCGGGTCTCACTCACTTTCGTCAATATGAGAATTACAAGATCCGTGCCGAAAGGGTAATCTCCGTTCCTTTTCTCAATTCGGAGCGTTTTAAGTTTGAATATCTCCTTTTATTTCATCGTTGGAACTTCATGGAGTTTATCTCTATTCCCGGGGTTTTCTATCGCCTTTTGGTTTTGATTTTCTATGCCAATGCCAAATGTATTAGTCGTGATGGGGAAGTAGTTGCTATTAGCTCTTACCTCATGGGGAAGAAAATTATTCTTGATGTCCCATCCATTTGTGAGGTTTTCAATTTAGAAGATGAAGGCCTTGACAATGAGCATGCTTTGGGGCATGTTCTTCATGGATCCGTCACCGCCCTAAATGCTCAATACCGGATCTTGCACTTGATGGTGTCTTGGTGGTTCCGTCCCTCCGGAGGAAAATATTCCACCATTCGCCAAGTGGATGATTTTTGGATTCGGTGTTTCCGTGAGAGACAAAGACCAAATCTTGCTCGACTCATGTTCGCGGAAATCGTCTACCTCGTGCAAAATCGTCACACTCCTCACGTCACCTCCTTCACATACGGTACGGCTTTGAGCTATTTCTTTGTTAAAAAGGATATTGATTGCTCTTATGACTACCCAACTCCTCTCATCGATCCCATTGATGAGCGATCTCTTGCTCGGGCAAAATTTTCTTATGTTAATGGTGAATGGGTACATCTTGTCGAGTTACCACCGGAAGCCGTCGCCGCTTTCGAAGAAGCTCAAGCTCCTCAAGTCCAACAACCCAACATGGATGCTCTCATGACCTATCTAAATGAGCAATTTACCGGGTTGCGTACAGACATGAACACTCGTCTTACTTCAATGGAAACTACCTTTGATACTAGGATGACGGGTTTGGAGAATCGCCTCACCTCTCTTGAAAGCGGGTACAATTCCTTGAATATTTCCATTGCCGCTTTCCATGATGAATGGCGTAATAGCATGCGCACTAATGAGCCTTTGGGAGTTGATGATGAAGATGACGAAGACGAAGAAGACGATGCTTAGACGTTTCCTCTTGTTTGTCATGCATATCATTTAGGATTTTATATTTTATGCACCTATGTTTTATGTTCTTAGGATTAAGGTTGTTTAGGATTAAAACCTATGCTTTGATTTCTCTTTTGCCTTTGTTTGGTTTTTAAGTATGTTGCTATAATGAATAAAATCTATGTTGCTTATTATACCTTTGAATTCTTTATGCACTTAATTGTCTCAAAGAATTTTTGATCTAACAAAAAGGGGGAGAAGAATCTAGCTCACTTCAAAATATTTTGATTTTAATTCAAAGGTTACCAAGCTTATATTAAGGGGGAGTTAACTTTGTAAAGGTTTTTCAAAAATGTAAAAAATTTTAAGTTTTAGTTTTGTTATATCAAAAAGGGGGAGATTGTAAAACCTATGTTTGATTTTGATATAATTAAATCTTTAAGGATCAATTTGTAAAACTTAAAATTGTTTTTACAAGTCCCTTAATAAGTTTTAAAACACCAACACTTTAAAACTGATTTATAAAACTCAAACTCAAAATATTTTCTAAGTGTTCCAAGGCAAAACCATTGAAAATCGTCCAGGAGTATCGATACAGCACCAAGCGTATTGATACTATTTTGCCAAACTTTGCTACTGTCGGAACCAGTATCGATACCCCAAACCCTAGTATCGATACACCCCTGTGTTAAAATTCAAAGAGTTTGAATAGAGTACCGATACGGGTCACCCTCGTATCGATACGGTATTTACAATTTTTAAAGATTAAGTCGGTTTAAAAATATGACCGTTGGTGTCAGTTGGTTGGTAACCAAACTTTAAAAAATCGTTAACCAGTATCGATACGGCTAACCCCAATACCGATACGGTTTTGGACAGTGAGCTAAGTTCAGAAAATGGTATCGATACGGTCATTGCCGTTTCGATACCCAGTACCGATACGCTTACGTGCGTATCGATGCCCCTTATTAAATGCACACAACGGCTCTTTCTTTTTTGAGACAGGTACCGATACCCCTTCCCGCGTACCGATACCGGTAGCTGCAGAAGTGCATTTATGGTGGTAAGAGAGGGTTCCAACGGCTCCATTTATGTCTCCAACCACCCAAACGGCTAGAAATCAATGAGGAGGTATAAAAGACACATCAAAAAGCATCAGCAACAACTATTGATCTTCAAGAAAACACTTATTCATCAAATCCAAGCAATTGTGCCAAAATTCCTATTTGTCTAGAAATCCCAATTGTAATCTTCATTTATATTTTGTCAAATTGGGTTGAGTGCTTGTATTGGGGCTATCATTTGTATTGAGAGATACCTTATTAGCCATCAAATTTCTTTGTTCACTTGTGTGAGGATTAGGTTGATTTTTGGGTAGAAAAATCAACCGAAATTGTAAAGGGTTGCCTCCTTGTCCTAGAAAAGGGGAAGAGCAATTTAGTGGAATTGTTGCAAATCCTTAGTGAAGCTAAGGTAGTGGATGTAGAGTTCATTTGGAACTTTAACCACTCTAAATTCCTTGTCTATTATTTTCAATTTGCAATTTCCACCACTAAACCTTTTAATTTTCCAATTCACCCCCCTCTTGGTCAATATCGATCTTGCGATCCACTCAACAAGATGAGATTCTTGAACGAATAGGCAGTGAAATCCCAGAATTTGATATGTGAGGGCATTTTTTTCCTTCCTTTAGTTTTTCCTTTTTTTTCTAGCACGTGTTCGTTTTTGGAGCCTAGGCCATTTTTTCGTTAATTATCTCGCGTTTCATTTTGCTTATCGTTAAATATGGGTGCATTTTATTGATGTTTGTGGAAACCTTTTGACGGGGTCTGTAATATCCATATACGACATTCATTGTGCTACTCAAATGATGAAAGGCTTAAAAAACACATCGATAACATACATCCTTCCATGATGATGAAAATCTCAAAATGTAAGAAGCTTGATAACGAAGTAGAAGGGGCAGGATTGCGCAAAGATTGACTCGGATGAAGATGAGAACCCAAAATATGTTGTACAAAAAGGTCTCATGCATTTAAGAATAGGAGCATGTATGTATTTTGCATGAAAGATAGGTGCATTAGTAACATGTGCATCTTTACATTATTCACCCAAGCAGGTGTATAAGTAATTGAATCCCAGTGCCCTTGAGACGAGTGGGGTACACCTTACAGCGCCCTTGAGACGAGCGGGGTGCATTTTACATCAAGAAATGAATTCTTGAATCCCAGTGCCATTGAAACGAGCGGGGTACATCTTACAACGCCCTTTAGATGAGCGGGGTGCATTTTACATCAAGAAATGAATTCTTGAATCCCAATGCCCTTGAGACGAGCGGGGTACACCTTACAGCGCCCTTGAGACGAGCGGGGTACACCTTACAGCGCCCTTGAGACGAGCGGGGTGCATTCTACATCAAGAAATGAATTCTTGAATCCCAGTGCCCTTGAGACGAGCAGGGTACACCTTACAGCGCCCTTGAGATGAGCGGGGTGCATTTTACATCAAGAAATGAATTCTTGAATCCCAATGCCCTTGAGACGAGCGGGGTACACCTTACATCGCTCTTGAGACGAGCGGGGTGCATTTTACATCAAGAAATGAATTCTTGAATCCCAATGCCCTTGAGACGAGCGGAGTACACCTTACAGCGCCCTTGAGACGAGCGGAGTGTATTTTACATCAAGAAATGAATTCTTGAATCCCAGTGCCCTTGAGACGAGCGGGGTACACCTTACAACGCCCTTGAGACGAGCGGGGTGCATTCTACATCAAGAAATGAATTCTTGAATCCCAGTGCCCTTGAGACGAGCGGGGTACACCTTACAACGCCCTTGAGACGAGCGATGTGCATTTTACACCAAGAAATGAATTCTTGAATCCCAGTGCCCTTGAGACGAGCGGGGTACAACTTACAACGCCCTTAAGACGAACGGGGTGCATTTTACATCGAGAAACAAGTTCTTGAGTCCCAGTGCCTATGAGATGAGCGAGGTACACCTACAGCGCTCTTGAGACGAGCGGGGTGCATTTTACATCGAGAAATGAATTCTTGAGTTCCAGTGCCCATGAGATGAGCGAGGTACCTCATATAGCGCCTTTGAAACGAGCGAGATACATGTTTTTATCAGTAGAATGAACGGTGGTGTCTTTTTTGCAAATTTAATATTCAATGGAAAAATTTGTTGCTTTGGTCTTTGCTCCATTCCTCTTACCCGAGAAATGAGCAAAGAGGGGCAGCTGTACGCATCAATTTTTTTTCCTTTGAATATTAAAAGAAATTCAAACCCAAACAAATTGAATCCAACTAAAACTCTATCACCCCATTGTTAATCCCTAAAATCTAGTCACAATACACCAAAAAACATTCAATTTTTTTAATATTATCCTTAAAATTTGTATTCAACTACAACTCTACCCACATCCCCATATCCCTAAAAAATAGACAATCCCTAACCAAATTTGAACCCTATATAAACCCCCATCCACCATCATCTAGAGGACATGAAGGCTAAAACAAAAGAGCAATAGTTGGTGAAATCTCAGTGTTAAAATCAGAAGAAAAAGTTAGAAGCAAAAGGTTTCTTACTCTTTTCCGGTGACCGAAATTTTATTACCCAAATCCGAACGGTGGAAGAGTCTACAACGACCTCGGGACCAATATACTCCAAGAACAATACAATCCAACGACGAATTTCGGAGTTTGAGCAAGGTATTTTTCGGATTTCTTTTTTGTTGTAAAATTTCAAAATTAGAAAAAAAATGTGTTTTAGAACTTACATTTTCCTGATTTGGCTGTCGCCGGGGAGAGTGTGTAGTGTCAGCCGGTGTGTAAGATGAGATAAAAATTATGTTTATGTTTGATTCAAATGACCAAATTTTTTATTTCATTCGAAACCCAGCGAGAAGATGAAATAATAAAGGGTAAACTACACAAATGACCACTGAACTATGGGTTTGATGTCAAAATGACCACTATATTATTTTTTGCCGCAAATGCACCACACAACTATTTAAATGGTTCCATTTTAGCCACACACCGTTAAAAAAACGAAAAAGTTGACGGAACTGTTAAAAAAATTGGTATAATTACACATTTGGTCCTCTATATTTATACAATATATCAATTTAGTCCAAATTTTAATATAATAAAATAAATTAATTATTCAATTTTAATATACCAGTTTTCAGGTTTTCGGTCGTACCCAACCCAAAACGACCGATGGCGACTCCAAATGTTTGATGAGCTTTTGAAGGCCCAACTCAGTTAGGCCCGAACGAAAAACGGTGTCTACGATATACATAGTCTAACCTGCTGACATTAGTTATATATGTTTTTACTGCTCATTAAACAGTCGGTGATGGTATAATAATGGCTTACGTTTGCGTGGTAGATATACAAGTGAGTGATACTACAACAATTAATTCACTTTAACGAAAATTATGTTACAGATTATGTTCAGTAGCCAAAAACTAGATGGTGTTTGCTTTGTAAATGCTGCATCTAGGAAACTTCCTTCTTTTAACAGACTAATTTACCTATCTGACAAAAGGTTACAGTTGCAACCCTGCAACTTTATCTCAACTTAATTGTGATTTCTTCTTTTTGTACAGCTGAAGTAGTATGATTGGATAAATTTATGTACATGGTTAAAAACAAAATGTGAAAGGATGCATACAGACATTTTGTGTAAGTATACGTATCTGTTTCGTAAAAAGTGATGAAGTGCACTTTTCACGAATCCTTATTTAGGTTTCTTCTGATTGTTCCAACACTCTTGAGGCAGTCATCAACTTCCTGGATAGTTGGCCTCTTGAAAGGATTTTGGTTGATGCACAGGCAGGCCACATCTAGAACCTGCAGCATTTCTTCATCTGAACCTTTTCCTTTTAGGTGTGGATCAAAGACTTCATCTTGCTTGCCCTCATTCCTCAATCTCTGCACCCATGAAACCAATTCTCTTGATGTTTTTGGCCTAGACATATCCATTGGCCTTTTACCAGTAAGCAACTCAAGCATGACAACCCCGAAACTGTACACATCCCCTCTCAAAGTGGCTACCCATGCTTGCCCATATTCTGGAGGAATATAACCCAAAGTACCGACAAGCTCAGTTGTAACATGAGTGTGATAAGGAAGAATCAGTCGTGACAATCCAAAATCTGCAACATGTGCCTCAAACTTGTCATTGAGAAGGATATTGCTTGACTTGATGTCCCGGTGAACGATGTGTGGCTCACATATTTGATGCATGTAAGTCAGTCCATTACTTGCTCCCCTAGCAATCTGCAGTCGAGTTTGCCAATCTAATTGGGATGGACCATCCACTTTCTCATGTAACCAGTAGTCTAAACTTCCATTCTCCATATAGGAATATATTAATAGCCGAAATCCTTCATGTACACAATAACCTTGCAGAGACACCAGGTTTTCATGTTGAGCTGTGGATAGAGCTTCTACCTCAGCTTTGAATTCCCTCTCCATCAGGCCAAAATCTCTCGAGAGCTTCTTAACTGCCAGCTTGGTCCCGTCTGCTAATATTGCTTTGTAAACCAAACCAAAACCTCCACAGCCAATGATGTTTTCTTGATTAAAATTGTCAGTTGCTTTCAAGAGTTCAAATATTGTGAGATCCTTGACTTCATTGGTTTTGTTCGGGAACAACATAACAAGGCTATCATCCTTGTCATTCTGTGGATGGACTCCAGAATAAGAGTTGCAGGAAAGTGAATCTAGTTCAATCTTATCGGTGTCTCCTCCAGGAATAATCTTTCTCTTTGACAATATCCACAATGCTAGAACAGTAATAAAAAAACCAGTACCAGCACAGATTCCGAGTACAAGCCCAATGATAAGTTTAGTGTTTAAGCGTTTTGGTACAGTGGTAGAGTGAGCACTGCTTGGTGCCTCAGGGCAAATGCGCTGCACAATAGAACCACACAGACCTGGGTTCCCTTCAAAACTAGAACTGGTAAAAGTATCAAACTGACCTCCAGGCGGAATCGGTCCTTGAAGATTGTTATATGCCACACTGAATGAAGACAAGAAGTGAAGGCCTCTTAATGATTCAGGAATTTGGCCAGAAAGCCGGTTGCCAGACAGATCCAACTTTTCCAAGTTTGTGAGATTTGATATTTGTTCTGGAATGCTACCAGAAAAGTCATTCTGGCTGAGATCTAACACATGAAGAAATTGCAATCGACCAATCACCCCAGGGATGTTGCCACTAAGGTTGTTGTTTCTCAGATAAATAGCCGGCGGAAGGCTGGAGAGTTGGTTATACAGCTGCTGACTGGTGGCATTATTGGGCATAACAAACACCGGGAGCTCCAAGTAACTTCTATCTACTTGATCATAAGACTCCTGTGTTGCCAGTGCATACAGGCTTGCGAGTTCCTTGGGAAACTCTCCTGATATTAAGTTAGAAGACAAGTCTATGTAGAAAAGGTTTGGTAGGCTGCCCAGCCAATTGGGAATTAAACCACTGATCCTATTTTGGGACAGGTCTAGCACCTCTAGATTCTTTAGCTTAGCTAACCAGTTGGGGACTTGACCAGTGAAGTTGCATCCTCCGAGGCCCAAAATCTGGAGATTTTGAAACCCTTCTTCTGCTATTATATTTTCATCATAGGGTATTGCTTCATTCATAAAGTTATTAGTAAGGATGAGAGTAGTAATGTTCTTGAATCCCATCAAAATCCTTATTGCCCCGGTAAAATTGGTTAGCTTATTAGTAGAAACCGAAAGGAATGATAAAGATTGCAGTGCAAGTATGGCTGGTGATATTTGTCCCTCTAGCTGGTTGCTAGCCAGTCTTACTGCAGTTAATGACTTGCAAGAATAAAGACTTAAAGGCAAGGTACCTGTAAAGTTATTGTTGCCAAGATCAAGAGTGTTAAGGCGTTGCAGGGTGGAGAAATTGAAGGTGGAGAGATCTCCTTCCAGATGGTTAACCCGCAAATTCAAAGTGACAAGATTGGTGCAGTTCATGAGAGATGGCGGAAGATAACCAGCAAAGTTGTTGATGTGAAGCAACAGTTTTTCCAACTTGGAAAGTCGGCCTATGTCTTTAGGGATGGGGCCTTCAAATTCATTGGAAAAGAGCTCAAGGATGGTGAGGTTGGTGAATTGGACAATGGAATCTCGGATTCCTCCGGAAAGGTGATTGAACGGTAAGGACAATTGCTCAAGTGAGGTAACTCTGTAAATATCAAGTGGAAGTGTCCCAGACAGATTATTAAAACCCGCACGAAAGATGTGCAGCTTGGAACACTTGTCAAGTCCACTGGGAATTTGGCCATTAAGCTTGTTGTAAGATAAATCCAAGATGGTGAGGGAAGTGTTGATGCAGATCCAGGACGGAACCTCGCCCGTTAAACTATTGTTGCTCACATTGAAAACACTCAAATTCGGGGCTGCCTGAACAAGATTACCGGGTTGAATGGTTCCCGAGAAGCGGTTGCTGGATAAATCCACTGCGCTGAGATTGTTCTTCAAGTCCAGAGGCAGTTCACCATAAAATCTGTTGTAGCTGAGATCAAAAACTTGGAGGTGATTGAGGGAAGAAAAGAAGGCAGGGGGCAGAAATCCAGTCAGCCGATTATGGGAAAGATTAAGATGGGTTAAGAGTGTGAGGTTTACAAGAGAGGTTGACAGATGACCAGTAAGGCCTCGAGAGGGTAGCCATAGCTGAGTGACTCGACCAATATCTGGACCATCACAACCTACTCCTTCCCAAAAGCAACAATCTATAGAAGCCGACCAATTCAAGGGGGATGAAGATGGCACTGTTATGTTGGAAAGAAACGCCAAGAGAAAAACGCTATCGTTTTGATCACAAGCAGCTTGGCAAGGAGAGGCAAAGAAGAAAATCTGTGAAAGTAATAGCAAATGAAGCATGGAAAAAGTTGTTGGTCTTGAAGCTGAAGCACCAAGAGAGGTCTCTTTGTCATCAATCATCGTAGGAAACAAGTGAGAAGAAGAAGAAGAAGAAGAAGACGTGAGGAAGAGAAAAAGTTGGCCAGGTACATCATTATCTCATCTTGGTTAAGCTTGTACAAGATAGAAGATTGACCTCAACAAAAGAAAGAGAAAGAGTGCATTTCGTGAGTGACATTTTAGTTGTTTATTATAATTAATATTATATTGGTATAACAAAAGAGAGAGAAGACAAAAGAATGCAAGTGGCCTTTGTTGGGGGTGCTATTATTGTTTATGATGAAAAATAAGAATTCCCATTGAAGCACTGGACTGGATCATGCCATTGTGGTGGTGGTGGTGGTGGACTTTTTCCAAGATGATGATTGATAGCTGACCAAAGGCTCAAAGCGCGTGCGTAAGTTTTTTATGTCTCATAATTGTAAGTAAAATTAAATTTTTATTACAGAAAGGGTTTTGTGCAAAGATTATATAAAATTGCAGACTGGTGCAAAGATTAGAGTTACAAATAGGCTTAAACGTTAGGTTTGAGCACCTATACCCTTTTTTCCAGTTAGGTGCCACTTAGGTGCCTAACGTTTCATTCCGTAACTCATTTAAGGTTTTAGCCGTGACGGACGTTAAAATTTTTCGTTAAGGGACACGTGACACATTTTTAGTGCTTCTGATATTAAAAATAATAAAATTAATTAATTAAATTAATTAAAAATAAAATTAACCCTTAACCCATCTTCTTCCCCATCACCATCCCCCTCTTCCCCGCCTTAACCAGTTGAATCAGTACTTACTCAAAGAAGTTTCGAAATCATACAACTATTCTGAAAAAGGTTCAAAATTATGTGAATTAAAAGAGTACACCTTAGAATCAATCCAAAGTTCAATCCAATTTCACCGATCGAAGATTTTGATATTTTAAGCTCGGATTTAAATAAGAAAAACTTGAGAAATCAAAGATCAAAATACAAATAATGAGAAGAAACTGTTTTTCTCCAAATCATTTTCTTACCAAAATCTAACATTTTAAGAAAAAAAGAAAATAAATTTCTTTCCCAAACCCCATCCAACAATGTTGAATAAAAAAGAGAATAGAAATTGAAGGGCTCAGAGAGTTGCTAACTCTGCTCAACGAAAATGCTTTGAAAAAAGCTTTTTCTCATACAAGAGGTGTCCAAAATTATAAAGCACTCTTCATCTTCGCCCTCTTCCCAATTACCAAATAAAAGACTAGAAAAAAGAAAAATGATAGAACGACAGAGCAATGGAGCCAATGGCGGCTATGAAGATTTAGGGTTTTCTGATTTAGGATTTTCTGATCGAGTATTGTTTAACCCTTGTACGGTCTGCAAGGCATCTCCACGAGTAGGTGGTAAACCATCGCGGCTAATTTGAAATTCATCGGTATTAAACTGAAGGGGGGAGAGGGGGATGGTGATGGGGAAGAAGATGAGTTAAGGGTTAATTTTATTTTTAATTAATTTAATTAATTTATTTTATTATTTTTAATATCAGAAGCACTAAAAATGTGCCACATGTCCCTTAACGAAAAATTTTAACGTCCGTCACGGCTAAAACCTTAAATGGGTTACGGAATAAAATGTTAGGCACCTAAATAGCCCGAAACAAACGTTAGGCACCTAACTGGAAAAAAGGATATAGTTTGGACACCTATCTAACGTTTAAGCCTTACAAATACCTAAAAAGCTCCTTTCTAAAGCAAAAAACAGCTTCTCCTCTTTGCCTTTTTACCTTTCGAGTATATAAAATGGCACAAATGAAACTTCTGTTTCCGAGATCTGGTGCCTTTTGTGCTGTTGTATTTCTGTATACAGTAGACACATATTAGAGGCGTCCATCATTCGCAGTTGGGTTGGGTCCATGTTAGAAATTAATATTTATATAGATTTAAATAAAACTGTTTTTATTATTAAATATGAATTTGGACCGGTTTAAATTCATGAAAAAAAAGTATTCAAAATTTGACTTGTACATAGCTTTTTGGAGACTTTTGAGAGGTGTTGGCCTTGCTTTGTCATAATAGCTAAGTTCCTAATGTCTTCTCTTTAAATTTTAATTGCTAAAATTGCCGTCTTTCAACAAGCACCCTTCCTTTTATTGTAGTTTATTCAAAACTCATCATCATAGCAATATGTCCAGAAATTACTGGGGTGGGGTGGGGGGGGGGGGGGGGGGGGGGGGGGTGCAAGAATCATAACCCTTTATTTTTTTTGTTATTATTATTACTACCATTTTCTTCTTCCTTTTATTCTCATCTATCACTTATATATTTTTTTGTTTTAACCAATGTATCCACCGCCAAGGGTAGTAACTAATCTTTTTATCATAGGTACTTTCATTAAAAGGTAAACGGCCGTTGGGCTGTAAACGTAGGTTGGCAGAAGCTAAACTTTTCAACTGTCAGCAAACATCCATCTAAACATTAATGGGGCGTTTGGTTCGCGGGAAAAATCATTACTAGGGGGAATGATCTTTTCCGGAATCACATACCCACGTTTGGTTGGAGAACATTCCTTCCAAAGGGTAATATTGTATTCCCAACAGTAACATTTTTTCATTAAATGGTGGGAATGTGATTCCCTTAGTTTTCTTAAGTATTTTTCAATTCCCACCATTTGGACCATATTACCCTCAAGTTAATGAATTTTGTTCACATGAATCCTTTATTTAATTTAATTAGATGATTAAATATGTATGATGTAAATTAATAAGTTAAGAGATAATATTTTCAGACAATATTCTTGTAACCCCCTCGTCCCGGTCTGGCCGGATGACCGGTCCGAGTGGGCCACACGGGGAAAACCGAAGCGAAACCCGTTAAGGTTCCCCCTCGGTTAGCAACCCTATTTTTTTTAACTTAATCTTTTCTAAAAGTTCATTTAAGTCCTATGTGATCAAACAACAGAATAAAATACATGAGATAATCATTCGAACCAAAAACAACATTTGGACAACCCAATTTTAATCTTTTAAACAGGCCGTTTCGAAACACCCTTGAGGCGTATCGAAACGCCTTGACCAGGTCAACTGCCCCAGAGCCCATACAAGGGGTCGTATCGAAACGGTGGTCAACCGTTCCGAAACGCCCTCAACGGTCAACTTCTCGTGGTCAACGAGATTTTGACCGTTTCGAAACCCTCAGACCCGTTTCGAAACGCCTTCATCTCGTCATTTTCTCAGAATTCCAGTAGCCAAAACGTTCCGAAACCCGTATCGGAACAGGGGCTCTCAGAGGCCAAACCGTATCGAAACGCGTTCCGATACGGGGTCCCTGAAGCCTACCCATTCCGAAACGACCCAGCCCGTTTCGAAACGCGGGCTGTTTGCAACCTTTGAAAATCAGACTTAGGTGAATTTTGACAAGTCTAAAGGTCTCATAGGACCCCTAAAGGCACACAACACAAACAAACAAAGTCTAGAGGCATACAACTTATGTCAAGCATGCTCAAGCACACTCAAGGCATAAATATAAACAATCATACATACATGGCAAATTACACATTAGTAGCCTTTCATACAAGTCATGCTTGGATACATTAAAACCAATAAGCACCATACATCATCAAATAAGTTTACATGCCATCAAAACAATCTTAAGCATTCATAGGGCATTCATAGGGCATTCATCATACTAGCATTTGGCAAGATATAACATGCTTACAAACCAAGTCAACCACAGACATCAAAATCATATATGAGTCATACATAGCTCATTCAAACACACACTCTTGCCACATTGCTAAGCTACTACAAAATTATAACCCGTACTTGAGCAACAAAACTTGGAAGCCCTTCTTGCCTTGCTCCGAGCTAACACCACGCTAATGATCTGCATTGTTGAAAATGAGAGAGTAAGCTATAAGCTTAGTGAGGATGCTCTAAAACCGAAAACGTCAACAATGCAGGGTTCAAGCATGTATTCCCTAATTTTCATTTCTATCATGCATAGGTAAAATGACAAGTAGACCTAGCTAGTCTTTCAAGAGGCATAATATAGCATCTCACATCATACTAAGCTCAAACATCACATATCAATGTCATGCATCACAAGTATAAAAACAAGTTCAATTGGCCACTATTAGATTACCCGGATGTGCGGATTTAACCTCAACATTCACATTACCTCGGTGGAATTTCACTCATCACCGGACCTTGCATGGGCAGAATCCCACTCATCACCACATGCCCTACGGATGAGATTCCACTCATCATCCCGTAGAATATATATAAGCTTCCGGTGGAATATTACATCATCGTACCCCTCCTTGATGACTCAACGCCATCAAGGTCACGTACGTTTTGACTCAATTTGTGTGCACACTAGTCCTAATGATCGATCATTTACACCGGGTAAGTTAATTAGTGCCAATTTACATTTACCACATCACATATCCATCAACCATATTTCATGCTCATCACATACACATATCATGGTATACATGTGCAAATCAACCATATATCACAAGAGCATAAATAGGCATACACAAATAGCATTTGATGGAAGTCAAGAGCTAAGTTAACAATTTAAATCTACATGGAAATGGCCTACCAAGCACATTTCAACCCATACGCTACACACACTCGAACTAAACTTTAAAACACATTTAAAGTCACTCACCACCCTTCCTTAGCAACCAAAGCAAGCCTCCTACAAGCCCGGATTCGATCCCAATGCCTCTTCAACGCCTCCCCTTGCTTCTAACCAATAAAAAACACACCCATTATTCCCAATCAATGCTAACATTCAGCCAACACTCAACTCTTGAGCTCAAACTAACTTCAACAAATTTTCCAATCAAATTAATCCCCCAAATATGCCCATTTTCGTGCTCCCTCAAACCCTAGCTGAAAATTGCATTTTCAACCATCCAAATGACCCCAAAATGGTCCCCAAAACATCCTCCTAACATACATAAACCATCAGCCCTCTAATTTCAACCTAAAACCCACCAAAACCCAAGTTTTAGACCCCTTAAAAATTTCCTCAAGAACCCATTTCGGGTTTTCACCCAAACTCAACCATTTTAACATATGTTAAGCATTTTAAGGTGGTTAAACCAAAACCCAACTTTGTATTTCAAAACAACTTGAAAATCTCTATAAAAACTCAAACTTTTATCAAACCCTAATTTTCAAAAGTTCATGGTTTTAAATTCTATGACTATGTTGAGATAGAGGATGAAAAGGAGAGCTAGAAAATGTTATTACCTCTCAAAATAGCCTTGGAATGAAGATGAAATTCAATGAAATAGTAACTTGGTGGTTTTAGAGAGTTTTGGAGCTTTTCACGTTGGGGGGAGAAGGTGGGGAAAGATGAGAGCTTTTTCCTTTCTTTTTGATTTAAAAAAATTGTCTTTCATTTTAAATTGGCTAAACCACCAACAAGGTCCCTCCTTTATTATTTAAATTTCACTTGACTCATGACATGGCCAAAAAAATTTTAATTTAATTTTTACCGACTCGGACTACTAACCTAACTAACTCCTAACCCCAAAACACGGGTGTTACAATTCTTTTATTTATAAGATGTTTATCATCTTATAAAATATTTTAGTAGATACTTATAGTATAATTTCTTATCAGTATTACACAACTTATTTACTTTAATTTACTTGACAATCTGTCACAAGTAATAAAAACTAAAAAAATTGAGCATATTAAAAGTTTAACATTTAAAAAATTCACAAAAATATTTTAGGGTAAAGTACACAGACAGTCACTAAACTTTGGTAAAAAAAATAAAATGGTAATCAAACTTTCAAAAATCACAAAATGGTAATTTAACTTTATGTTTTATAACAAAAAGGTAACTAGATGTTAAATGCCGTTAAGTGTTGTTATAAAATTTGGTATAATAACACATTTAGTCCTTCATATTTATACATTCAATCAATTTAACCCTAATTCGAACCAATTCACTAAATTTAGCCCTCGTAATTTATGCATTCTTTCAATTTGGTCCTTAAAGCAAAATTCTAAAATATGGTAACATAATAAATAATAAATAATTACAATTAAATTTTACAGGAACTCGAAAACTCGACTCGAATCGAAAAAATTTCAAATAAAGTTTGAGTTGTAAAATATGACGTGTCAACTCGAATAACTCGAAATTTTTTGACTCAACTCGATCGAACGCTCAGCTCTATCTTAAGATATGACGCGTCAACTCGAATAACTCGAAATATTCGAATATTTTAAATCATTCTTTCTTTTAAATCGAATATTTTTTAAAATAGAATATTTAATATTTTCATATTTAAATCACATCAATTATTTAATAACAACTTTTAAAATTAAATTTAAAAGAAAAAAATTGATTTAAAATATCCGAATATTTAATTAAATTTTTATAGGAACTCGGAAACTCGACTCGAAAAAATTTCAAATAAAATTTGAGTTGTAAAATATGACGCGTAAACTAGAATAACTCGAAAATTTTTTACTCGACTCGATCGAACGCTCACCTCTATCTTAAGATATCACGCGTCAACTCGAAATATTCGAATATTTTAAATCATTTTTTCTTTTAAATTGAATATTTTTTAAAATAGAATATTTAATATTTTATATTTAAATCACATCGAATATTTAATAACTACTTTAAATATTCGATTTAATTTAAAAATATTCGATTTAAAAGAAAAAAATTGATTTAAAATATTTGTATATTTAATTAAATTTTTATAGGAACTCAAAAACTCGACTTGAATCGAAAAAATTTTAAATAAAGTTTGAGTTGTAAAATATGGCGCTTCAACTCGAATAACTCGAATTTTTTTGACTCGAATCGATCGAACGCTCACCTCTATCTTAAGATATGACGCGTCAACTCGAATAACTCGAAATATTCGAATATTTTAAACCATTTTTTCTTTTAAATCACATAGAATATTTAATAACTACTTTAAATATTCAATTTAATTTAAAAATATTTGATTTACAAGAAAAAATTGATTTAAAATATATGAATATTTAATAAATATTTAAAGTAATTATTAAATATTCGAATATTTAAAAGAAAAATATTTAAAATAGTTATTAAATATTCTAATAATTTAAATTATTTTTTCTTTTAAATCTAATATTTTTAAATTAAATTGAATATTTAAAGTAGTTATTAAATATTCAAATATTTTAAATCATTTTTTCTTTTAAATCGAATACTTTTAAATTAAATTGAATATTTAAAGTAGTTATTAAATATTCAAATATTTTAAATCATTTTTCTTTTAAATCGAATATTTTTAAATTAAATTGAATATTTAAAGTAGTTATTAAATATTCGATGTGATTTAAATATGAAAATATTAAATAATCTATTTCGATTTAAAAGGAAAAAATGATTTAAAATATTCGAATATTTCGAGTTATTCGAGTTGACGTGTCATATCTTAAGATAGATATGAGCGTTCGATTGAGTCAAATCAAAAAATTTCTAGTTATTCGAGTTGACGCATCATATTTTACACCTCAAACTTTATTTTAAATTTTTTCGATTCGAATCGAGTTTTCGAGTTCCTATAAAAATTTAATTGTAATTATTTATCATGTTACCATACTTTGGAATTTTGCTTTAAGGACCAAATTGAAAGAATATGTAAATAACGAGGGCTAAATTTAGTGAATTGTTTCGATTTAGGACTAAATTGATTGAATGTATAAATATGAAGGACTAAATATGTTATTAGATCAAATTTTATAACAGTCACTTAATGACATTTAACGTCTAGTTACCATTTTGTTATAAAACATAAAGTTTAATTGCCATTTTGTGATTTTTGAAAGTTTGGTTATCATTTTGTTTTTTTAACCAAAGTTGAGTGACCATCTGTGTACTTTACCCAATATTTTTTTTGAAAGAAATATGGGCCTCATTAAAAACCCCTTTCCTAGTGAAAGGGGAAAAGAGTACCCACTAAAAATTTTATTCACATAATAAGAGGTTACAACTGTTTAACAAACCAAATCCGAAAACAAATGCCCTGTAAAACAACCATCAAATAACCTTACATCCCTTTACTAACCGATACCTTTTTTTTGCTAGTGTATCAGCCCTCGTATTTTGCCCACGCTGGATCAATTTTAATATCATACCTGCACTATGAATTTGTTCCCGAAGGGCACCAACTTCTCGGTCTGCGCTTACCACTGGGATTGAGGATCCAGAAAGTCAATCAAATACCGTTTTACAGTCTGTCTCTAAAATCAATTTATGTTGGTCAGCCCACTGGGAAAGAAGAAAACGAGAGACCCCTTCTTTTACTGCTGCCAACTCAGTTAAAGCAGGAGGACCACCCTCGCACGGCTCAGCAAATTCCATAAGTGATATGCCTTTCGAATCCCTCAAAATTCCACTGATACCTCCACGACCCGACGTCGGACAGAACGCGCCGTCAACATTAAGTTTTAAAAACCCCTCCGGAGGAGGGGACCAACCGATCCTTGTAGCCTTGTTACTCCTCTTATCCAGCACCTGCTCCGCAATAGTTGGATCCAAAAACAAGCTATCGAAAGGAATATCACTACAATTGTGATTAGCTTTGAACCAAGCTACCCAGCGATATCTAATCAGGAAGGCTAGTTGACCCCAATCAACTTTCTTATTATGAAAAGCAATATCATTACGCATCAACCACACCGACCAAATCAAAACAAACGGAATAGATCTACACCAAGTAAAGCCAGTTAATTCAATCAATCCTTTCCAAGCATTAAAAAATTGACCTGGAAATTTGGGCCAAACAATATGGACACCAATCAATTTGCAGTAGCTCATCCATATGTTCCACACTCCAATGCAATCGAAGAAGAGATGCTCCGGCGTTTCGTCACACAAGTTGCACAACTTGCAACGAGGATCTTCCACCATATTCAGTCCTCTTTTTCTAAGTTCAGAAAATACTGGAATTCGACCCATGATAACTCTCCAAACAAAAATTTCAACCTTTGGAGGAGCCACCCCCAACCAAACCACATCGTTCCACTCAAAGTTTCCTTCGATTACCCTTTCAACACCTTTCCTAATTGATCTAACCGAATATTTCCCGTCACTAGAATCTTTCCACTTAATCCAATCTTTATGTATAAAGGAAGAACGGAAGTTATTAAGAGTTGTCATGAAAGCTTCCCATTGTTCTTTCTCCCAATCTCTCGACGATCGACGGAGATTGATTTGCCAGTCTCAACCTGCTTCTGTTTTTTTACCATACTCACAAATGAATCCTGATTTTTGACAGGACAAAATATAGATTCGAGGGAATTTATTTTTCAGAGCGAAAGGTCCCACCCAAAAGTCTGTCCAAAAATAAGTATTTTTTCCATCCCCCACTTGAAGAATCAGGTTACTTCGAAGAAAGTTTCCGAAAGAATCGTTGGCGAAGTAAGTGTCAGATATGCCATGCCAAATCCAAGAAGAGTGCCTATTGGTTGAAGGAATAGGTAGAATGCTCTCCGGATTTCCAGGTAATCTAGCCGAAATGACTTTTCTCCATAGGGCCGAGGGTTCATTTCCAAACCTCCAAATCCACTTATCGAGAAGAGATTTGTCTAGGATTTCCAAGTTTACCACCCCTAAGCCCCCCGCTGATTTGCTTGAACAAACTTGATTCCACCCAACCCAGTGTATTTTCGACTTCTCATTTGATTCACCCCATAAAAACTTAGCCATTAAACTATTCAGTTTCTTAAGGACGGAAGCCGGGATCTTAAAGATAGATAGGAAGTAAATAGGCAAGCTAGATAGAACTGACTTGATCAGTGTCAGCCTCCCCGCAATGGACAAGAATCCTACCTTCCAACCTTCCAGTCTCTTGGAGAAATTTTTAAAAACTGGATCCCACAGCACACTCGAATTTCTTCGCGGACCTAACGGTAAACCCAAATATGACGTTGGAAATTTTTCCCACAGGCAACCAATGGATTTCGCCCAAGCAGCAACATTGATCTCAGGGATATTTATACCCAATATTTTACTCTTTTTAAGATTTAGCTTCAGCCCCGCTGCTAACTCAAAGACCCGGAGCACCCTTTTGATGTTTCTGACTTGTCTATTCTCTCCTCCGCAAAAAATGAGCAGATCGTCCGCAAACTGTAGATGAGATATAGTGATGACGGATTCCACCTTCCCAACTTTAATACCATCGAATAGACCAACCTCCATCGCCTTTCTAAGCATTAAGCTTAATGCCTCACCCACGATGTTAAATAGTAAAGGAGAGAGTGAACACCCTTGTCTGAGCCCGCGCGAGATGTTAAAAGGGACGGTTGGGGAACCGTTCACTAGAACCGAGATCGAAACAGTGGAAATGCATTTGTAAATCAAGCTACACCAAGTCTCATTGAAGCCGAACTCTTTTAGACATCGAATTAAAAAGGACCAGCTCACCGTGTCATATGCTTTTTGAAAATTCACTTTAAAAGCTATACCCTTTCTACCCGACTTCACCATTGAGTCAATAACCTCGTTTGCTACAAGAGAGCAATCCAGAATTTGCCTTCCTTGAATGAAGGCAAATTGGGTTTCGCCGATAATATCACTCAGCACCGTCCCCATTCTTCTAGCCAACACTTTCGACAAAAGCTTGTATACTCCACCAATTAGGCTGATAGGTCGATACTCCTCTAAAGATTCCGGGTTGATACCTTTTGGAATAAGTGTTATGAAGGAGTAGTTAATGTCATTTTCCCACGGCCTTCCTTTAAAAAAATCTTCAAAAAATACCATAATGCTCGACTTCAATTGAGGCCAAAAGCGTTTGAAAAACCCCATATTGAATCCATCCGGACCCGGGGCCTTATTGTTGTCCGTAGAGTTAAGAGCCAGCCATACCTCTTCTTCTGAAAACTGAGTAGTGAGGGAAGAAGCTTGAATGTCAGAAATCTTCTTGAACCCCAAATTAATTTCTTCCACCTCCAAAGCGTGACTCGCATTGTAGCTCTTACAAAAGTGATCTCTGATGAATTCTTTTACCTTCAACGGTTCGGATAGAATACCCTCTTCACTTCTAATATTTGGAATAGCATTATACCTTCTTCTATTTGATGCTACCGAGTGAAAAAACTTGGTGTTACGGTCACCTTCTTGAAACCAACGTAACCGGGACTGTTGGAGCCATTTACACTCCTCCTTTCGAAAGAGGGACCATAGCTCCCATCTCATGTGGCTAAGAGACTGAACATCCACCAACGAATAAACTCCCCCTTGCACCTTAGCTTCCAGCAGTGAAATATCAGCTTCCAGCTTAGAAATATTAGCACCTACTGCAGAATGCTTCTTACCCTCCCACTGTTTTAATGCATTTTTCGAACGCTTGAGGATCCAGCTAATCTTAGGCTTCCTGCGCTTAACATTAGGAGCATTGAACACCGAAAGTATCACATCATCAAAACCTTCCTCGAGATACCAATAATTAAAGAAACGAAAGGGCTTGGGACCCCAATTCCTTTCCCCTTCCTCAAGAGATATCGCGTTATGATCCGACAACGATTTATTCTGTAGCTTTTGGACCACTGACGGAAAAAAAATTGTGAACTCAACATTGAGAAGGAAACGATCCAAGCGGACAAAAGTGGGTTGCTCTCTGTTATTTCCCCACGTATATTTACCCCCTGACAATGGAAGATCAAGCAAATGAGCCTTGAACAAAAATTCTCTAAATAGATCCATCGAAGCCAAGTTGTAGCATCTGCCCATTTTTTCCTCCTTTTCAAGATATAAGTTAAAATCTCCAGCTATACACCAAGGAATCTGGTGTTGGCTAATGATTCCTAACAATTCCTCTAAAAAGGATTCTTTATCAGCTTCAACAGAGGGTCCATACACATTCAACAAACCTCCATTAAACTTTTTGAAGTTGAAACAACCAAGAAGACAAATAAAGCGATAGTTAATAATTATATCATTGACCTGTATAAATTCAGGATCCCACATAGTCAAAATGCCTCCTGCCGATCCTACTGCTGGTGAAAAAGAAAATTTTATTCCTTTAGTATTCCACATCTTCTTCACTTTCGAAACCCCAATTACCTCCATTTTAGTTTCTTGTAAAAAGACCACATTAGCTTTAATTTTTCTGATTGCTCTACTCACTGCACTTTGTTTTTCCTTTCTTCTTAACCCTCTAATATTCCAAGACAATATTTTAAGTTCCTGATTCATAGAAGCTGTTAAATTACCTCTTAAAAACCCAAAAAGAAGACTTCACAGACATCCATTTTCTAGCTCCTTGACGCGGTGAATGACCCTCTCCCTCCCTCCTCGGAATGAAATTTCCAGCAGGTTGCAGATTTCCCATACAGACTCGGCTTCCAAACCCACTGTAGAATCATCGTCGGAGATAACATTCCCCGGCTCCCCCGCCCCACTGTTAATTCCCTCATCTTCAATGGAATCCCGCACGATCCTTCGAATCATCCGTCTCGAGCTAGCTCGGAAGAAGCCTTTGGGAACATGAGTCACCGACGGGGTCACCATTTTATTTCTATTCATCAGTAAGGAGATATTTGCAGAGTCAGGTAGACTTCTATTTTCATAGCTGCCGGGTACAAATTCCAGAGAAAAGTCACGAGCCAAGTTTGAGGAGACTTGAATAAATTGTTGACCAGGGAAAATATTTGGATTGGGGCCCGAAATAGACCTGTCCCTTCTTAATGAGGATGGGCCTGAGTTTGGCCGGTCCAAAGGATTTGAAAGACCCAAGCCAACCGGTTTATCACCTTCCACCGAATTATCCGAATCACTAACATCATTCCACGATTCCACCTCAGCCACCTCTTTATAGTTATTGGACCCACTAGAATTTCCCAAGATATTGGGAGTGGCGTCATCAACAACATTTACTACGTTTGGATTCATTGATTCCTCCCTATTTTTCGGCGACCTTTGAGTATCTTGATCCCCCGGAGAAATTCCGGACGTCCAAAGACCATTATGCAATCCACCAAACTCCTCGCCACCCTCGGAGGAGGACACCTCTGAATCGGATCCCACTTCCACCCCCAGTTCATTTGACGATGTCTTGTCCCAGCCAACGCCATCATCTTGAAGCATGCCAAGTTTTACTTTGATGTTATATTTGTGTCCCATTGATTCCACCCTAATGCAATCCGGAATTACCGCTGTAGTCGCAACACGAACAGTGATCTGTGCTACATCCAGCCTACTCTTTTCAATGGTCTTTGCATTAACACAAATAAACGTACCCCATCTCTTGCCGATAGATTCGAAAAAGGACTCATGCCAACAGTATAATGGAACTCCCATGAGCAGTATAGAACAGAAATATTTGGGAATCCCATCGACTAATAGTTTATCAATATGATCAAACTAGAATCCAAGTTCTTCCCTCTTGGATGACAAAGTAACTTCCATATCCGCGCATGACTTGAAAAGAATCACATGAGAATCGAAATTCAGTCCCCATCGGATAACTTCGACATCTATTCCGTCATGAAGTAAAGCTTGTTGAACGAATTCTCTTTCAAAGCTACTTTTGATAACCCCGACCAAACATCTCTTCAGCCACTCCGTATCCGATTCTAGAACGCGAAATATAGAAGGGCCATTGATAATAGGAACTGATTGACCCGAAGAGTCTCCCACCGGAGAAGACAGACCATCTTTTAGAGCTTCACGGTAAGTTCTAGGGCCAATAAACTCCCTCCCAAATTTCGGATTGCCTCCATTCTGCGATCTAACATCTCCCTCTCCCTGACTGTGCTTTCCCTTCCCATTTCTAGCATCCGAGACCACCCGAAAACAGGGTTCTTGATTGTCTACACCCATCTGCCCCATAGGATAACTCCTAGGATATCTTGCTTTCGATATCTTTATAGGAAAACCGTCAATCCTAGCGCCATCCAACTTGTTAATGACTCGATTCATCTCCCCCTCTGATGCCATTGTTACAAAGGCAAATGTGCTTTTCTTGTATTTCTACTTGTTGTTCCTCACCGGGATGAAGACGCGCAACACTTTTCCATGGTAACTAAAAAATTCTCTAAGCGCTGAGTTTGAAACCCTACGACTTAGATTATCAATGAAAACCGTCCAGTCGAAAAGTCTATACCCCTTACTCCCATTGTCGCTTCCCCCTCTAGTCTTGACCCCTTCGACCGCTGCATCGGAAGCTCCTACTTTCTTTGGGATCCATCTTACCGCTGCTTGACCTCCCGACTGTCTGGCTCCCGAGCTTTCTCTGTAGAACGCCATTGGCCTTCCAAACTTTTAAAAATAACAATTAAACATCTTTACCTTACCCAATATTTTAATAGAAGGTAACGAGAGTATGTAAATATAAATTATATTTTTATTAAAAATAATTAATATAATAAGTATATTAATAATATGATAAATATATAATTTTTATAAATTTTAAATAGTGTAACAAAAATAATTCTACAACTTTTTGTGCATATGTTTTTAATTTAATATTAAAAGTTTAACATGTTAAAAAGAAAAAGGGTAAAGTATCCCAGGTAACACCGAACTATAGTGTCTGACCTGTTTTTAACATCAACGTTTCAATTGGTCCAAAACTAACATTAACGTTTATTATGTGATCCAATTATAACATCCCTCCGTTAAATCATGGACGCCGTGGTGACGTGGACTAAGAAAACCGTAACGGTGCTGACTGTGTATCCTATATATTATTATTTATTCCACGTCATTATAAAATAAAAAATTAAAATCCCTTTTGGTTTTCAAAACGACACCGTTTTCATAATCCCTCTGTTATTGAAATTTTAACGACTAAATTTTTTTCCCCAAATCAAATTAGATGGTGTTGATGTCGATTGAGATTCTAACCCAGTGTTTACCCTATTCTCTCAAACAGAAGAAAAATTTCCCCTCTTGAATCTCCCAAAATTGTCAATTGAGAAACTAAGCATCCCTAATCTTTCATAATCGGTGAAGCTGAGTTCTGAAATCGAAGATTTGTTATCTCAGGTTTGTCATTGTTTACCCAAAATATAATCATGGTTTTGTTAATGGATTATGGCCGACGGATTAATCTTTTTTCAGTTTGTTTGTAGTTTGAATCAAAATGAAAAAGCGAGTGATGCGAACTAAAGGAATGACGAGCATGAAGTATGGTAAGTACCGTTTTTGATTTCTTTTGACTACTTCAAGTAGTTGTAAAATTTTTAGGGGGATTTTATTTAACTGTCTTTGGGTTTAGGGTTTTGATTACTTTTGTAAAGTAACTTTCTTGTTTCGATTTCTTCAACGGAATTGGGGGATTTTATTTAACTGTCATGTTGATTTAGGGTTTATTTTTGTTGTCAGATTTATGTGCAACTTAAGTAGGATTTTATTTAACTTTCTTGTTGTCAGATTTCTTCAAAGAAGTCAATTAAATGGCATTACATAGCCTAATAAGTGCAATCCTGACGTAAAATCAATAAAATATTGAAAGAAATGAATTGCCTTCTCCAAGTACATGTTCAATCTTCACTTCCCACTAATATTTCGAGCATTGTTGACTAAACAAATAGCCTCAACAATATTGAAAGAAATAAATTGGGGGATTTTATTTAACTGTAATGTTGGGGGATTTTATTTGTTGTCTCCCAAAGTACGTTAGGATTACACTTATTTGTTTGTAAATTGAACATGTACTTGTGAGTACTTTGGGAGTACTATGCTTTTGGGATATAGCATTTAAATAGTGCCACTGTAATGTTAATTTTTTATTGCAAATTGTAACAGGTCAGATTGGTTTGGTTGATTTCATTTAGAATGTGAGTACTTTGGGAGTATGCTTTTGGCAGCTAGTGTGCATTTTTATATGTAGGGTAATATGCTTTTGGGGAATGAATGTTGGGTCTGCGTGGTGGGTCAGAATGCTGGACCACTTCATCCTTATTTACATTGAATGGTGGACACCATTAAAATATTATTATCTGGATTGAATGGTGGACCACTTTAAGATTATTATATGTAGCATTTTATGCTGAAATTTAGATTGAATGGTTGACAAATTTTTTGTTTCTGTTGGTTGACAATACATTAGATTCTGTTACTTTAAGATTATTATAATTTGCATTATAATATGCATAATATACATTAATGTATTAATGCATTAAGAAACTGAGTTGCTTGTATTAACGCATTATAATATGCATTAAGATTCTGTTACTTTAAGATTATTATAATTTGCATTATAATATGCATAATATACATTAATGTATTAATGCATTAAGAATAATTTGCATTATAATATGCATAATATGTAGCATTTTATGCTGAAATTTAGATTGAATGAATGTTGGGTCTTGCATTTATTAACTATTGGTTGAATGGTTGGTTTAAATGTCTTGCATGTATTAATACATTAGATTGAATGGTTGACAAATTTTTTGTTTCTGTTGGTTGTTTTGACAGGAACTTCATCTGAGTATTGCACCATTGCCATACACCATGGAGGGTTCATGGTGAATTCACCAAGCTTTCAGTATACTGGAAAGAAGATAACCTTCTTTGACAATTGTAATGTGGAAAGCATGTCAATGCTGGAAATGTATGATATTGTTGGGGAATTAAGTATTACAGGTAACTATATTCTATACTGGAAAGAACCTGGTGGGAGGTTTAGGGTTAAGCATTTAAAAACTGACAGTGATATTCTTATAATGTTGAATTGTATGCCTAAACATAGACAACTGCATGTATACTTAGAAGAAGTTTTACCTGTTAGGACTGAAGCTGTTGACCATGATAGGATTGAATCTGTTGACCATGATATGACTGAATCTATTGACCCTATTAGGACTGAATCTGTTGACCATGATAGGACTGAATCTATTGACCATGTTAGTGCTGAATCAGATGACTCAGAAGAAGATGAGGATTATGTTGCTAATGATAGTGGATTTGAAGATAGTGAGCATGACATTAGTGATGTAGAAGGGTATGCACATGATGTGCATGTAGGAGTAGAGAATGAAATGGACATTAATAACTTAAATAGTGATCTGTTGAGAGGTTGCCCTGCTATGACCTTAGATGATGAAGAGCAGAATTATGAACCAGACCAATTGGATAGTGCCACTGATTCTGACTCAAATAATGAACAACAAAAGAAACCCAAATGTCCTGAGTTCAATCCTGAGGTAGACTCCCTAAACCCACAGTTTCAGAAAGGTATGATATTTGGGGATAAAGAAACTTTGAAACAGGCAGTTAGGGATTATGGGATTAAAAATAGGGTTGATGTCCGATTTAAAAGAACATGCAGTAAATTAGTTCAGGTTGTGTGTAAGGAAGGGTGTCCGTGGTACATGTGGGCCTCAAGATCTGACCCAAAAGATAAAATGAACATGACATGGCAGATTAAGTCTTATGTGGGAGAGCATAAATGTCTGAGAGGTTTTAAAAACAGAAATGCAACTTATAAGTGGTTAGCTAAGACTTACATAGAAAAATATAGGGCTGACACTACATACTCAACTAGACTTCTTAAGAAAGATGTCATGTCTGATCATTTGTATAACATGTCATTGGGTAAGTGTTTGAGGGCTAAGAACTTAGCACTAGAAATGGTGCTTGGGAGTCACAAGGAGCAGTACTCTATGATTTATGATTACCTTGAAGAAATTAGGACATCAAATCCTGAAAGCACAACCACTCTTATGCTAGACAATAGAGTGTTCCTTAGGATGTATATTTGTTTAAAAGCTTGCAAAGAAGGTTACAAAGGATGTAGACCTGTATTGAGCATTGATGGCTGCCACTTGAAAGGTTATTATGGAGGCATATTTTTGGCAGTTGTTTCTGTAGATGCTAATGACAGCATTTACCCAGTTTCATTTGCTGTTGTTGAGATTAAAAATGAATCTTCTTGGACTTGGTTTTTGTCACAAGTGAAGAATGACCTAGACCTTGAAACTTCAGAAAACATCACAATTCTTTCAGACAAACAAAAGGTACTAATATGTTTTTATCCTTAATTTAATACATTCTTAATTAAATTAATACTAACTTTTTTAATTTGAACCAGGGATTGAAGAGGGCAATAGCTGAAGTGCTTCCAGCTGCTGAGCATAGGAACTGTGTTAGACACTTGTATTCCAACTTCAAGAATAAGAAGAGGTTCACTGGAAAAAATCTTAAGGATGCACTATGGAAGGCAGCAAGAGCTACATATTTGAAGGAATTTGAAGATGCAATGGTTGAACTTAAAGCATTGTCAACAGCAGCCTATAATTGGTTGAATGGAAAGGACCCAAGACATTGGTCCAAATCTCATTTCTCTCCTAGGAGCAAGTGTGACATGCTCTTGAGCAATCTGTCTGAGTGCTTTAATAAGGTATGACTATCATATAATAAAAGTTTTGATTTTATTTCATATTTTTCATTCATGCACTAACATTGTTTGATGTTTTTTGCAAGATGATTTTGGAAGCAAGAGATAAACCCATTTTGACTCTAATGGAGATGGTGAGGACCAAAATTATGTACAAAATTGCCACAAAACAAGAAGAGGCTGCTAAATTTCTTGGATTATTGTGTCCAAAAATACAAAACAAGGTTGAATTGGCAATTCAGCAATCCACTAGGTAACTGATAATGCTTTTTATTTACTTGTAAGTTGTTTATTCTGTCAGTACTTCTTTTTTAATCAATATTTCTATTTTTTCAGGTGCTGGCCTACACATGCTGGAGGAAATAAGTACCAAGTTTTTGCTGGACCATTAAATCAACATGTAGTTGATTTGGGTAATCACACCTGCTCCTGCAGGAAGTGGGATATCACTGGTTGGTTATATCTTTTTATTTGTATATTTGTTTGTCTATTTGTTTTCTCAACTGGACCATTAAATCAATATTTGTATTTTTATTTGTCTATTTGTTTTCTCAACAGGAATTCCATGTATACATGCTGTTGCAGTCATGGTACAAAGAAATGAAAGACCTGAATCATATGTTCATTCATGTTATCATACTACCACACAACAGCAGATATACAGCCACTGCATTCAACCAGTGAGAGGCCCTAATCAATGGTTGCACGACACAACATGTGAGCCTGTCATAGAACCAAAACTGAAAAGACCACCAGGTAGACCCAAGAAGAAGAGGGTAAAAGAAACAGATGAAACAAAAAGTTCAAGCTCTAAATGGACCAAGAAGGGTTTAACCATGTACTGCTCTAAGTGTAAAAAACCAGGTCACAACCAAAGAACTTGCAAGTGAGAAGTTGCAACTAGACATGTTAATGCACCAGGATCATTTCGACCACCTAGGGGTGCATCTGTTAGGCCACCTCTTAGAACACCAAAATTACAAGTGAGTGATTATTAAGTTATTTGATTAATCATTTACTGTTAATTTAATCTGTTATCTTTTCTGTGATTGAACTTTTTAAATGTATTTTGCAGGTTAGGAGGGCTACTAGATCATCAGTAACAACAAACATGTCTACATCATCTTCACCACCTGTGAGAGCCATTACATCATCTTCACCACCTGTGAGAGCCACTACATCATCTTCACCACCTACGAGCGCAACAACAACATCACCATTTGTTTTTGTTCCTACTCCAGGCCATGTATGTGATCAGCAGCCAAGAAATGTTATGACAGTACGATGGATGCCATCTTCACAGGAAGCCAACAGTCCCAGTGCTTTGGCAAAAAAATCTAGGATGGTGTAGGTTAATGGTTTTAGGTCTTTGAACATGTTTTGGATATATGATTTCATACTTTGACTTATTTTGATATATGTGAAGTTTACACCTAGGGGTATATGGTGTTTTTGTTCATATTTTGTTCATTGAATAGCTGAAGTGAAGGTATTTTTGTATGTATTTTGGTTATAAACAGAGTATTTTTGACAAATTATTTTGTACTTGGTCCTATGTAAACTTTAAATTATATGGTGAAATATATGCCAAGAGCAATATTTTGTTTCATTGTTTCTATTTCTATTTTTCAATAGAATATAAAATTTTACTCTGAATTTGCACAATAACATAACATTTCATAGCAACACAAATAATCAAAACATTACATTAAGCATTCCATTACAGTACCAATCCCATTACATAACTATTCCATTACCCCAACTCATTCCATAACAGTAGTACCACCAGTCAACCAAAACTTACAAAATCAATCCCAATTCTAACCATAATCTAATACCAATAAACCACAAAATCATGATACTGCATATACCCAGAACATTAACTTTTAAAGAACCAAATAATCACAACACAAACAACCAAAATACTAAACCAACACAGTCTTTCTTTTTTTCTTTGAACTTCATGCTCCCTTATTCTCTTCAGCAGTCCAAGAATAACAATTCTTGCGCGTGGGTTCATTGGAGGATCAAACCATCTGAAAAAACGACAAGCATGATGCAGCAAACTACCGTAGTTCTTGCAGCCAAAGAACCTCCTTCCAGGATTGTCAATGGACCACGATGTTCTCAGTTGCGCCGGAATTCCACAGCCACACACCGGAAATGCAATGGGCTCTTCGATCCCACCGTCCCAATTGCTTATGGGGAATGTTGTTGCCCTTCGCCCTTCAACCTTCATTATCTCTGGAGAAAATGAATCAGAAAACGATCGAGATAGAGAATGAATGAATTAGGGATTTCAAATTTCAATATTTAAAATTAGGGATTATGGAAACGGTGTCGTTTTGAAAACTAAAAGGAATTTTAATTTTTTATTTTATAATGACGTGGAATAAATAATAATATATAGGATACACAGTCAGCACCGTTACGGTTTTCTTAGTCCACGTCACCACAGCGTCCATGATTTAACGGAGGGATGTTATAATTGGATCACATAATAAACGTTAATGTTAGTTTTGGACCAATTGAAACGTTGATGTTAAAAACAGGTCAGACACTATAGTTCGGTGTTACCTGGGATACTTTACCCAAAGAAAAATATAACACACGGTCAATTTAGTAAATTTCATTTCTAGATAATCTTATTTACCTCCAACCAAACACAATAATCTTACATTTCTACCAAATAAACCAAACAAAGTAATGTAACATTCCAGTAATATGCTAGGTAATGTTACATTCCAGTAATATGTCAGGTAATGTTACATTCCAGGAATCTTATTCACAGGGGTAATCTTTCATTCCGTGAACCAAACGTGCCCTAAGGGTAAACTACTTAAATGACCACCTTACTTTGCAAAAAGTAGCGATACGACCACATTACTTTTTTTCTGAGCAATTAAACCACCAAACTAGTTAAATGGTATCAATTTGACCACTAGCCGTTAGAGATTAACGGCAGAGTGACGTGGCCAGTTAAAAAAAATGGGTATAATTGCATATTTAATCCTGCTATTTACACATTTCTTTCAATTTAGTCCTACTTTTAAATTAATAAAATAAATAAATTATTTAATTAAGTGGTGACACATGTCAACACCTTATTGGATGACCTTAATTATTTAGATTTGATTTTATTAATTTATTTTCCACCTCCAATCAGGTGGTGACACGTGTCACCACCTGTTTGAAGGAGAAAAACAAAATTCGAGCTTTTGCTTGAGAGGGGAATCAAACCTACGTGCTCACAGAAGAAAGGCAATGGCTTAGCCACTGCACCAGGCACATCTTTATGCTTTAGTTTTCCAAATTAAATATATGTGCCTTATATTTTCTACATACATTCTTTTAATTTAACATATATAATCATCGAATTAATTTCACATATATAACCCTAAATCTTAAACTTTAAACACTGAACACTGAACCCTAGATATTTTAAATTAATTTCACATATATAAACCTTAAACCCTAACCCTAAACCCTAAATATTTCAAATTAATTTAACATATATAAACCTTAAACCCTAAACCCTAAATATTTCAAATTAATTTAACATATATAATCATCGAATTAATTTCACATATATAACCCTAAACCTTAAACCCTAAATCATGAACTCTAGATATTTTAAATTAATTTCATGTATATAAACCTTAAACCCTAACCCTATACCCTAAATATTTCAAATTAATTTCACATATATAAACCTTAAACACTAAACCCTAAACCCTAAATATTTTAAATTAATTTGAAATATTTAGGTTTAGGGTTTATATATGTGAAATTAATTTGAAATATTTACTGTGAAATTAATTTAAAATATTTAGGGTTTAGGGGTTTAAGGTTTATATATTTTAAATTAATTTGAAATATATAGTTTGAAATTAATTTGAAATATTTAAGGTTTAGGGTTTAAGGTTTATATATTTTAAATTAATTTGAAATATATAGCTTGAAATTAATTTGAAATATTTAGGGTTTAAGGTTATAAATTAGTGAACTTAATGTTTAGGGTTTGGGCTTTAAGCTTATAGATGTAAAAACCAAGAAGAGATACATAAAAGCTCTGGTGATTTAAAACACAAAGATGTGCTTAGTGCAGTGGCTTAGCCACTACCTTTCTTCTATGAGCACGCAGGTTCAATTCCCCTCTCAAGCAAAAGCTTGAATAATTAATAAAATCAAATATAAATAATTAAATATAAATAATTAATTAAATAATTAATAAATAATTAAATATAAATAATTAAATAATTAAAGTCAAATATAAATAATTAAAGTCATCCAATAAGGTGTTGACACGTGTCACCATTAATTAAATAATTTATTTATTTTATTAATTTAAAAGTATGATTAAATTAAAAGAATGTGTAAATAGCAGGGATTAAATATGCAATTATACCCCTTTTTTTAACTGGCCACGTCACCCTGACGTTAGTCTCTAACGACTAGTGGTCAAATTGATACCATTTAAATAATTTGATGGTTTAATTGCTTCGAAAAAAAGTAATGTGGTCGTATCGCTACTTTTTGCAAAGTAAGGTGGCCATTTAAGTAGTTTAACCAAACATTAAATGGTGGTGAACAAACGCCTATTTAAGTCAAATCAATCTTTGTTTAACACTAAAATTACGATGGCAACGAATTTAAAATTGCAAAACACAACCAAAAATAAATTCTATGTATTTTAGTAAAATTGATTGATTCAATATAAGTAAAGATTGGATCAATTGATTGTATTGACTTTTAAAACCATGTCTTCAACGAAGCTATCCAAATTAATTTTTTTGAAACATTATTTTATATTTTAAATGACATAAAATATTCAAGAATTCAACAGGTCTAAAATATAAAAATATTAGGCCTCCCATAACTGCTTTACCAACCGGTCTTGCAGCTGAGCCTGCCCACTTGCTATTAATATATTCCATATTCCCCCATCTCTTTCCATGTTACACTTGACCATTAGTTTGTTTGTTTTTCAAATAATAATTTATCAAGTTAATAATTTATTTTGTATTATAAATGTCTATACAATTGTTTAAAATTATTAATTTTGTTTTTCTAATATATGTATTTTATCGTTTGTAATGTTATGTCATACATACATACATACATACATACATACATACATACATACATACATACATACATACATACATACATACATACAATATTTAATGTGTTTATATTTGACATTCGATTATTAAGACATAATTTTAAAGAAATTTTTAAATATGTAATTAAATTCAAATTTGAATAACGTGATATACATGATAATATTGAATACAACATAAAATAACTATATACAGTCACTAGTTTTATTTTAATACAAGGTGGCAGACAAGGTATCTAGGTGTGATGCATTGGTGGATTTTTGTAGAACAACAATATTTTATGTATTTGTTTAATATTGGTGGGCTGGAGCACCAATTACAAAGAAGGGTATTTTTTAACAATGGCCGACTTCATTTAAAATAACAGGGAAACAATAAGACAATCAACCAAAAAAAATAATAAAGGGGAGAGAGGAAACAACGCAAACCCAGAACAAAAACACAAAAAAATATAAACAATCATGCACCAAAGCACAAAGAGAACAAAATACAAGAAAAATAACAGACAAAGAGGGTTTTCGATCTTGCAATATTTGACAAGACTGAATTGTTTTAATCCTTGGTAATTATGATGAGTTACCCATGGTTAGGTTGGGTACTCAACTTCGGTGGTACAGGTTTTGGTCGTTAAATTGTTCTAGGGTTGATTTATTAATATTATTTTGTTAAATTTAATAAAAATATGAGTAAAATATATAAATCATCATTAAACTTTATTCTTTCACCTATTTTGGTCATTAAACTTTTAAAAAATTAATTTATTCACCGAACTTTGAAGATTGAACTTTTTTCATCACTACTCCGTTAAATTATTAAAGTCGTTATAACGTGTATTAAATAAATAATAAAATAATAATGTAATAAGACACATGTTTTTTCATTACTTCTCTGTTGACCCTTGACCAAATCCCTCTTCTCCCCCTTTCTTTCTTTTCTTCCCCCACATAAAAGAGCGGTTCCTTTCCCTTCCTTTTTCTTGTTTATTTTTTTTCTTCTTTCTGTTTTGATTACAATAAAATTTTGATTTCGTATTTTTTTGTTGAAACTATTCATTTTGTTAAATATTATTTTCTTCTTCTATTTATATATATAAAAGATTGAAAAGGATATGGCGGAAGAACACATATGTCAAGCACCACAATTATGTGCAAACAACAACGAATTCTTTGGAAGCCCAACGACTTACAATCTTTGCTCTAAATTTTATCGCGATCTTCAGCTCAAAGAACAACAATCTTCCTCTGCCAAACAAAGTTTTAATCAAACATTCATTCTTTCGTCTCATCTTCGTTGCCATCATCGTCATCGGTCGAATTTACGTTGTCGATTTCCTTAGTAGCGGTGAAAGAGGAACCGTCAGCGGAAACAAATCAAACGAAAGTGGTGGAAGAGGAGGTTCATGTGAGACCGAACAGATGCTCCCTTTACCGGACTTTGATTGAAATTTAAAATTTTTCTTCCATCAATATGTTCCCTAAATTTCTGACGAACCCATAAACCCAAATTATCTTCTAATTCGATAAAATCCTAACCTGAAATATGTAATATCCCAATTCCTAGCCTAGTAGTTAGATATGAAATCAATTTCATTAAAGCTTAAAGAAATCTTGAAATTAGTGGCTTAAATGAAAAAATTGAAAAGTGAGTGACCAAAATTAAAAGGACCAGTTTGTAACCAAACAAAAGTGGATGATTGCATGCTGAATTTTAAAGAAATAGAGATATTCTTTAGGCAAGCGAGGAGAGACATTGATACCAACGAGCACGTCTTGACTAACTCAAATTGAGAGATCGAAACACAAAGTTCTTTCATGCAACAACGATTCAAAACAGAAGAGTTAATTCAATATACATTATCAAAAACAATGACGGAGATTGGATTGAGGATGATGAGTCCATTGTCTCGTTGTTTCAAGAGCATTTTAAAAAAAATTTACACTAAAGAATCATCTATTGATCTTGAAAACCTTTCGGAGATCACCCCTTGCTTGGTCACAGAAGATATAAATGACAGCTCGAGTTTTAAAGTCTCTAAAGAGGAGATCAAGCATGCCTTTTTAGTAGGAGGTGTTGGAGTATGCCCAAAGACTAATCATGAGATGGTTGTAAAAAACATACTTATTTATATTGTTTATTAATATAAAGTCATTATTACTATTCTAGTCTTATTCCGTGTGCTTACAAACAAACTGATTATAATAAAGTCCTTAGAACAATATAGTTGTTCTTAAAATATTCTTAGTCGAGTATTGTTGTGAGCATGGACATCAATAATATATTAAGAATAATATGTAGTTGATTAATGACAAAGTGTTGTCATTGACACGGAGATGTCAAAATCAATACATAAATATGTGTTAGAGAATGACATATTTGATTGACCCGCTATGAGCATGTTTTTTGGATTATTATGTGACAGTCACAACATTGCTCATAGTGATAACTATATGTATGATCCTCATACTTGAGATCATTGTTATTTCAATATTGTGAGTGACATATTACAATCAAACGTGTGTCGTAACTGACTACCCTATAAAGACTGATATTTGATATGTTGTAATCTATGTAGCGGGATATGGATGATCAACATAGGATTTGTCCCTTGTACATAATAGAAGCAATATCATAGGCCACTTGATTGAGTGAGACTAGAAATGCATGATCATGCTCGAATAAATTGATATGAGATAACATAGTCATTCGTTTATAATAGTATACACAAGATATCAATAAATATAATATGTACTATACAAGTGTGACTATTCTATGACTTGTGTCCGATCTAGATATAAGGACAAAAGGATGTAATACATGAAAAGAGTTAATCACGAAAAATGTTATGTCGAACCGTGACTTCCTGTAACTTAGGTTGCAATGATGTATTGCTAGATGTCACTCATTGCTTGTAATATTAGAATTGTTCTAGATATTACCGCTAACGTTACATGAACGTACAAGGGTCACACCCTATGATTGAAACGAACAAATATCGACTAGATAGCATGTGTACAAACTTGTTTTACACGAAATAAGTAAAATCGAAATTATTATGATTATTGTAATTATAGATAATTTCGTTTATATATATATTTATTTAATACTAGATATTTATTGTGATTATTAGATACTATTAATTATATCCCTAAAGAAACCTGATTGAAGTAGAATTAGATTTTACATTTTACATATTTAATTATATTTGGTTAAATATATTATATATTTAAAGAATCTGAATTTAATTAGAATTAGGGTTTTGAATGCTATATAAAGGCACAAGGTATAGTAGCCAAAGTATGCTTTTGCGAAAAACCTCTCTAATAATTAAAGAAGAGAAAATATTGTTCGTTTTGTTCGGGTGGACTGCGTAGAGGTCGAAACGCTATTGTGACGACTAGGATTCGATATCATACTAGAAGAATTGGATTCTCCTAACTCCTTACAGTTTTTTAGATTTAATTAAGGTAATGTTTCATCCCTTTTCACCCTGAATTCGTTCTTGTACATGGATCACTGGTGAAATACGCCGGATAATTTTTCTGATGCGCCATGGGATGTATTGGAGTTTCCCAACATGGAGGCCCTAAAAGCCCCAGGTCTAGATGGGTTCTCAAGCTCGTTCTATCATACTTTCTAGAAGTCCATCAAAGATGATCTCATTATCTTGGTTGAACATTTCTTTCAAACAAGAGTCCTCGATCCGAATATAAACAAAACTAACATTACTTTGATCCCAAAAAGAAAGAATCATGTGGAGGTCAATCACTTTAGACTGATAAGCCTGTGTAACTTCTCCTTGAAGGTTATCCCAAAGATTCTTTCGTCTAGGCTCAAGGCTTTTCTTCCCCAACTGGTTCCACCATCTCAATCACCCTTCGTGAATGGCAAGCTAGTTCAAGATAATATAATTGTGTCTCTTGAAGCTTTTCATGCGATTAAAAAAAGAAAAGACCCGAATGAGTTATGGCACTAAAATTCGATATAAAGAAAGTGTATGACAAAGTGCTTCGGAAAGTTATGCGGGGTATGGGATTCTGTGAATGATGAATTGATAGAATTATGCAATGTGTGACCTCTCTTGACTTTTTGCTTGTTATTAATGGAGAAACCCGTGAAGATTTTCATTCTTCCAGAGGCCTTCGTCAAACGTTTCTTTTCCTTCTCATATCCAACATCTTCACTTGGCTTCTTGATAGAGAGACGAACTCCATGACTTTTAAAGGGTTCAAAATAAAAAATTGGTGCTCAATTCTTACTCACCTTATGTTTGCGAACGATTGCATCTTGTTCACCAAAGCCGATGAACTAAATTGTCAAGCAGTCCTCAAGCTTCTTCTTAACTTTTAGATGATCACAAGGCAATCTGTTAATTTTGAAAAATTCTTGGTTTTCTTTTCCCATAACATGAACACTAATAGAAAAACGCATATCTCTAACTTACTGGGTTTCAACATCATGGAGGAAGACAGCTCTTATTTAGGTCTTCTTTCGATAGCTCTTACAATAATTATGCATAAATAATAGTGATAGTACCCAACTATTACCATGTTACTATTTTGGTACACTAACTATTATTTTTGGCAAAATGGTACCTAACGTTACATTTTTGTTCTATTTTGGTACCTGACCGTTAAAAACTAACAGCAATGATGACATGGCTTGGTATAATCTTAGTTTTAGTCAAAAACACTTAATATACGATCAATTTAGTCCAAAATCCACCACTTTAAAACATCATCTTGATTTTAGGGGTAAAATTATAAATTACGTTCGACTAGAAAAATAACAATGAGGAATTTACAATCTAAAAATTAAAATAATGTTTAAATTGATAAATCATAGAGTAAATTGATAGATTGTATAAGTTTTTGGAGTTAAATTGTTACTAACCTAAGCCACGTCACTATTTTCGTTAATTTTTAACGGTCAGGGTACCAAAACAGAACAAAAACATAACATTAAGTATTATTTTGTCAAAAATAATAGTTTGGCTGCCAAAACAGTATCATAAACATAGTTGGAGTGCTAAATATGTAAGTATATTTTATAAGGGAAAGTTTAATGCTTATGATGTTAGGTAAACAAAAAGAGACTTAATCCGACGTTAGATTAAAGAAGCAAGCAATTCAGTAAAATCGTCAACGAACACAAGTCTCTGATCGGCTGATCCTATCGTTCATCAAAAGAAACTATGGCAGAGCCTTACCTTGAAGCAGTGGAGTATCTCGACGTTCTCACTAAAACCGGTCAAAAAACCGGCGTTTCCAAGCCCAGGTACGTCTCTTCATTCTTTTGTCATCTTTTACGATTCTTCATTCTTCTAAATATAAAGGGTTACAATACAACGGGCTCTTTTGTTAATTTATTTTAAAGAATTTCTACAAACGTCTGTCAAGTACGCTTAACAGAAATGATGTTATTTGCAGTTATCATATTATAAAACAATCGGACAACCTAAATTAATCTATACGTTTTATTTGCAGCTTCTGCAAATTGGGTTATTAAAACTTTTGTGAATAATTATGCTGGTCCCTTCAAAATGGTAGTGATAAGTCAATTTGTTGATTTTTTTTTTTTAATTTCTTTCAATGAACCCCTAAGTTTTTGGTTCTTAACGTGGATTATGGAATTGAAAGTTTTCAAGTGGGTGGGGGTTGCTTTTGGTCCTTAAAATTGGAACTGGAAATTGAAAAATTGCAAGCTAGAGCTACGGAAGCACACATTTGATATGAAAGATTTTAGTTTAAGTATAGTTTGGTCAAAAGCTTTGATTATATAAGTATTCTTGTCAACCAGGGACAACGCCAAATGGGAAAGGAGTTGCGGATTTTTTGTAAAGCCAGAGATCTGAGAACACGTTTGGTCTTGGTTTCTGATTTTCTTGGGAAATTTCAGAAGAGACTGATTTTGTACTCTTAACTAAAAGTTAAGTTGTAAATTGTACATAGATGACGTGTATATAGCTTTGAACAATGAGAGATGGTTACTCATTTCCTTTGATTAGATTGAAAGTTGTGTATCTTGCTCTGTTTTCTTTTTGTTTAATTTATCTGGTCACATAATTAATTCGCTCCAATGGTTATCTTGTTATGATGTACATATCGCTTATGATTTCTGTACAGGGTTTTCTCTATAATGGTAGTTTCTTGATATGTAACTCATTATGTTCTCCTTCCAGGGGAGATGTCCATCGAGATGGGGATTACCATCGAGCAGTCCACGTTTGGATTTTTGCTGAGAGTACACAAGAATTGCTTCTCCAAAAACGTGCAGACTGCAAGGACTCCTGGCCAGGGTTGTGGGATATCTCCAGTGCTGGCCATATATCTGCTGGCGATTCATCACTAATAACAGCACAGTAAGTGAATCCAATTTCACAAGTCTTTGATGCTGTTTCTTTCATGAGGCTTTCTTATGCATTTGCAGAACTGTTTCTGTTTGTTATCTTTCTGTTTGTTCCATGCAAAAATATTCTTCTCATATTTTTGTTTATCATTGCTCCTCCATTGTTTTATATACTTGCTAGATTTGGTTAATATATTTCATTTAATATCTAATTGGTTGTTTTCTGATAGTAAACCTACTGGTTTCTAGAGTCACCAACAAATCTTTTTGTTGGGAAGGAAGACATCCGAGTCCTTTTTTCTTTTTAAATTCCCAACCCTTTAGCTCAACTTGATACGCAGTTAAATATTAGCACTTTTTAAAATATTATATCTTTTCTTTCATCAGTCTAGGGTAAGTGATTGAAATACAATCTGTTCGTTTTCTTTAGTAGTGTCCTATTGTAACCATAACACATGAAGTGAAGGTCCAAAATTAATTTTGAATACTATTCACCAATTTATTTAGAACTAATTTTGTTTTATCTTATGTCTACCTTAATGACACATTCATTGAGAACTGTGCTTTAGCCTTTAATGGTAGTGTATAGTTTTGTTAGCCTGCTTTTAGTTTTAGTAATAGGATCTTTGTTTGGCCTAGAAAGTAAAACCAATTAAAAGGAAGAACGGAAAAGAAAGGAAAGAAAAATCTTAGTCCAGCCCAAAAAGATAAAAAGGGAGGCCTTCTTATATTTTGAACTTTTATTCAGTCATTTAAAATCTAATATCAAAGTTTGTAGTGTTTAAGGATACTAAAGCAAAAGTATTTAAAATTTAAAATTAATTGTATGAAAAAATTAAATTAATTTTTTATAAAGAAGTTTTTAATGGCTTTCGGAAAGGGAAATAGAATAGTTGTACAATATATTGTGTTAATACATTTTCGTAACATTTTTTAAATAATAGTAGTCCAATATCAGCATTTTGCTGACACTTTTTAGACGACTTTGCATGTCCAAAACTTTATGTAAATGACAAGCCTGACCCTTAGATACATACTTGTATCAACCATGAAGCATTAACCACCCAAACCCAAGTCCATGTAACATATCCGAAAACTAAGAGGTACTTTTGTGGTTTTCAGTAGACAATATACTTGTTATTTTTTAGCACCTAATTGCAGTGAGTAATAACATTGTCAACAATGACTACTGGTTGCTAAAAATGGACTTAAGAATAATGGGATAACCGGTGGATGGTAGCTAGCAAAGTGTGGGGTCAACTCCTGTTAATAGTAATTTGAATTCACCTAGAAACGACGTTGTCAAAAAGACTGATTTTCTTATTATTTTGCAAGTAGGAAAACCTACTGTTAAATATACAAGTCTATACTCTATCTTAGGAAACTTCTAAACTAGGAAAGATACTAAACTAGGTACAAAATACAATCCCTTAGAGTTAGGGATCCTAAAATATTTACAACTAAAATATTTACAAATCTTCTAACTTAGGAAACGAATCTCTGACACTCCCCCTCAAGCTGGGGCATGGATGTCTTCCATCCTCAGCTTGCCTGTTAGCTTCTGAAAGTCTTTACCAGGTAAACCTTTGGTAAGTATGTCTGCAACTTGATTCCCAATAGTCACATAGGGAGTACAGATCAAGCCACTATCGAGTTTCTCTTTTATAAAATGTCTATCCACTTCAACATGCTTTGTTCTGTCATGTTGAACTGGATTATGAGCAATATTAATTGCTGACTTGTTATCACAGTATAACATCATTGGTCCATCCCATTTTACCTTCAAATCTTCTAAAATGATCTTCAGCCACAATAACTCACAAATTCCCAATGCCATAGCTCGAAATTCAGCTTCTGCACTGGATCTAGCAACTACGTTCTGTTTTTGGCTTCTCCAAGTAACCAAATTCCCTCCAAAGAAGGTGCAGTAGCCTGAGGTTGATCTTCTGTCAATTCTGGATCCTGCATAATCTGCATCCGTGTATGCTTCCAAAGTCAAGTTTCCTCCTCTTCTAAACATAATTCCCTTGCCTGGTGTACCCTTCAAATATTGCAAGATTCGAACTACAGCCCTTAGATGTGATTCCTTAGGATTATGCATGAACTGGCTCACAACCCCAACAACATATGCTATGTCTGGTCTGGTATGTGATAAATAAATAAGTCTTCCCACAAGTCTTTGAAAAGAACTCATGTCAATTGCCACATCATCCTCATCCGAGTCTCCAAGTTTGTGATTGACTTCTATGGGTGTTTCTGCTGGTTTACATCCTAATTTTCCAATTTCCTTTAACAGATCCAAAGTATACTTCTGCTGTGAAATAAAGATTCCCTGTTGTGAGTGTGCCACCTCAATACCAAGGAAGTATTTTAATCTTCCAAGTTCCTTCACTTCAAATTCTTTGACAAGGCATTTTTTCAAATTGTTGCTCCCTTCTGAATCATTACCTGTAACAATTATATCGTCTACATACACCAGTAATATAGTTACTCCCCCTGAAGGAGAGTGTTTCACTAACAAGGTATGGTCACCTTGGCTCTGCTTGAAACCTTGACTTAACATTACCTTAGCGAATCTCCCAAACCAAGCTCTTGGGGACTGTTTTAATCCGTATAGAGCTTTCTTCAACTTACAAACTGCCTGTCCAGTAGTTGAAGTAAATCCAGGTGGAACATCCATGTACACCTCTTCTTCAAGATCTCCATGTAAAAATGCATTTTTAATGTCAAACTGCTGCAAATTCCATCCTTGATTAGCTGCTAATGAGAGTAGGACCCTCACTGTGTTCATCTTTGCAACAAGCGCAAATGTCTCAAGATAATCTATCCCATAGGTTTGAGAGTACCCCTTTGCCACCAATCTTGCTTTGTACCTTTCCAAGGAACCATCTGACTTGTATTTTACAGTGAACACCCATATGTATCCCACTGTTTTTTTCCCTTCTGGCAGCTTCACTAAATCCCAAGTCTTGTTTTTCTCTAATGCATCCATTTCCTCTTTCATAGTTTTTTTCCAGTTCTCATTCTCTAATGCAATGCCTCGGCTTCTGTTTTAGGAATGGTAATGTCATTTAGGCTGGTAAGAAAGGTTCTGTGATTGGGGGACAGATTTTTGTAGGTCATAAACAAATATGAAGGATGTTTAGTGGTGCAAGTTCTTTTTCCCTTTCTAATGGCAATGGGAAACTCAAACTCAGAATTAGATTCAATATCATTATGTTCAGAACGAGTTTCAGAATGTACCTCAAAATGTATGGGAATAGGAGCAGGAGCAGGAGCAGGGGATGATTGAATCTGCATAGGTGCCTTCCTCCTTGAATAAGTCCTTAGAGGACAAGTAGTATCTTGAACATTGGGCTGAAAAACATTAGTGTTTGGTGCAGGAGTTTGAGGACTATTAGGTGCAGCTTGTGGAGAAGATAGAGCAGAAATATGAGGACTATTAGGTGCTGCTTGTGGAGAAGATGGAATAGATGGTGTAGGGGCAGGCTTATTATACTGAATTTCTGCAGAACAAATAGTATTAGGAAGCTCAATGAGGGGTTGCTGCTGTTCAAGTAAAAATAAGTCTGCATCCTTATCTTCCCTAAAAGATATCTCCCCCTGAAGATAAGGAACAATAAAATAACTCTCTCACCAAAAGTAACATCAGCAGAAGTATAGAATTTTCTAGTAGGTGGATGGTAGCACTTGTAGCCCTTTTGAGTGGAGGAATAGCCAATGAAGATACACTTTAATGCTCTTGGATCAAGTTTACCTCGGCTTTGGGAATGAATATAAACAGAGGCAACACACCCAAACACATTCTCTTGAAGGTTAAGAGATGGATTGAAGTTAGGAAAGAATTGTGAAAGGGTTTGAAGGGGACTACACTTTAATGCTCTTGGATCAAGTTTACCTCGACTTTGGGAATGAATATAAACAAAGGCAACACACCCAAACACATTCTGTTGAAGGTTAGGAGATGGATTGAAGTTAGGAAAGAATTGTGAAAGGGTTTGAAGGGGACTTTGGGATCCAAGGACTTTAGTGGGTAATCTATTCATCATATAAGTAGCTGTTAAGACAGCTTCCCCCCAGTATCTTTTAGGAACATTATTTTGAAATAAAAGGGATCTAGTTATGGCAATAACATGTCCATTCTTCCTTTCTGCAACCCCATTCTGTTGGGGAGTGTGAACACACGAAGACTCATGTAAAATACCTTTTACTAGGAGATAAGGGGACAGAACTTGGTTAAAGTAATCATTGGCATTGTCGGATCTGATTTTTTTGATTTCAGCTCCAAACTGAGTCTTAATCATGGTGTAAAAATTTTTAAAGGTAAAGACAACATCAGATTTTTGTTTCAATAAATAAATCCAAGTAACTCTGGTATGATCATCTATAAAAGACACAAACCATCTAGCCCCAGTTATGTTAGGAATTGTGGAAGGTCCCCAAACATCACTGTGAATAAGATTGAAGGGATTGTTGGTCCTTTTATTATTTGCTGAAAAAGATGAACGTTTATGTTTTGCAAGTTCACATACTTTACAATGAAATTCCTCAATATCTAAGGTTTTACATAAAGAAGGGAACATAGATTTTAAGAGTTTAAATGGTGGATGACCAAGACGAAGATGATGTAACCAAATTTGGTCTCTATTGTTTGCAGAATTGGATAAAAAAGATAAAGGTTGGGTGTTCAAAACTCTAACTTGTCCACCAAGGTTCTCAAGGTAGTAGAGGCCATTTATTTCCTTAGCACGCCCAATCATCCTCTTCGTTTCTTGCTCTTGAAAAATACATTGTTTAGAATGAAACAAAACACTGCAATTAGTATCCTTAGCAAGCTTAGGAATTGAAATAAGGCTTGTAAACAGTTTTGGTACATGTAGAACATTTTTAAGCAAATAAGTTTTACTAATGGCAACATCTCCTTGACCAACTACTGTTACCATAGTACCACCAGCCACTGTAATTTTCCTGTTGCTAGGGAAAGGTGTGTAGGTAAGAAATTTAAGGGAAGAATTGATCATATAATCAGTTGCTCCCGAGTCTATTACCCAGGAGTTTTGGGTAGCTATGGATGATTCCAAGGCATTAGATTTCTGAGAAGAGGATGAAGATATACCTGAGAAAACAAGATTGCATGTACCTGCTGCTGCTGGTTTTTCTAAAGATTCCAGAAGTGCCTTCAAATTTTCAACTTCTTCTCGGTTGAACTCAACGGACTGTTCATCAGATTCCTTAGCTACCTCTCTAGTTGCAAAGGCTCTGCTCTGCCCTCTTATTGATCCTCTTTTTTCTGTAAAGTTCTTGTTTGCTGACTGGGGCTTTCCATGTAACCTCCAGCACCTCTCTTTAGTGTGACGAGTTTTTTTGCAATAAGTACACCATAAGGAATCCCTATTTGTTGTCCTTGTTGTTTCTGACCTGCCTTCAAAACTTTCCAGACGTGGTGGTCCTTCAGAATTTACCTTAGTAACTAAGGCTGAACTTTCTATTTGATTGTGTTCAATCATCATCATCCCTCTTCTTCCTTCTTCAGCACGAACAATAGTAATAACTTCATTCAATGAGGGCAAATCTTACTTTCCTAAAATCTGGACTCGCACTGCATCAAACTCTATATTTAGTCCAGCAAGAAAGTCATAAATTATGTCCTTTTCAACAAACCTTTTTAGAGCTGCTGCATCCTCACTGCATCTCATCTGAATGCATTGATAATGGTCCATCTCTTGCTAGAGATTCTATAGCAGATTAGAGTATTCTGTAATTGATTTGCTTCCCTGCTTGGTAGTAGAAATCTTGCTCTTGATTTCTTAAATCTGGGCAGCATCACGAACTTTCGAATAGGTTTGTTTCACAGCCTCCCATATCTCCTGAGCTGTTTTGAGAAACATGCAGGTATCACTAATCTCAAGTACCATTGAGTTCCACAACCAAGACATAACCAACGAATCTTGTTCATCCCAAGCCTCAAATCTAGGATCTCCTTCTTTCAGACCCTTTCCAAGAAGATGACTGAGTTTACCTCTCCCCTTTAGAAAGGTTCGAACCAATTGGGACCACTTAAGGTAATTTTTACCATTCAACCTATAGGATGCATGAATGTTTTGTAAGTCACTCATCTGATTGGAGTGACTTCCTTCACTCATTGTGTTTCCTTGAGCAGTTTCGGTACTGCTTGAATCAGCCGTATCTACCATACACTCTTAGGAGAAAAAAGATCAAAAAACACTGTCCAATAAGAACAATAAGGCCTAAGAAACGAGAGGCTCTGATACCATGTCAAAAAGATTGATTTTCTTATTATTTTGCAAGTAGGAAAACCTATTGTTAAATATACAAGTCTATACTCTATCTTAGGAAACTTCTAAACTAGGAAAGATACTAAACTAGGTACAGAATACAATCCCTTAGAGTTAGGGATCCTAAAATATTTACAACTAAAATATTTACAAATCTTCTAACTTAGGAAACGAATCTCTGACAGACGTAATGTTTTTCCAACCAGAAAGTCACCATTCCCCCCTAAAATCTAAGCTTGACTTTCTGTTTGACCAAGCAAATAGATCATTTGACTAAGTCTATTGTATTACTAAAAAAACACAGGAAAAAATGAAAATATCTTCTTCAAGCTATGTTGCAAATACAAAGCCTTTTGATATTGTTGCCTATCAGCTTGGAGCAACCATCACAGGGAAATTGGTGAATACTTTATACTTGTGAGTTTAGACTGATTGGGTTTAGTTCCTATTAAAATGAAGATACTGAACATTGAGTGTTTTTAGAAATATGACTGCCCTATTTAGCTTAAATGCACTACACCATTGTAGTTTCCATGATTCATTCACGAAATTTGTGTTTTTGCACTATCAATATTTGAATCCTTTTAATCTTGAGTTGCACTATCAAGTCCTCGTGGTCTTTAGTACACGAAATACAGTTTGACTTTGAGCAAATGGCTCATAATACTTTCTTGTTTCCTTATATTCCTAACAACAGCTATCTGGAAGATGATCTTATTGTCCGTTCCTTTGTTAGTAAGTTCCAACACAAGAAATTCTTTGGGGATCAGTATCTATTAATTTTTCTTTCTCCCTTGCTAGGCCCAAATTTCCCACCTTCCTCCTCATTTCTTATTTGGTGAATATATTATCGTTAGAAAATTTTCCCTTTTTGGGTGATCTGATATTAGGACACAAATGTTTGCTAAATAACTTATTTATGCAGGAGGGAGCTTCAAGAAGAACTAGGGGTGATCCTCCCAAAAGATGCATTTGAGTTGATCTTTGTTTTTCGTGAAGAATGGTTAGTTGATAAAATCATCTTTTTCTTTTGGTGAAATTTACTCATCTCCTTGTAATGTAACTGGTGCGGCTGAGTTGATGACTATGATTCTTTGTTGGTGATCTTGGCAACATTTTCTTTGGTTTTGATGCTTTTCCGGAACCATTGGTGCATTAATTTATGGTGCTAATGCCCGTCTTTCTGAATTCAAGTCTATTTTGTGTTCATCAGGCTTCAATATTTTTAATAAACAATGATTATTTGGAATAAATTTACTAGGAAAAGCATGGTTAAAATTTTCATTGTAAGTTCATAGTTGTATTGAGGTCCATTTTCTTAGAGAAGAGTGTTTTGATCTATTGTTTTTTCTGAGATATGCTGCATCAATCCGATGCAATGATCAAGACCATCTAGGCATTAAGAATTCACCTGGTCCTGCATCACTTTCAATCTATCATTGTTGCCGATATAATTCCGTGTTTATTTTCTTGGAATTTTTTGTTTAATTGATGAATCTCAATATTGTTGGGATGCTTTAGTGGTTGTGTTATTTTTAATTTCTTTTTGACTTAACAAATGCTGTTTCATTTGATTGCAGCATCACAAACAATGGCAAATTCATCAATAACGAATACAGCGATGTATACCTAGTAACAACCCTAGATCCAATTCCTCGAGAGGCCTTTACACTTCAGGTAAGGAAGTTAATAATTATTCTCAGTTGAACATTTCAACTCATTCAATGTTATTTGATATGTTTATACAAAATTAAACATTCTGTAGCTTCTATTCTGTATCAAAGTACTTCCGATGTCTATAAAAAGTTTGAGACAAGCAATAACTGTCATAAGTATCATTCATCTTTTCATTGGTTTTCTTTTCTATTTTTCGTTTTGATTGGAAATTCCTTGCTGATCTTAAGTGAGTTCTGAGAAAAATTCCATTGTCAGTGATGAATTAGTAGAAACCAGTTAAACTAATTCCCCCCCCCCCCCCCCCCCTTTTAAAATCATCCAAAATATTTTGGACTGCCAAAGCGTAAGTGCAATTTAACTTTTGGTGCCTCTTTTAATGTTTGATCACATGTATTTATTAGAAAATCTATTTTTTATGGTTAGTTTGAGATCTATTAGGATTACACGGATTTGCAGCATAATCCCTATTTTAAAGTGTATCATTATAGCTCTCATGTCTTTATTCTATGGTCTGAGATCTCATTCTTAGGACTTCCATCTTTATCATGATTGTCCTCATTTGGTTGGTTTTATTTAAGGCTGTTGATGATAGGTTATACTTAATCAGTAGTTTATTATACATCTTTTTTTCAATCATATATGAAATTCATGCTTTGAAAATCTCAATCGTGAATGGTAAATAGGAAATAGTGATAAGTATTTTTTCTTGCTATAAAACTATCTGAAAATGTGAATGTTTCTTATTAGCTTTTTGTTTGTTGACAGGATACTGAAGTCTCTGATGTAAAATACATTTCTTTTGGGGAATATAGAAGTCGCCTAGCTGAAGCAGATCCTAAATACGTTCCTTATGATGTAAATAAACAGTACGGTCTTCTCTTTGATATAATTATAAAAAGGTAAGCTAAGTAACTATGGCCATGTTATTTAACAAAATTATTGTCAAATTCTCTAAGTCTCATATTCATATTGACATTTCATGTTGTTGTTACCATTTCAAATACCTGCCTCAGGTACAAAGAGAACAATGAGGCACGCAGTCTAGTTCTACAAAAGCAACTTCGACGTTATGCTCCCGTTTCTCTGACTGCAGAGGTTGTCAACTTTCTGCAATTTTAATACTAGCTACTCTGTTTTTCTTGGTTGTTCTAACTATTGATACATCTCAATATATTTATCTTCAAGCTTTATGTAGTCAATTTGCATGTATACATGGTGTGTGTGATACGAGCAGAATGTGTGTGTTGTATCCTATGGACACTTTTGGTTTTTCCTTCAATACTTTGTTATTTTACAGTTGGGTCATGGACTCTCTGAAACAGGCTTACATAACTTGATTTCCTTTTATTTTTCTCCTTTTTTGGGGGTAGGAGGTTCAGGTGGTGGTCTTTATATCATTTGTGGACTGTTGGGATCTTGCTATTATTCATAGAAACGTAGAGTTAGAGATGATACAGGAAAGTGTTGGTCTTATGATCATTTGTCTTTTCATTAAACATTCCATAGTCAGAATATACAAGATTTCTGCACAACTGTGTAAAGTCTTCTACCACTTTTGAGTTTGTAAAAGATCAGTTGTGCTTTTTTCTGGTTTAAAAGTAATCTGGTGAAAAGTGAGCCTTAATACATATTGAAGCTTATAATTATAAAGCAGGAATAGCTTTTCTGCATGCTACAGCCTTTCTAGTGGCCAACTTCCATTATTTCATTCAAATATTGTATAAATATAACAGTCATACCTTTTCCAAGTATGGATTGAATTCTTTACCAAATCTATTCCCTCATTGCAGTTGACAGGGCTTACCCATGCTGACAAGGAGGCTTTGGTATTACTTATTAAGGCCGCAATGATTATGGATGAAATCTTTTATCTGCAGGTCATATTTATGCATATGAGTAGACAAGAAATCACACACACAAGTACACAAATTAGACAAAAAATAACACACACAAGTACAGAGATTCACACAAATATCTGCTATGGTCTTATAGCATGTCTACATAAGCCACTAGTGAGAATAGCATTGTTGGTTTCGTTTCGCATGAGCATGAGGAAAACTTTATGCCACTGAATCGATGGTCTAATGCAAAAATTTACAAGAACAAATGCAATAGAACTTTACTTAATGTATATCGATAAAGATGAGCCTTTTTTAGTTGTCAAACAGGAGACAGGTTTATAATAACAAACTTTGCTAGTGTAGTATTTACAATATAGGTGGTTTTGATTGGTTTCTCTCATAACACTTCTGCAATAGTCTTTGAGGTATCTAATTCACTTGTTGCTTCTCCTGTGAAAAGTTGTTTTCAGTTCAATGAGTCAAGTATTAAAGACATTATGTTCCCCAGAAAGTAAATGCAAAAGATAACAACTTATATTTCTAGATTGTAATTGTAGAATCTTTCTTTAACTAATGGCACAACCTTGAATAAATTTTAGATAAAATGGCATCATCTAATTGCTTGCAGAAATATTTGGATGGGCATATTTAGGATACAATTCAGAGTGGAAGTATTCATCATCACTATTGGATTTTGAGCTGGTTGCACAAGGGTGTGCAGGATAAACCATTGAAAATTAAAAGTTTTAAGGATCTAATGTTTCAATGTTTACTTATTTTAGAAAGCACTTAAATGGAATTACAATAGAGAAGTGTTGAAAAACGTAAGAATGTAAAATTTACTTAATGAATTAAATCATTAAGGAAAATTTATTATTTAATTACATGAACTGTTCTGTCCTTTTTAGCCTTTTCCTTTTACTTCTATTTATGTAAAATACTTTGCATCAAAATTCCAAGCAACTTTTTACAACAAAAACTCGGTACTTAACTTTTCCGAACTAAGACTTCTGTACTTAGTTTTTAGCGTTAAAATTCAGTATCAAATAGCACCTAAAACAAAAACAATTTTGCTGGTGTAACCTTGTTTTAATGAAATATTGTTTCCCAGTCTAAATATTGCAAATGTTATGGTTTTGTGAAAGTTTTTATTTACTTTTACACCATTTTTATTGTCATAAACACCTAAATTGTTTGTTATTTGGAAGGAAAAATATTGATATAGTGCAAGATTTTGCAACCTTAACTGTAAAAGCATTCTTAATTTTAACTTCTAGAATTTCACAAAATTTTGCGAGCATAATGTAAATGCTTAATTGTTACGGCATGGCACCACATTCTCACATTCTTTTTCACCTCAAATATTCAGGTTTGGTACAGCAATCCAGCTCTAAGAGAATGGTTAAAGGAGCATGCCGATGTGTCTCAATTGGACAACCTGAAATGGATGTATTATTTAGTTAATAAGAGTCCATGGTACGTCTTTCTGCTTAGTTCTTTGGAGGGAATGTCTCTTTATCATTGACAATTCTTTCTTTATCAACAGGTCCTGCCTTGATGAAAACGAGGCATTTTTAACAACTGCAGACTCAGCAGTAAAACTTCTTCCGGAAGCCACAAAGCCTATCATTGGGTGGAAGGGTGTACAGTACAGAGCAGCATTTCCAATGCTAAAACCTTCTGCTGCAAACTTCTACCCTCCAGACATGGACAAAATGGTAACGCTGGGAATTTATCATGTGCTGCGAAGAATGGTTTTTGATTATACATGTGACTATACAACAATATTTCCAGCTTAGCCATCTATCATTACTTTTAAAACGGGATAGACTGACAAGTTTCATTTCTTTTTCATAGGAATTTGAATTATGGACTAAAAGTCTAAACTTGAACCAGCAACAGGATGCCATGAGTTTTTTCACTGTTATTAGGAGGCACAATCAAGTAAACTGGGACTCTTCACTTTACAATCATACATTTGATGGCTCACATCTTTCAGCAGGGTCTACTTGTGATCTTTATAGCATTCCTTACTCCCAAGAATATCATTCTTTCCTGACAAGAGCTTCTGATCTGTTGCATAAAGCTGGCGACCTTGTCGGCTCTCCTAGGTATGAGTATGACAGTTTTTGCCCTGCTGTCTCGTTCATTACTCATACTTTGAAAGGTTATACCATCAACTAATCTTTTTAGTCGTTTGACTTTATTAGTTTGAAGAGGTTGCTCCATTGCAAGGCTGACGCCTTCCTTTCAAATGACTATTATGACTCTGATATAGCTTGGATGGAACTGGTTAGTTGTTGCTAAATTTTTCTTTCCACTTGTTCATTTACTTTCTCATTTTTCAATGACCAAAATTTTAAGAACACGTTTACTATGGTACGATTTAAAAGAATACTTGTGATAATAGATCAAACATATGACTGCCTCTAGAGGCAATTTGCTCGAAAAACACTTATCTAGGAGGGGAGTTTTACCACATAGATAGTTGGAACAAATCTCAAGCTCTCTCATCAAGCATCAGAGTTTATGTTCAACTTAGGCCAATTTTGAATATTTGGAATACTACCTAAACAAAGGGGTTTGTTTATTTTTATTTTCAATTTAGACAGTAGCCGCCCATTCTCTGGTATTGCTACAACTTTTTTCTCTTCATTAATCAACTTTTGCTTTTAAAAATATTACTATTATGTTTTGATGCCAATCTGCTTAATTTGGTATTGTTTCAATTCCTATTCTATTGAACTAAATGATCTCTCTCTCTCTCTCTCTGTTTGATTCTCCTACTTTAGGATTCTAAATTGGATGTCACCTTTGGTCCATATGAAACATATGAAGATTCATTGTTTGGCTACAAGGTAATATACCCATATCAAACCCACGTTTATTTCCTCCACTTCAATCCTTTTTATTCCGCTTTAGATTGTTATGGACCCTTTTGGAAAGTGAATCAATTAGCTGGAAAAATATATTAATAAATGTGAGAAAGGGGCCATGGTGGCCGGAGATTCAATGAATAATGGTGGTTTGTGTGTGATAGGTTTAGAGATTTGTTGTTTGAAGAAGATGAACATGATATTTTCCAGAGAGAACAATATGTTTCTCTATATTTTCTTATCTTTCTTAGTTATTCAATTGTGTGTAAGGTGAGCCTTTAAATAGGCAATTACAGAGTTTCAGTATAGTTAAAACTATACTTTTATCTCTAATTTAAATAATATTTGTCCCTAATTTTAATAAGACTTCTAGTAAATCTAAACTACTGACTTGAGAATAAACTCTAATTATACATTAAATAAAACTCTACCACTTCTCGGATAACTTACAATAAATATGGATTCTTCTTTAAAGAAACCCTACAAATTAGTAAATCCCTAAAATTAGGAATATCCCTATGAGTCATAGTCTTTCTTATTTTTCGTAATTTCCTAGTTTAAACATTGTAAACCTCTATTTAGGAGAGGTAACTATCTTATTAATGTAAGATAATAGGTAGACTAAATATTGATGAAAGTACTAACTATTAACCGGAATTTATCCCTAAACCTAAGAGATTTGGAGCTTCTGAGAGGTCTAAGGAGTCAACTCCCTTTGACAAGTTGATTCTTCTTACAAAATATTGATGAAAGTACTAACTATTAACTAAGATTAAAGGAAGTTTGTGAAGAAGAATTGATATTTGGATTGAAGGGAACTCAAGAATAAGAAAAGGTAGAAGGCAACGGCTAGAGAGAAAAGATAAAGAAAAACCCTAATATTTTCATTCATTTCATTTGGGGTTTTAACCCTGATTACAAAACGCATCGTTTAGCATTTAGACTAAATATAACTATTAAAACAAAGCATCTATTTATTTATAATTGGGGCATAAAACGGGCCTGTATCAATAGGCTGCTCAAGAAACAAGAACAAGGGAGATAATCCTTCATTCCAATGTGATTTAAGTGTGTGTTGCCTGGTGACTCGATTTGGGTCTAGGGAACATAACATAGATTGAGATGATAATGAATTTGAATGCATTGTTAATATTTCAAAATATTTCCAATGTAGCAGTTTCTTTTGTAATGCATCAGAACAAGCTTTTCTTGGACTTGAAATGTTTATTTTAGAGTTTTGGTACAGATGGTATACCATGTAAACGAGTGGTGCTTGAAAGGTTCAAATTTGTGTAAAAGCAAAATGATTATGCCAAAAATGTAAAATTTTAGTAAGACCTTCCATTCTTGCAAATTACTCAACTGTAATTTTACTGAATATGTTTGGATCAGAAGAAACCTATTTTCAGTAAGTTTCCTTTCAAAATAATAAAGATGATCGATACAATAATGTGGAGCGCTTATGCGATTGTAACGTAATATGTGAGGTCTAATGAAGTACTCATGTCTCTGTTGCGCGCTGTTCATAGATTAAGAAAATGGTGTAGTTTAGGTTTAAGTGTTTTAGTTAAAACAGTGTCGTTTTGATCGTTTTCATATGTTTTCTTTTAAGTAGAGTTGATGCGATGTCATTTTGTAAATAGGGTTAAAAACTGATTTCTGCCTAGGGTTTCTTTTGTCGAAAATGTTAAGAAAAATCTGAACTGTTCTGATTTTCTCTGCTATTTCTTCCTTCTATCTTTCCATCTTCTGTTCTCCCTATTATCTGTTAGATTTCTGTTTCTACTTGCATCAGTCATTCAGTCTCTTTAGTTTTTATGTGGTAGTTTCGCTTCTTATTGAATCTTTACTCATGTATACACCTAATGCCTTACTGAAGAAGGTACTATATATCTTCTGTTTTGAAAAGGCTGTTTTTTTTTTATTGAAAGAGGGGAGAACTACCGCGGCCTCGTTAAAAACCTCCCTAAACCTAAGTGGAGGAAAAGAGCACACATGGTAGCCTCAAAAGTCAATAAACAACGACAACATGCCCACGATTCGAGCATAAACCAAAATCAAACAAAAATAACCATAAAACACAAGCTCATTGAGAAATTAAACTTAAAAACAAAAGCCACAACAAAGCACATCAACTACGCTATCCCTCCTCGTGCTAAAGCATCCCGTGATCGAAACCATCACCCAAATCCATCTGGAATAAATCGACAATCTCCAAATGTGGCTGAGAGAACTGAACCAAGTCAAAAGTTGCCGGGTTCCCAACCTTTGCCATACCATCCACTACACGATTACCCTCGCGCTTCACATGATTGAACTGAACCAACCATGGAAGTCGACGCCATTCCGCAATATGGAGAAGAATCGAAGGAAACGCCTGATTCTCTTAACGAAGCAACCATATCGCATCCATGCAATTTGACTCCACTATGACACGGCGGAAACCAGCCTCCCATGCACATTGCATTCCAAGAAGAATGCCCCAAAGCTCGGCCTCGAGTACCGAGCAGACACCCAACATCTTGTTGAAGTTGAGCATCCATTGGCCATAATGATTTCGGATCGCTCCCCCGCAAGCAAAAGAGCCATCCGAACCCATGCAAGCCCCATCAGCGTTAACCTTAAACCAATCATGTGGTGGCGGTGTCCAAGAAATCGAACTAGGCTGGACAAGCGCCATCCTTGACTGCGATGTCGGGGCTAAAACAAAGGCTGCAGTCGAAAGTTGCACCAATCGAGCACTCCGCACAAGAATAGACTTCAGGAAGTCACTAGGCGTATTGAAAGCAATGGCATTCCGGTTGAGCCAAATATTCCACGTAACTACACCAAACATAAGGTTCAACGCTACCCACTCCTTAATCTCCATGGTTAGGAACCGAACCAATTTTTCCGATTTCACCAACGAACACCAAGTCGAGTAGTCGGGAGGGCATTTCCGCAGCACATGATCAACATCCTCAAAGTCCCCATCACACACTGGACACCGAGCACTTAGCCTAAAGTGTTGACGTGCCCTCTCACCATTAGTCATCAACTTACCCATACAAGCAAGCCATAGAAAGATCTTAACCCGTTGAGCTCCCTATTTGTGAACCAAAGACCACACCGAGCCATCAACAGTAGCATGCACCAGATCCTGTAAAGCATAAGCCGATTTCACACTGAAACGCAGATCACAGGAAGGTTGCCAACCCACGATTGCATTGCCAAGCCATTGCATCGGGCACTTGACAGAAGCCAGCCGCAAGAGGATGTGCAACGGTAAAAGCGGCTCCAACACAGCCCAATTCCATTCTCCAGTATTGGTTACGAAGTGCGCCACCTTTCATTCCCAAGAGTCGCGCGACGATGAGCTGCAACGGAATTGAGCAAAGGGACAATATTCGGTATCCATGAGTCACGCCAGAACCGAACATCCCGACCATGACCAATGCTCTAAACAATATTGTTCTTCACATCCAGAGCACACTCAACCCTTTCCACAAACGCGAACAACTCGTACCTCGAAGCGAAGTCGGAACCACACCCTGACATTTGTACTTTGCACGCAAAAACCGCACCCATAAGGCCTCTCTACGCGCATGGAGGCTAAAGCCAATCTTAAGAAGAAACGCGTCATTTTGAGCAGTTACCTTACGGAACCCTAGGCCACCATTCGCTGCAGGTTTACAAAGTTCATCCCACCGAACAAGATGGACTCCACCCGTACCCGAAGTAGATCCCCAAACAAGCTTACGGATTAGCTTCTCTAATTCCAAACATATCTTCTTCGGCAAAACCGTGGACTGCATGGTGTACGTAGGTATGGAAAAGAGAACAGACTTCGCTAGCGTTATTCTCCCAGCAAGAGACAACATATTCGCCTTCCATCCATTAAGCTTACGTTGCACCATTTGCACCAAATATTTGTAGGAGGCTGTGGTGACCCGCTTGTGGAGTAGAGGAACCCCAAGATATTTGCCTAAATCATCCACTTATGACCGGAGGCTTCACAAAACCGCGCAAGAAGTCGATGAATAACCTCAAATTGATCATAAGAAGCCTCCGCGAAAAGAATCATGTCATCTGCAAAGAAAAGGTGAGATATTCCGGGACCACTGAGAGAAGTACGGAATGGCCGCCAATGCTTCATACCAACCTCAACCTGTATAGCCTTTTTTCTTTCTTTCTATCCCTTTTTCTTTAAAGAAAATTAAGTTGTTTGCAGGAATCCAATTGAGATTTCAGGAAGTCAATTTGGCTACCCTTTTTTTTGGAGTTATCTTCTCACACTTGGCAGAAATAAAGTTACTTTTCCTATCACAAAATTTCGGTTAGTTAATAGATTCCACATACACACACCATAGCTTTTCGCTGGGTCTAAAAGCCATAAAACATTGGAAGACAGCAGCTATGTCTTGAAGAGTGTGAAATGGAAAACTGGCTTGTAGTTGGTTTACAGAACCAAAAAATAGAAACAAGAAAGTGAAGTAAATCTGACTTGTAGACATGTTTGTCTCCATGGCATAGTGTAAATGTTCCTAAAGTAAAGGTCATTATTTTTAGTTTAAATGCATGCAAATTAAATACCAAGTATCATGATCTGCGTTTGCATTAAGATTATGGGTTTCAATTCCTTAAAAGGTGTACTATAAAAACAAAACAGTGAGCAGCTTTTAACATGGCTTAAGATGATGAGTAAAGCATGGCTCAAGATATTAAGTTTATTCTTTTGTAGCCTAAAATCTTGATGTTATTTATCTATTAGCATTACTTGTTAGTAGCTTTGCTAGAATATCTGTTTGCTTTGAAAGTTTTATCAATGGTCGAAAGTTATGTACCGTAGTTTGTTAGTTAAATGAATAGTGGGGAATCTGAGTGCAAATCAGCAGGGAATGTAAAAGCTTAAAGTATGAAGTTTAACTTTTTTTTTTGAAAAAAAAGAGAATAATTATAAGATGGATAAACTAATACAAATGACCAGGCAAAGTTTCACCTTTAATACAGGGTTACCTATTGGGAACTAGAACCAAAGATGACGATTTCTACACATGGCTCAATCACCCCCTTATGACTAAAGATGTGTAGCTTAGAATGTTAAAAACTTTTATTTTTAGGTTAATCTATTTTATTTGAATGTGTCTAATAGGTAGTTTCTTTGTGCTAGTATCGAACTACGTGTTTATAGAACTAGTTTATTTGTGCTAAAAATTGTACAACCTTTTCTAGGTTCCTACTTGAAAAAACATCAGAGAAAATAGAATCAAACAACAATTACAAACACGGTGTGCGAAAAAAACAAAAACAAATGTATCACTTCTTAAAGGAAGTAGCATTCTTCGGTTGTCCATTTTAACAAAATACCCTGAGGTAGGATGACTGCTATTTTGAAAGATTCTGCTAATTCTTTCACCCAAAACCCTGTTTAGTGTGGCAGCAAAAATAACTTTAATCATGGAGCTCCCAGGATCCTCATATATCTTTCTGTTTTTAAATTTCAGTCTTCTTTCCTACTGAAAACACAAATTGAATACTGCATTAGTCACAGCCTAATCTTTCAAACCGCTCTTGAATAATTGGATGTGTAATCCAGGGACCTTGGAACCTATCAGCACTAGGAGGCCTTTACCTTGACTCTTTGCCCCGATTGCAATCCCAAGGACAACATTGTTTCTTGCAGTCATGTGCTTGTGCTCTAGAAATTTATACCATTTTAATTATATTCAAATGTGTACAATGCACTTGTGCTGGTTTTGTTTGCTTCCATTTTCTTTCATTTTTATTTTTTTTTCCTTTCAATTGTCCTTCCTTTTTCTGTCATTTCTTTATTTGACTCACTCTAGCAACTCATGAGAGTTTGAGTGTTTCCGTGTGCTCTTGCTCTCATCCATGCTTACGTCTGTGTTATCCTAATATAGGTTGAAATCCATTTAAACCTGGTATAATTGTTTGTTGCAATATATGAGTTTCCGTGGATGTTATATATAGCTCATTAGATTCACGAATTTGCTTAGGCTACATTTGAAGCATTTATTGGAGTTCGGGATGAAAAAGCAACTGCTCAACTTAAATTGTTTGGTGATAACCTGCAGGTAATGTCATTCATATCCAAAGTTCTCACTTTTCTTCTGGTAACTTGCTAATTTCTATCAAAATATTCTACATTTTAGGTTTTGGAACAAAATCTTCCTATGGACGATGCATATAAATCAAAGGATATCATTGCTGCTCCAATTCGTGTAGTCCAGCTTCTTTTTAATGCAGGGGTAAGTTTTGTGGAGCTTTGAGAAAAGTCTTTCATGAAAATCAGATGGTTTTCTTTGGCAGTAATGCACACGTTCACCCACAGGCATGCAATGTTTGTATGCATGCATTTTATAACTAATCTTTTAAGGACTGCATAATGCTTGAATACTTCAAATTAATTATGGTTTAGATACTTTTTTCCCCATCCCCTTCAATATTGAATTTTCCATTTGTACATTTTCTCTATAGTTAACATGATTGTGTTTAGACATAAATACAATAAGAGAGTAAATGAAGTATCAAATGTTATCAGACATACTCATGTGTGTTCTGAGTTGACTAATTAACCAGTTTACAAACTCAAAAGTGGATTCTAGGAATGGAAAGAATGAAACTCAACAAGCACAAGCTACTCATGTCCCTCAATTCACCATTTTGGACAAAATTTTGATGCACAATGAGTAGAAAAAGAATTGCTGCTGTTGCCTTCTAGTACTATTGAGTAGTTGCGGCTGCAAAGTTGCTATGTGTTTATTTATTAGATAATCCTTAAGTTCATTATAATCTATTCCATAGATTGTAATGTTTTGCCTGGAAAGCCATGTGTTTGTATTTTTTGTTCTTAATTAGTTTCAGTTTCTCTAGAACCTCCATTCTTATATATGTAATAATTTATTCCAGATAGATATAAGTTTAACATATTTGTATGTACATCAGGATGTGAAAGGCCCTCAGACTATTGCTTTCAATCTACCAAATGATGAGCGTATAGTAAAAGATCGAGGAACATCAATGGTTATCCTTAAGAATGTTTCTGAAGCAAAGTAAAAATTTCTCTTCAATTTTTTTTTGAAAAGTAACGGGGCCTCATTAAAAACCCTCACTATAACAGTGAGGGATTCTCTTCAATTTTTTTAATCATTGTTGAACACTTGAAGTTGCTCCTATTTACTAATATGTTGCGGCTCACATTTCCGTAGTTCTTAATTATTATTCAAATTTTCCATCCTAATCAGGTTCAAAGAGATTCTTCAACCCATAGCTGATGCATGTATTGCAAAGGAACAACACGAACTTGTAGATTTTGAGTCTTTCTTCACTCATACAATCTGCCATGAATGCTGCCATGGGATTGGGCCTCATACCATATTCCTTCCTGATGGCCGAAAGTCTACAGTTAGATTGGTTAGTTATAATGTTTCCTTTTTATTTATGTTTTATTTATCTATTTGTAGAATGTGTCTAGCATTTTCATTACAAACATAACTTCATGTACGAAAGCGGGAAAATCTTGTCCTCCAGCTCACTTATGTTGGTTTACCCATATACTATAATGCCATTGTGACGAAAATGGTTAGAAAAAACTAAAGGGTTCGTTTGTTTTAGAAAATGGAGACCATTTTCATTTCTATTCGCTTGAAAAATAGAAAACATTGAAGAAAACATGTTTGTAAAATTAGAAAATGAATTCCAGAAAATGAAAACAAAAATGTGAAAATTTTATAACATATAAAAGATGTTTTCAATATTTTCATTGAAATTGTTTTGGAAAACAGGAAAATAAGGATTCTGAAAACAATGCTTAACCGACACGACCAAATCCTTCAAAAAGCATTTTTTTTAAAATTTAATAATATTTAACTCTTTTGTTTTTTTGAGAAAGGGCCATGGTGGCTGGAGATGCAGTGAATAATGGTGGTTTGTGTGTAATCGATGGTTAGGGATTTATTTGAAGAAGATGAACATGATATTTTCTAGAGAGAACAACGTGTTTCTTTGTATTTTCTTATTATTCTTAATTATCAAATGTATACAAAGTAAGCCTTTAAATAGACTGATATAGAGTTCCAATATAACTAAAACTATACTTTTATCTTTAATTTAAATAAGACTTCTAGTAAATCTAAACTACTGATTAGGAATAAACTCTAATTACACATTAATAAAAACTCTAACACTCCTCGTCAACTTACACTCCCCCTCAAGCTGGTGAGCAAACGTAGCAGAGCACCAGCTTGGATCTTGGATGTGATGCCCTACTCATATTTCTTTTGCTGAAAAAAAATGCTCCCTATTCTCGGGAGTCTTTGATTTGAAGAGTGAGGACATAACCAGGATGTTCTTGCACAACAATTGTTGATGCCATTCAACTTATGGTACGCTTGAGATGGTTGATGCATCGGTTGGACCTCTTCTTACCTCTTCTCATGTCTTTTAAGATGGATATCTAAGATAGAACCAAATAGTTTTTTTTTTAAGGTTAAACTATAACCTTTTCATCTATCTTTTTTATTGGCTAAAATAAAACCATAAAACAGCAAAATTAAAGGAGTAGAAATTTCACCATAGATGTAAGATTCTAAGGAGGGAGAAGCCAAGGAACGAGTGTGGCCTAATGACAGCAGCGGAAGAGAAAAGATGCACATTTGAAAAATCAAATAGTTGATCTGTTTCAAATTAGAGATGGCAGCAATGGTGATGGCATCAAGACCGTTATTGGCTCATGATACCATGTGAGAAAGGGGCCATGGTAGCCGGAGATACAATGAATAATGGTGGTTTGTGTGTGATCGGTGGTTAGGGATTTATTTGAAGAAGATGAACATGATATTTTCCAAAGAGAACAATGTGTTTCTCTGTATTTTCTTATTATTCTTAAGTATCAAATGTATACAGAGTAAGCCTTTAAATAGGCTGATATAGAGTTCTAATATAACTAAAACTATACTTTTATCTTTAATTTAAATAGTACTTATTTCTAATTTAAATAAGACTTCTAGTAAATCTAAACTACTGATTAGGAATAAACTCTAATTACACATAAAATAAAAACTCTATCACTCCTCGTCAACTTACAGTTTTAACATAGCTTCAAACCCTTGTAAAAGCACTTTTTTAATTCTCTTTTAATCCTTCTAATTTTCAAATATCAATTATGTATATATTTCAAAACTCATAACTTGCGAGCTAGTTGTTGATCTGAAATTTTTATTTTTGTCAGATAAATAATTAACTTTATCTAAAATTTATTATTAATCTCGTGTTGTCTTTTTTGTTCAATGGTGTAAAATCATCTTATGTTAACAAGTGTCTCGTTTACACTTGTAATCAACTTGTTTGATGTTTGAACTAGTTTTATTATATAATGATGTAGATTCTTGGTATTTGGTCAAAGACTCAAGTGTGATTGTGTGAGTTCTTTTTTTATTAATTCAAATACGAAGATTACAACATTATCTTATAGACTAGATGCAAGAGTTTAACTTAAATTATACCTACACTAGTTGTTATCTTTATCTACCCTTAGGATAGCAATTAAGATTAGGGTAATTATCTCATGCACAAGCGCTTGTAGAAACTTTGCCTTAGTTTTAGAGTTTAGGGATTTTGTTCAAGGTCTAGTATTAAGGGGTTTGTGTACGAGTTTTGAATTTACGGGTATAGTTAGAATTTAGGTTTTATAGGTTAAAATCTAAATCCTTAACCATATTACCCTAAACCTAAACCCTAACCTCCAAACCTTAAATTTTAACCATAAACCCTAAATTATAAACACATACCCTTAAACCCCTAAACGCTTGTGGAAACTTTTCATTTTCACCGCCAATGCATGAGATATTTTCTTAAGATTAAACTAAACTTATAGTAGATAACTAATACCATGAGGATTAATCTCTGAGTACAGTTAATCTCTAACAACTGCTCGTCTACAACCTACAGGTGACCCTTTGTGTTTCATGTATATTGAACTCGATGCGAAGAAACTTAAATCTTTTTTAAAAAATATTTGTAGTATATAATACATTTCATAGCACCTGTTTAAATATATTTTTTCTAGACATGGTAAATAACATTTTATTATTAAAATAACAAATTTCTAATAATTATATTTTAATTTAATTATTTAGTAATTATTTGTACATTTATATTTTGAAAAACTAGATACCAAACATATTTTCATTTCTGAAAATAAAAACACAAAATGAAAATAGAAAACAACAAAAAAATATTTTCTAGAGCCAAACAAACCCTAGCTTTGTTTATGACTGAGGTTTTTATATTTTTCTAATCTTGAATATCGTCTTCATGTAATATTTTTACTGGGAGAAACAATAGCTTAAATAGAACGGAAGGATGAGGTTTGTATGATTTCAGACAAGGGGGTAAATGAAAGAAAATGAAGTAATATAGGCATTGAATATTTATGATGGAAGAGCACCCCCAATAGATATGAGGGTACACTTATCTGATACGGATTTTCTTATTTGTTCAAGAATCAGGATTAGGTTTACAAGTGTTCTAATTATCTATGCTTTTCACTGAGATTTCTCTCTCCCTTCTGCATTAATCTGTCTATTGACATTGTTCTTTGAAGTTCTGTGGAGTTTCCTGAAGTTACTAGCTTACTTAAAAGAAGTGCCTTATTCTAATTATTTATGGCATCTCATGGTTTCGGTTTTACTGTTTCTTACAGGAGCTTCAAGATTTACACTCGGCATTGGAAGAAGCAAAAGCTGACATAGTGGGTCTTTGGGCACTGAAATTTCTAATCATAAAGGTTAGTAACAAAGTCAAGTTTTATTATTTTCATTTATATGATATTATTACTGTAGGAATATGTAAAGATAGGAATAATATCCTAAGTGTATCAAACGTATATTTTGTATCTATAATCCCTAACTTTAAGGGATCATATCTTTTCTTTCTTTCCTTAGGAATAGTTTATTCCCTAATGTAGAGTTTCCTAAGATAGATACCTTGTATATATGTATGTAAGAGCAGTAAGTAAAAAGTAAGTCTTTCTATAGAGAATTTCTCATTCTCACATGGTATCAGCCTAGGTTATGAATTCTCTCTACCCTAGAAAATGGCCGAGACTTCTCCTCCTCTTCTCCTTCCCAGGACGGAACCTCCAACCCAGAAATTGTCTCTGGTTTCGATGATCACTTTGACTCATCCAGCCTGATCATTACCTGCCATCGTTTGAATGGCAATAACTATCTTAAATGGTCCAAATCTGTTCGAATTTATCTCTTGGGCATAGAGCGTTTGGGATATGTTACTGGTACCACCAAGAAGCCTGCTGTGTCTACTTCTGGCTTTGCTAAGTGGATACGTGAAGATGGTCAGGTTATGACCTGGCTCCTTAATTCTATGGTTCCGAGTGTAGGAAAAAATTTCCTTCTTTACCCTTCAGCCGCTGAAATCTGGACTGCAGTGAAAGAGACATATTCCAGCACTGACAACATTGCTGAATTATATCGAATTGAAGATCAGGCAGCCGCCCTTAAGCAAGAATTCATGCCTGTCACTCTCTACTACAATACCCTGAATGCTTTTTGGCAGCAATTGGACTTGTATGAGAAGTATGAATGGGCGGACCCGAGGGATGCTACCCTTTATCGGAAAATAACAACTCAGCGTCGGGTTTTTCAGTTTCTCCAAGGCTTGAATAAAGACCTTGATGAGGTTCGTGGTAGGATCCTAGCTACAATTCTCTTCCTTCTATTCGAGAAGCCTTCTCCACAGTAAAGAAGAAAGCTAGTAGGCGTTCTGTCATGATGTCTGCAGAGTCCAGTTTCAATTTGAAGGATCTGCCTTACTCACACATCACTCTTCTGGCTCTATTAAGAAAGGCCGGCCATGGTGTGATTATTGCAAGAAATCTGGTCATACAAAGGACAAGTGTTGGAAACTCCATGGTAAACCAGCTGAATGGAAATCTAAGGGATCTCGGGATGGAAGATCATCCTCGACCTCTGCTAATGCTGTTACTAGTTTTACAAAAGACCAACTTGCTGATCTTCAGAGGTTGTTTGGCAAGTTTCAAGGTCCTTCTGAGGGTAATTTGGTCCTGGCTGCACCCGAAGGTAACACATATCAAGCTTTTTTCTCTTCCAAATTGAACACCGATTGGATCCTTGATTCTAGGGCAACTGATCACATGACGGGTAACAAGGCTCTCTTCCATTCTTTTGTCCAATACTGTGGTAAAGCTGTAAAAATTGCAGATGGCTCATTGTGCAACATTGAAGGCCGAGGCAGTGTGGTTATAAATGAACAACTCTTACTTACAATTGACCTTTTTGTTCCAACTCTTGCTTGCAATCTAATTTCAATTAGTAAGCTTTTTGTGGACATGAAGTGTACGGTGATTTTTGATGCTTCACTGTACTTTGCAGGCACTGAACCCGATGAGTATGATTGGTAAGGCCAGATTGCAAAATGGCCTCTACATCCTTCCATCCAGTCCTCCAAGTAATGTCTCGAGTTCTTTTGCTTCATTAGGAGAAGTTGATAGTGTTATGCTTTGGCATTTTAGGTTAGGCCATCCAAGTTTTACATATCTTGCAAAATTGCTTCCTTCTCTTTTTATGAATAAAAAGCCGAGTACTTTTTCTTGCAAAATTTGTTCACTTGCAAAGCATACAAAAGCTTCATATTCTCCCTCCACCTATAAACCATCTCATCCATTTTCCTTAATTCATAGTGATATATGGGGCCCTTCTCGGGTGAAGAATGCTGATAATTGTCAGTGGTTCATAACATTCATTGATACCACGGTAGGATGACTTGGACTTATTTAATGAAAGACAAATCCGAAACAACCAATATTTTTCAAACATTCTATAATATGGTGCTCACTCAATTTGGTTCTAAAATCCAAATTTTCAAATCCGATAATGGCACTGAATACTTTACTAAGTCCTTGGGTAATTTTTTCAGGGAAAAGGGTATAGTTCAAATTAGCTCTTGTGTTGCCACACCTCAACATAATGGCATTGCAGAGCGGAAAAACAGACACCTCCTAGAAGTAACCCGTTCTCTTCTATTTGCCACTAATGTCCCTAAGCATCTATGGGGGGAGGCCTTATTAACAGCCACGTACGTAATCAACCGAATGCCTAGTAAGATTCTAAATTTTCAATCAACTCAATCCCTTTTCTTGCACCATTACCCTAACTTTATGCCCATTTCTTCTATTTTACCTTTAAAAATATTTGGATGCATTGTTTTTATTCAGAATATTGATTCACATAAGTCCATGTTGGATCCTAAATCATTAAAATGTGTGCTGGTAGGATATTCTTCACTTAAGAAGGGCTATAAGTGCTACCATCCTCCCACTAAACGTTTCTTTATCACTATGGATGTCACCTTTTTTGAGCAGGATCCCTATTTTCAACTCCCTGCACTTCAGGGGGGGCAATTTGACTTTCGACCTTCTCAGGTATCTTCCCCTATCCTTCATTTACCACCTTCACCCTTGCTGCCTTTCCCTACTACTACATCTACTACACCTGAGATATCTTCACCCTTACCTACCTCCAATGATACCTATCCTCTGGCCGATAATACCTCGCCCACATCTATTCCGCATCCGACAAATACAAATACTACCACTCCTACACCAGGTCCTCCACCAGCTACTCCACCTAAACAACTTCGGGTTTATACCAGAAAACATAAACAAATCCCTCAGGCAATTTTGCAATCTGATTCTTGTCGAGAGTTAGATTTGGGTCCAGATGCCGAGACTGAAATGGAAATCTGTAAGTCTCCTTCCTCTGCATTAGATGATTTTCCTATTGCTATTCGAAAGAGGGTTCAACAGTGCACTAAACACCCTATTCAGAGATTTGTTGGTTATGGTTCGCTAATGCCCTCCTTTCGAGCCTTTACAGTTGCACTGAATACAGAACAAGTTCCATCCCGAATAGATGAAGCACTGATGGATACGAAATGGCGAAGAGCTGTTGAAGAAGAACTTTGTGCCCTCGAAAAGAATGCTACTTGGACTGTGGCAGATCTTCCTCAAGGCAAACGGGCTGTTGGCTGTAAATGGATATTTGCCATAAAGTATAACTCCAATGGCAGTGTTCAACGGTACAAAGCAAGACTCATGGCTAAAGGTTTTACACAAACCTATGGACTCGATTTCACAGAAACCTTTGCACCAGTGGCAAAGCTTAACACAGTCCGGGTACTACTTAGTTTGGCTGTAAATTGTGATTGGAAATTACACCAACTTGATGTGAAAAATGCTTTCCTTAATGGAAAGTTAGAGGAAGAGGTGTATATGAAAATGCCCCTGGCTTGAAGTCTATTGATGGCAGCAAGAAGGTTTGCAAACTCAACCGGTCATTGTATGGGCTCAAGCAATCTCCGAGTGCTTGGTTCGAGCGGTTCACAAAAGTTATCTTAATGAATGGTTACAAACAATCTCGTGCCGATCATACCCTTTTTATCAAGGAAACTCCCAATTATCGGCGAGCAGTCCTACTTGTCTATGTGGATGACATCATCTTCACTGATAATGATGAGGATGAGATTAGCAACTTAAAGAACCAATTAAATAGGGAATTTGAAACAAAAGACTTGGGGCAGCTATGGTATTTCTTAGGCATGGAGGTGGCCAGGTCGAAAGAGGGTCTTGTGATCAATCAGAGGAAATACATCCTTGATTTACTCAACGAAACTGGTTTTCTTGGGTGTAAGCCAGCAAATACACCGATGGACCCAAACTTGAAGTTTAGCAACGAAGAGGGGTCCATGGCAGATCGAGAAAAGTTCCAACGATTAGTTGGGAAGCTAATCTACCTTTCTTTGACAAGGCCCGACATCGCTTTTTCTGTAAATTTGATTAGTCAACATATGACTCATCCCACAGAAGAACACATGGCAGCAGCTAATAGGATTCTGAGGTACTTAAAAAAGACTTCTGGTCACGGCCTCATGTTTAAAAAGACTCAAGAAAGAAGTGTTCGAGTCTTCACTGATTCGAGTTGGGCAGGGCACCTCAACGACCGACGATCCACTAGTGGCTACTGTACCTTTGTTTGGGGTAATCTCGTTACTTGGCGAAGCAAGAAACAATCAGTTGTATCCAAAAGCAGTGTCGAGGCTGAATTCAGAGCCTTAGCATTGGGAATATGCGAGGGAATGTGGCTTCTTAAGTTACTAAAGGAACTCTATCCAAGTTCGACTAGTTCCTTTGAGGTACTATGTGACAATCAATCAGCAATACAAATTGCCAAGAACCCGGTCCAACATGACAGAACCAAACATGTTGAGATCGATAGGCATTTCATTGCCGAAAAGGTCAACAACAAGACTGCTACTTTATCATACATCCCTTCAGCGAATCAACTTGCCGATATTCTTACTAAGGCGCTGCCAAAGTCTATTTTTGATGGATTCCTATCCAAGCTGGGTATATACAATGTATATTCTCCAGCTTGAGGGGGAGTGTAGGAATATGTAAAGATAGGAATAATATCCTAAGTGTATCAACTGTATATTTTGTATCTATAATCCCTAACTTTAAGGGATCATATATTTTCTTTCTTTCCTTAGGAATAGTTTATTCCCTAATTTAGAGTTTCCTAAGATAGATACCTTGTATATATGTATGTAAGAGCAGTAAGTAAAAAGTAAGTCTTTCTACAGAGAATTTCTCGTTCTCACAATTACTTGTGACCATCAAGCATAGATGATCCATACATTTTAGCTGATGCTGTTTACAATTTTTTCCAATAGCTTTATCTTTGGGGTTGGAATTTCAATTCTTTGCTGCAATTTACTCGTATTTTCAACTTCTTTAAGTTCTGCTGCTTTTTTTTTAAGAATAAACGGCTTACTAATTTCAGTCAACCAAAAATGACTTCAAAATGATAATCTACCTAGATTCTAATCCCATCCAAAAAGAATAATTTAAGTTGACTCTCGGTGGGATGCTAAGCTTTAAGAGTAGAGGCCGTGAATTTTGGAGTTCGGAATTGTCATTTAAGGTGTATTTTTAGGTTTATCGGAAGTTATCTAAAAGGTTTTTTGGTATTTATATCCCATGTCAACGAAGTTTTTGGTTCAATTTCGTTATGCTTCCACAGGAATTTAGTCGCTGCAATGCCTCAAATCTAAGTACAGAATTGGATGACTGCTTCCCTGCCCCTTCCAAAAATTTTGACATTCCGAGTTGAAAGAATGTTTACACAGCACTCTGAGAAATGTTCTTTTTTTGTTGTTATTCTGTTTATTTGGTACTTACGATTGCCAGGATTGAACCTGGTTCACTAGGAGTTGGGGACTAAGACTCTAACAATCTACCAACTGATGATAAAGTAGTTGCTTTTTTTTAAAAGAAATTTCAGCCGATGACATTTTTAACTTAAACATCCCGACAGCATGTGTCTTGTTTGTGTAAGAACAGAACTTAATAAAAATGATCATCAATTCAATTAGATATGATCTTTTTCAATAAGTTTATTCTGTCCGAGGACTGCAATTAATTGAAACCACCACATAGGAAGAACTGAACATTGACATTTGATAATGCATATGACCTGGCTGTTGAGTATCATTTCCTTTCTCTGAAACTCTAACATTCTTTCCTAGAAATTCCTGGCTTTCAAGTAATACCTCCATTGAGAGAATCTTAAAGAGTGCTAGAGTTTGGTAGAAGAGGAGTTTGTTCAGATCATTCTTGTTCAAATATGATACCCTGCTAGTCCCACCATTGACAAATCCTTAGTATGCATTTAATTTCTTCATGTACTTGCACTGATCTATGTTTTTAGGCTGGAAGCGGACCTACCATCCAAGTTTTTTGGTAATATAGTGCTGTTCGTTATCTATTTGAGATGGGTATTCTCAATCAAGCTTAAGTCTCAAACGCCCAATAAAGGACATGGAATCAACTTCAAACTTGAACCTCATATTATCATAAACGAATCTGGAAGAGATGATGATGGCATATACATAATCCATATTATATGACGAACTAGTTAAGAAGTTTTGCATTAGTCGTCTTTTTTTTTTCTTTGTTCATACATCAGTTGTCATCTTTTGTTAACATTTTGTGCATTCATGACAAATGATATGAACTATGAAAAACAAAGGCTTACCATGGTCTATCGCTGTTTGTTTTTACATCTTCGAGCAGCATTTACTTCCAAATAATCTGGAAAAATCCATGTACGTTTCCTTCCTTGCGGGATGCTTTCGCTCAGTTCGTTTTGGCTTGGAGGAAGCTCATGGGTAAGTGAACCGTCAACTGTTCACTAGCAAAATGCTTTTAATGGTTGTTACTGACCATTCTTGATTTGCTGAATAATTTCAGAAAAGGTCAGGCATTACAATTTAACTGGTTATTGGAAAAAGAAGCCTTTGTTTTTCATCCCGATGAGACATTTTCTGTCAATTTTGACAAGGTACAGCACATTCGGATTTTCTCTTACATAAATATTTTTTAATTAAACACTTCCACCAAATATAATGCTTTCTTTTGTTAGGTTGACGAAGCAGTTGAAAGCTTGAGTAGGGCTGTACTTACCATACAGGCTAAGGGTGACAAAGAAGGTGCAAGTTTGCTTCTGCAGAAGTACTGCACCATGACACCGCCATTGAAAGTCGCATTGCAAAAGCTGGAATCCATTCATGTATGTCCTGCAACATTCTATTATACTTTTATTGATAAAACACTTGCTATTGGTTACCTACCAATTATTTCAGTATTTAAGTATTCTTAGCATATTTTAGGGATAAAAGGGATAGTTTCTATGTTACTTTGACTAAGGTGTGAATGCTAGATATATGAGTCTGACATGGGTATGATCAATTTTGTTCAAGTTTTCCATGTATTTGGAGGATCATATTCTCATATCCATGTTTGGATGTGTTGAACATGTTTTTCTTACTTGGATACTTCAAGAACATAGGATGGATTAGTTCCTAGATGCACATGGGCCTGACAAATATTGCTACTGAGCTTACCTTATTGGTGGCATAAAGCCATAAACAAGTGGTATAAGAGATGGAAAATGAATAGAGAGAAAATGAGGTGAAGGAGAAACCTTGAGATATACCAATGTGGCAACAACCTGTGTTAAAATAAATAGCATTTATGCATAAAACTGTAATTCCTACAATGATCCTCTTTGTTCCCCTGTTGTCAAACTAGATTTAGAAATAGGAAGCAACATGACTAGAGAATCTGCATGCCCGCATTATACCCTCTAGAGGGCTTTTCTCTTAAATGAACAATATGTAATCGGTATCCAATGGTGAAATATTGCAGTAATCAATGTGCAGTGCGTTCAAACCTTATTATCTAGCTCTAACTCTACCCTTCCGGTACATATTTGGACATGGATATATGGGGGTGTGATCCTTCATATTAAGGAAGTTACTAAAAACTTGAGCATATGTGTTTTAGCCACATATCTATATCCATCACTTACCTCCGAGACTGAGCTAAATAGCTTTATGCTTTAATGTCTCATATCTCAAAGTTTTCCTTAGGTGTCATTTCTATAGGTTCATAAATGCAAGCGAGTAAAAAAACATATTTTTCATACAAGTAATAAACTTTTGAAGATAGATGATGTCGTTGTATGGTTCCATGTTGTCGGTTGGAATAAAAGTAACTTGCCAATTGTATCTTCTGATAAATGATTATGATAGAAATATTAGATTGAGGTGCCTGTTTCGAGTATTTTTACTTGTATTATTTTGCTTCGATCTATTTCTCAGGTGCCCGTCGATATAGCTCCCACATTTCCAGTAGCCAAACATTTGTTGGAATGAAGATTGATGTTATGTGGTTTGGACAAATAACCATGCTGCTTAGAATTAAAATTACAAACACGAAATAATGCTTTTTAGCGGCAGGACATAAAATTTATTGCAATAAATAAAGATTTGTCTATTGGGTGAATCATCCCTTTCATGAAAGCATAATTTATTATCATTTTGCATATGCTGCTTTTCGCATTATGGTAATATTTGCATCTTTTATAATATATGGATTCAGTTAAGAACTAAATAATTTTATTTGTTTAATATCCTTAAAACACTCATTGAGCTTAGGCAACTTTTGATAACCCATTAAAAATTTTAAACAAATTATAATTATATACCGTATTTAATTTGAACTAAAATACCAAATAGATTTATAATTTAATTTTTCAGCACTTAATTTTTCAATTTATGCAATAGTATCTTAGTCAATATTTCATTTACAATAAAAATATCAATATCATATTAAATACAGTTTTCTTTATATTATCTTTGCATAAATTTGAATTTGAAATATAACATAAATTGAGCAAACTACTTAGAAATGTTATAGTGATTTATTATGCAGATCGTCTTCATTTCTTGTTTAGATACTAGTTTAGAGGTAAATATTTTCTTCTATAATTTTATAAGATTGTTAGGATTTGCTATACGTGGAAAATTTGTTGGCTTGAATTTAATATACCCTTTATTTCTTTGATTGGTTTATCTTGTATGGTTGTTTTGACTTTTACTTTAATAAGATAACGTCTCCTTAACTAAGAAAATGTAATTCTTAGTATATTTGGGATTTAATAAATTTATATTATTATACTTTTTATTTTTTATATTAGATTGAATATTAACTATTTATTTGTAATATATGAAGTAACAAATGAAATCAAATGTCTAAATTCTTTTTTATTAGCTGATAATTTACATTAACTGATTGTAAAAAAGTGTTTGGTAAAATTAACTGATAGACGTTTTCTTATTTAAACAAAGAAAATTTATTACTTATTCATATTTATTGTATATGATTATATTCAATACTTGTTTGAATGATTTATTGGTTATCTATATTTGGTATTTATACATATATTGGATTATAAAAAAAAATAGTGTTCGTTTGGTTTTAGGGAATTAATTTATTTTCATTTTTACTTTCTTGGAAAATAAAAACAATAAAAAAATATGTTCGATTGTAAAATTAGAAAATAATTTTTTAAAAATAAAATAATTGAAAATTTAAAAATATAAAAAAATATTTTTTTTTGAAAATGTTTTAAGAAAGTGGAAAATATGAAAACGAGAGTTTTTTTTATATTTTAACCTGGGTATGAATTATTCTAATGTCATTTTTATAAAACTTTGATTTTATTTACTTGTATTTTATTTATTTATTATTGTAACAATATTTTAGTTATATTTTATTTTAATAATTTAATAATTATTTTTTCATTTCTATTTTGAAAAGTTAGATATCAAACACATTTTTACTATTTCCACTTTTAAAAATAAGTTACCATCCTTATTAGCTAATTGCATGTGTTAGGTATGCCTCCAGCGTTCATCCTGAGCCAAGATTGAACTTTCCATGAGATTCATGGTTGCATTACTTATAGTTTCATTGTTCGTATACAAAGCTAGTTTGGAATTGTCTTTCATTCTAAGGTATAATTTGTATCAATGCACTTCATATTCCCCTAGACTTCGCTCCCATAAATATAGTAATCTCTACCCCTCACGTCAATCTCACAAGTCTATTATTCTTTCTTATTCGATCATGCGGGTGAGCAAGACAAAATGAAAAAAAAAAACTCACATTGAGTTTAGGGATAATCAAGCTTGAACTGATGGCTTCTTTTTTAAAAAAATTAAAAATTATTTTCTAAAAAAATAGAAACTAAAATAAAAAATATTTTTTAAAATCAAACAGACCCTTACTATTTAATAACACATTACTAATCATATTAGAAGGATGTGTGTATGTAAATATTAATGTAATCAATTATTAAATTTAGATATATATATATATATATATATATATTAATTTTTTATTTATGAAATTATTTTTTAATATGATTTTGTTAATTATTAAACTTAGATAAATATATTAATTTATATATTAATTTCTTATTTAAAATTTATACAATCCTCCATTCCAAAAATTCATCTTTTGAGTTTTTCATAATTAGAGAATTCATCTCAAATTCGTTGTTTTAATCCTTTGTTTACCAAACAATTAAGCTAGTGAATTTGAGTCTCTAATTTTGACTCAAATTTTTTAACACTACAAATTCATAAAATATTTTTTCACAATTTTATTTATATTTATTCTATAATTTATTTACTAGGAATATTCTTATATAATATCAAAAAATAATTTAAAATTGTTGATGCATAAAATTAACAGACGCTGAACATAGGAGATGGAGATGAGGTTAAGGTAATTATGGCGATTTCAGGTGGTTTACTCTTGTAGATTTAATCCTTGGCCTGGAGTGCTTGATACTTTTATGAATCCTCGACATGTTTCCTGGTGTTCAGCACGTGGAGTTTCACATGCTCGTCGTTGATCCTCATTGTCAGTTCTCCTTTTTCAACATCAATTATGGTCCTCTCAGTGGCGAGGAATAACTGTCCAAGAATGAGCGGAGCTTTTTCATCTGCATCGCAGTCTAAAATGAGAAAATCAATAGAGAAAATAAATTTATTCACTTTTACCAGTATGTCCTCAATTTTCCCTTCGGGTTGCATATGGGATCCATTAGCAAATTGTAGCATTACTGTGGTAGGTAGGGTCGTTCCAATCCCCAATTTCTGGAAGACTGACTTAGGCATTATGTTGATACTTGCCCCTAGATCACATAATGCTCTCCCCTCATATGTGTTTCCGATTGTGCATGGTATGAGAAACCTTTCGGGATTCTTAAGCTTAGGAGGTGCTCGATTGTGCAGTGCGGCCATGCATTTCTCTGTTACGGCCATCGTTTCAAATTCCCCAATCTTTTTCCGCTTTGACACGTGTCTTTGAGGAATTTGGCATAGTTTGGGATCTCTTTGATTGCCTCCATCAAAGGTAGATTAATGTGTACTTTTTTTAGGATGTCCAGAAACTTTTTAAACTGATACCCTTGCTTTTGTTGTTTCAGCCTTTATGGAAATGGTGGAGTTGGTATGTTGTCTCTAGGTTCTGTCATGGGTGCTGCCACAGGTTCTACCGAGGCAATATTGTTCTTGGTTGCTGTCGCGGCATCATTGTCTTTAGATTGTGTTGTGACAGTTGACTCCCTTGGTTTTTCTTGTGCTGGTTGCGTGTTCTGAGGCCCTTTTAGTTGGATTCCACTCCTGATGGTTACGACTTTGCATTGTTCATAAGATGTCCCCTTAGCGGCTTCAGTGTCGCTAGGAAAACCTCCGGCTGGCCTAGTGTTCAGAATCTGTGCGATCTGCCCAACTTGTGTTTCCAGGGATTTCAACGTTGCATCATTGTTCTACCGCCTCATCTCAGTCACCTCCATAAAATTTTCAGTCTTTTTTATGAACTTGTCAGTGTTAGCCATATATGCACTAGTCTGAGTCATAAAAGCATGAATAGTAGTTTCTAGAGAACTAGACTGCATTGGATGTTGCTGTTGGGGTAGCATTTGTTGAGCTTGCTGCAGCGGCATTGTCTGGTGCGGCTGTTACTGAAATCCCACCGCTGAAGCATTCTGGTTTTGTTGATTAAGTACATTATTGGGGTTGCTCTATGAGAAGTTAGGGTGCTTTTTCTAGGCCGAGTTATAGTTGTTAGACATCATGTTGTTGTTCCTATTAAAGTTTCCAACATAGCAGGCCGATTCTAGGTTCTGTGGACATTCAGAAGAGTCATGATTTATATTACATGTTTCACAAAAGGAACTGATTACCTTGACCTCCTGAACATTGCTTGGTCGTTGCATACTTTTTACTAAATTGGTCAGATTGGCCAATTGTGACAGAATTGATTCCGACAACTCAAGCTCATTTACGGTAGAATAGCGTCTTATGCCTCCTCTTCTTGTCGTAGGAAATTGGTAGTCGTTTCTCGCCAGTTTGTTCAAGATCTCCATGGCTTCCTCGGGCGGCTTGTCGAGAAGGGTTCCATTCGCTGAGGCATCAATCATAATCCGTGTTTGGGAATTGGCTTTATTATAGAACATTGATACTAGCGTCCAAACCGGGAATCTGTGTAATGGGTACTTGTGTAGCAATTCTGTGTAGCGCTCCCATGCCTCGTACATGGATTCATCATCTGCCTGTCGAAAAGAGGTAATTTTATTACGTAGCTTATCATAAAGATTGGAAGGATTAAAGCGTGTAATGAAATCACGACATAAGTCATTCCAAGATCCAATGGATCTTGCTGGAATGCTATTAAACCAGGTCTTGGCCCTATCCCTCAATGAATAGGGGAACATTTTTAGTCTTAGAACATCCTCATGGGCTCCTTAGATTTTGAAAGAGTTGCATATTTCCATGAAAGATTTGAGATGATGCCTGGCATCTTCAGTCACTGATCCTCCGAATTGCCCAATGGTGTTGAGCATATTAAACATGACGAGCTTCAACTCGAAGTGGGTTGCCTCGATCTCTGGTGTGACAACTCTTTGGTTTAGCCCATTCAGGCCTTCTTCGAGGTAATCTCGAACCGTTAGACTTCTACTATCCTTGTTCCTGCGTAAATCAATGCTCCAAAACCCCTACAATTTAAAATGATTAATTTGAGTCAGTACGAGTATAATAAAATGGTAATTTTGTTGGAGATATTGTGACAAGAGAGGTTTGATGTGGAATAGTATGCTCACTGAAAAGTGAAGTATGTTTTGATATAAAAGTTATTGAGTATGGTATAGAACAGGGTGTTATAATCTTCACAGAAACTAGAGAAACTACATCTAGTTGTTTATCAAGTGAGCATACTTCACTTTTTAGTGAAACTAGAGAAACTACATATATAAAAGAACATAATTGTTTATCAAGTTACAAACAAGCTGACAAAAATACATTTAATTGTCTGACACTCCGACCCACAGAGAAACTAGAAAATAAACTTAGATTAACAGCCTTCACGAACATGTGATTTAAGGCTTTCTAAACAAAGTTAAAGAGTAGAGAAGACAAAGAGCACCTATGTCTCAATCCTCTCAAAATATCACACAAACCAGTGGGAGAACCATTAATCAAGACCGAGATTTTAGCACTAGAAATACACTTAAGGAACCCTAAACCCTAAACCATAAATCGTAAATCATTAATAAAAAAATTTCAGCTCGTCAAATCGTATGTTATATGAAAGTTGATTTTAAACACCATTCCACTATTGCCAGATTTCAAAACAAAATCAATGATCTCATATATACTTTTAGTGCCTTATTTAATATAAAACCTAATTGATATGTGGGTTTGCCTTGTAATGCATCATGTTGAAAAATGAAAGGACATACTAATATAAACAAGCAACTCACATTCAACCAAAAACAAAGATACAACCCCACACTACTATTAACCTAACAATTTTTCGTGCTATGCATAGTTCAACTGTAGTTTGTGTAATTGGGAAATTCGTTGGGTGGTATAATAACTTTGTGGGACTCAAACTTCTTATCGGTTTCTTACTCTATGGTCAAGAATAGCTATGTTTGTGTAATTGGGAAATTCGTTGGGTATAATTCAAGCTGCCTTCTATTTAGTGTCTACCTCCCAAATGAAGCTGATTCCAGAAATGAGGTTTTTGAGGATATTATCACAGTAGTACTTGGTTTAATTGATATTCCCCCTATCGGTGGATGTTTCACATGGTCCAACCTAAGAGATTCTCCAAGCTTCTACAGGCTCGATCATTTTCTCATCTCTACTGAGATAGTGTCTTGGTGGCCTGATATCATTCAAAACATCCTACCCAGGGGCATTTCTGATCACAACCCGATCTCTTTATCTATTTGTGTTAAGGATTGGGGCCCTAAATCGTTTAAATGGTTTGACCATTGGGCGGAGGAAGATGAACTGTTGAAGTCGCTGAAAGAATCTTGCGAACAGAACAAGGGTCGGGGCATTTCGACGATGTTACGTGATTGTAAGGCAACAACAAAAAAGTGGCTACAAGGTGGGTCTAAAAACAGCACAGAAACAACCAAATCTTTGGAGAATAAATGTCACAAACTAGAGTTGGAAATTAGTAGAGGCTCAGATCATCCTCAAAAGCTAATCGAATTAAAAGAAACATGAATAAAGTTATGGAAGTGTGCGAGGAAAGAAGAACGCGAGTGGATTCAGAAATCTAGATTGAAATGGTTTTTTTTTCGGTGATAGGAACACAAAGTTTTCTCACCTTATTGCATCAGCTAGAAGGAGAAGAAATTACCTGGAGTCAATTAAAGTGGGAGGAAGACAGATGGTCAATAATATGAAGCTTCGTGAAACCGATGTTCTTAAATCCTTCACCTATGAGACTGTTTTGAGCTATATCTTTGGCACGCTCAACCTTGATTGCTCATATGACTCACCGGAACCCCGTAAGAGCAAGATTGGTGAATCTTCACTCCACAACCTTGATTACACGGTTTTCCCGCGATTGTACGTTAGGGTTCTTGCCCTCTTTTGCTAATGAACTTTCTTTCTTTATGGATAAAAAAACTACAATATAAAGAAGATATTATTCTTGAGTTAGGTTGTAATTATCTAATTTATCTTGCACTATCTATATGTTAAATATTATTTGTATCAACTGTAGATATGTTAAACAATATTTCAAATGTAGATAATATTATACAAACCAGTTACTGAACAAGGCACCATATTTGATAGCTGAACAATGCACTCTTCGACAGCTGCTCGAAAATTTTGGTTATATTCAATCACCTCAGCTCCCAGATTGGAATCATCAAGTGAACAATGTATGCTTTTTCGTAGGTGTCTTTTCATATCAGTTAATGCACCAATTATAGCCACAGAAGGCTGAACATTTGTTTGTTGAGCAAGGGAAGTGGTAACATGCACAATATGCAGCTGCATACTGGGCTTCTTCAGAAAATTCTTGTGGTCAAGATGCTTTATTAAGATGGACAACAAAAAGTGTGTTTTCCCCTGCCGAGCAATGCAACAATCAACAAAATTCACTCGAAAGACGAAAATTAATTCTATTGGAGAGAAAGTCTCCTTAAGCTTTAAAAGCCAGCAATTCCTATCAATCTAAAGAAGTTAAGTACCGCAATTTTCAATTATTAACTGCATGTCTTGCAAGATAGAAAGAGCTACCCCATCCTAGATAGACCACAGTTCCTCATTATAAAAAAAATGAAACAAAGATTCCAAGACACGTCGGACAGTTGTAGCTTCCTTGGCTAACTTGGCCATATTATACAGGCAAACTCTTGACCAAAATTTGGGATTCTCCACTTCCTCCCTATAATATTAACGGTAAAAGAGAATTGCACATTAGCCATTAAGCATTCTCTAAGTATTGAAAATACAACAATTGAAAGTTGGCGACGAGGAATTACGCAGACACGTTAAATTCTCCATTCTCAGTCATGATAATCCTCCAAGAAAGCGTTGTAATGGCTGTTATAAAATAAACGTTAATCCAAGAATAAATAATAAAATAAATAATATTATTTAAACGAACATTACAAAATTAAGAACAATACAACAATATATAAATCAAACCGATTTGAAACCAAAAGAAACGTGTTGAGGCCTGCACGAACGCAGTTTCCTTAAGACAGATTTTCGGCCACTCCTATGGTGCTCGAGTTCATTGGTCGTCTGTCTCCCAGGATACAACAACATAAGATCAACCACAGTTGCACTACTGTGGAGATCGCGAACCGACCCTTGCCTTCGCCTATCACCGAAAACCACTTGTAAAATCCACAGAGTAAAACAATAAAAATTTTCTGTGGTTTTTTTGAGTTGTGTAAAACTTAGAAGGTTTACTCCCTATTTATAGGAGTGTCATGAGGGTATAAGTGGAAATTTTGACCTAATGGAGCATTCAATATTGAGAATCAATTGATTCTCTTATAAAGCAATTTCCAAAATTATTATCTGAATTAAAGGTAACTTCTAATATTTATCCTTTTAATTTCAAGATAAAATTTGGCAAATTTATGCTTTTATTTGAGGAAAATTCATTTTAAATTTGGGTCAAAATATCTGCAAGCCCACGAAAGACCAGACCGGTTCAGACATTTGCGTTACCCACGTCGTGCACGTCTGCACATTTACGAACCAACAATTGGTTCCACATTTTCCTCAACAACATTTGAATCAATTTCTTATTCAAAGCTCCAAAATTATCAAATTTTTCCAACAATCCCCCACATGAATGAAATTGATTTAATCAAAAACATTTTGACTCGATGTGGTGATAGATTCTACGATCGATAGCTGCATAGGATAGGTAGGTGTCCACCCTTGAACCTTCCCTTGTGAAAGTATATTTACTTTACTAGCTGACCAGTAGACGTGATGTCCTTGAACTGTTCTTCCGTTTGTGTAAACGATGATATACTTCACACAACTACCTCTCTGACAAAAGTATTAGTTCTCATGGGTATGTCCATATGGCCGTGGACATCGCCTGGTTCTGCAAGAGTTTGAAAAAACTATGCCCCAATAGTCTTATTGAAGCGGCCCCACTTCACTCTCACATAGGTGACTTATGTTGCTTGACTCACAAAAGCACATAATGGTCATTAAAAGCATTGCTTAGCCTAAACCACTTTGATCACCGTTTACATCATAGGAATGGACTTGGGGATAAGAGCCCCTACAGTGACCGCACAGGTCTATGCAATTAGGTTGTCCCTTTGAACCTAGATCTTGGGATCTCCAGTCAACTAGGTAGGGTTTTCCTTCACATAGCACCTTAAATTTACATGGGCTTTAGTCTCATTCCTTTAGATGTTTTCTCAACTTGATCTCAATTTAACCCTTTGGTTAATGGATTCACAACGTTAATCTTTGATTTCAAAAAATCAATAGAGATAATTTCATTTGAGATCAGTTGTCTAACGGTATTATGTCGACAACGCATATGTCTCGACTTACCATTATACACAAAGCTCTATGTCCTACCTATTGTGGGCATTGGCTTTGGTCGTTCAGGAATATCCTCCAAGAAATTTCTAAAGCCATTCGACTTCTTTTCTATTATGGATTTGCTTATAACCATTTTTCTTGAGGATTTCCATGACACGGTTCCTCTTCCCAAAGTGAAGACATATCCACTTATGCCTTTGATATCTTGAATATCAGATATCCAATCGCATTGGAGTATCCTTCTAAATAGAAGAATCTCTGGAATAATGCAATTCATAATCTCGAGTATATCTAAGATATCTCAATGCCCTCACAATTGCTTTCCAGTGATTTTCACTTGAATTGCTTGTGAATATACTTGAACTGCTCACAGTAGAAACAATATCTGGTCTATTGAATCTACTTGGTCAACACTTTGGTCTTTGTTCTTGGACAAAAGTTGGCATGTATTTATTGGAGTTCTGGCTATGCCGGAAACATCTTTGCCAAACTTCTCTTGCCCGCGTAGTGTGACTACGTCAATATGAGACTTTCAAGTGATCGTTTGATTTGGATGCCCAAACTCAAATATGTTAATCTCATATTTTTCATGTCAATCTTGAATTTGACAAGTCTTTGGTACGTTTACCATTTTATTGTTGCTTTCAACAATGAATATGTTATTAACATACAAACATAGAATAATATATCCAATGTTAGTAGTTTTGACATATACACATTTGTCACACTCATTTATCTTGAAGTCGTTTGTCATCATGACATTATCGAACTTCTCATATCTTTACTTTGGTTCTTGTTTAAGTCTATACAAGGACTTCACCAACCTACATACTTTTCTCTCTTGACTTGAAACTACATAACCCTCAGGTTGTTCCATGTATATTTCTTCATCAAGATCTTCATTTAGAAAAGCTCTTTTAACATCTATTCGATGTACGTCTAGATTTCGCAAAGCGACAATTGTAAGTATCATACTTATGGAGGTTATCCTTGATACATGAGATTATGTATCGAAATAGTCAAGGCATTCGGTAACCTTTTATTACCAATCTGGCCTTATACTTATCAATTGTTCCATCTACTTTCATTTTCCGTTTGAAAATTCATTCAAAACTTAATGGTTTAATTTACAGAGAAAGATCCACTAATTCCCACGTATGGTTTTGCATGATGGAATCAATTTCACTTTTAATGGCATCCTTCCATAAGATGCTTTCAGATGAATGTATAACATCATTATACGTTTGAGATTCAACCTCTAACATAAAGTTTAGAAAAATGATCCAAAGAATTTTTCTACCCTTGCTCATTTACTTCTTTGCGGCTCTATTTCAAGCTCAAACCATTGTTGATCATTTGAGTCATCTTTATCGATAATCTTCGAAGTTCGTTTCATTGAACTTTGACCAACTTCCCTAGCTTTACAAGGGAATACATCTTCCATTATCGTATGCTTGTGAATCTCAGGGTTCTTCGATTCATACACAAGAAATCGATATACATTGCTATGTTCTATATAGCCAATAAAATACAATCCACAATTTTTAGGGATCTATTCTCAGTTGCTTTAGTAATGGGTCATTACTTTTGTAAGACACCCCCACATTTTCAAGTAGTTGTAGGAAGGTTTAATTACCTTTCATAACTTATATGGTGTCTAGTCTCTTTAATTACGGGGAATCTTGTTTAAAAGGTAATTAGCTTATAGAACAACTTCCCCCCACATGTTAGGCACATTATAGTACCAACGTTACTCATATAGAGCTTCTCCTCATCTTAAACATTTAATTAAGTTTGGGATTTAACATCATGCTCATAGAGAACAATTTTCACTATAGCTTCATCTTTACATTATTTTTGTGCTATCATCAATGAAGGTGATAAACATATTCTTTCAACCAATATGTTGTCATATCAATTGTTATGATAATAACATTGCCCTCGTTTGAAAGTCTATAGTCTGAAGACTTGTTCCTCATCTTATGGCAATTGAAGCATTTTTTCCATGAAATTTTGCTTCTTGAACACACCGTCCAATTTACGGTTTGAAGTCGTTTTTGACTTCTACTACGTTTGCCATGATCATATTTATCTTAGCAATATTTACCTTAGTAACATTTGAAGGTGGTAACAATATTTACCTTATCCTCTCTAATAATAGGAGGATCATCCTTCAGATATTTAACTAGGTTCATCATGGTCAATTATGCAACATCCTTTGTTGCAATGTATGAAATTTTTTTTTCTAATAAATTTCACTGATTTTTCCATTGTGTTACGTAGACACAATCCAGAACAAAAAATTATGAATATGTTAAACGTTAGGAATTTAGTCAAAGACTAAAACCAGAAACAGAAACATAATTTCTAACTTTTGTTAGACGACGGAGATTTAGTAAACTAAACCCCAAACAAAAGTTCACACGGTATTAATAGAAAGAACAATAATAAACAGTGCACCAGGTAAGTAACTTATGAAAGAGAGGTGGTGCACTAGGCACGCTTAAATACCAAGTCTCTCAAAAAACCAATCCTAGACATGCATTTTTAAATTTTCTTTCAATCACCGTTTATGGATTTTATTCTTGAAATCATTCCAAGCATGGATGATCAATCGGAATCACTACCTTTGATTCACAACAATTTGGAATCTTCCATTTATGGTCCAACGACCCTCTCGATTCTTTAGCCATTTTTAAACATTGTGCACTTCATAGCATGCATCAGAATAGGCTTTAAGAATTTAATTTTGACATAGAGAATCAAGTTCTTCTATGCTTTGATTCGAGACCTCAGTCAGAATCAACACTCTAAATTTGGTAACCAATGTTACTTTCCGAAATAAATTCACCAATTTATTTTCGAAATAAAATCATACTTGATAATAAATTTGAGTTATTTTTTTTTTCAAAATAAATTCACCAATTTATTTCAAGGTTGAATCATTCTAGATTCTCACGAAATTAAATCCAACGATTTATTTCCCTTAACAGGTTAGAATCAACACATGATTCTAGTACAGAAAATAAATTTAATAATTTATTTCCTTTTACACAAATTTAATCATATTTGATTTTTACGGAAATAAATTCGATGATTTATATTTCTTGACAAGTTAGAATCAACGCATGATTCTAGCATAGAAATAAATTTAATGATTTATTTCCTTTTACAAAAATTGAATCATACTTGATTCTTACGGAAATAAATTCAATGATTTATTTTCCTTACAACGTTAGAATCATACAAGATTCTCTTGAAAATAAATCCAATGATTTATCTTCATTTTCCAAAATTAGAATCAACACAAGATTCTAACGAAGAAATAAATTCAGTGATTTATTTCTCATATATCTTTTGTTAAATATTGGGATTAGTAGCACTAAACCCAAACCAAAGATATCAAGGCAATAAAATCAAAGGAAGTGATCCTTTAATTTTTTTTATTCTTGTTTTAGAAAGATCACGTAAATCCGTTAAAACGGCAGAAATTAATTTCTGAAACGAATTATTTACGAGATCTTTGTTTCCAAAACAAATCAAGATTTCGTCTGAATATCCTGTTCGTCTCTATAAAATTTCTCAAAAGAAATTATTAGTACAAAATAAATAATCCACACTATTTCCATAAATGACATAAGATATCCTTTATTCATGCCATATTTACTATTTAATATTAAAGCCAAAATTGTAAGGTAATAAAATGATAAATAATACCTTGATTTAAGGCGTTAACATCACCATAAAAATATCTTAATGATATTTTGACCAAACCTTATTAAGGAATGTTAAAAATTACCTTAATACCATAATAAAAGTACCATGAATATTACCATAAAGATGTAAAAAATATATATAAGGATTACCTTTATTAGGTAATAAAACCATAATAATATTTGCAACATAATAATGATTTTAATATTGCCATAAAATATGCACACATGATTAATAAGGTAATATACCATTTATTTAAAGATTTAAAATTACCTTATACCAAAACATCTTTCCAATAAAACATACACAATGAGTTGTCCGTCATTGTACCACATGATTAGAGTTAGCAGTAGCTCAATCTTCTCACCTCATTAACACAAATTTGGTCATGCTTTTAAGCATGATGTTCGTCTTGGATTCAAACTTTAGAAGAGTCTGTCTTAAGATTGTTATAAAATAAACGTTAATCCAAGAATAAATAATAAAATAAATAATATTATTTAAACGAACATTACAAAATTAAGAACAATACAACAATATATAAATCAAACCGATTTGAAACCAAAAGAAACGTGTTGAGGCCTGCACGAACGCAGTTTCCTTAAGACAGATTTTCGGCCACTCCTATGGTGCTCGAGTTCATTGGTCGTCTGTCTCCCAGGATACAACAACATAAGATCAACCGCAGTTGCACTACTGTGGAGATCGCGAACCGACCCTTGCCTTCGCCTATCACCGAAAACCACTTGTAAAATCCACAGAGTAAAACAATAAAAATTTTCTGTGGTTTTTTTGAGTTGTGTAAAACTTAGAAGGTTTACTCCCTATTTATAGGAGTGTCATGAGGGTATAAGTGGAAATTTTGACCTAATGGAGCATTCAATATTGAGAATCAATTGATTCTCTTATAAAGCAATTTCCAAAATTATTATCTGAATTAAAGGTAACTTCTAATATTTATCCTTTTAATTTCAAGATAAAATTTGGCAAATTTATGCTTTTATTTGAGGAAAATTCATTTTAAATTTGGGTCAAAATATCTGCAAGCCCACGAAGGACCAGACCGGTTCAGACATTTGCGTTACCCACGTCGTGCACGTCTGCACATTTACGAACCAACAATTGGTTCCACATTTTCCTCAACAACATTTGAATCAATTTCTTATTCAAAGCTCCAAAATTATCAAATTTTTCCAACAATGGCATCTGTGGAAGAGAAATTGTCTTTAACAGAGGACTCCTGTGTGTCTTGCTTGTCATCAATATTACCATCTGATGTTTCTAACCCTCTGTAATTTTTCAAGACTGCTGAAACAATCTTGCGTTTTAAGGGAAATTTTAAGCAACCTTAAACAAAGTATATTGGAAGATGAAAATTGAAGCACATCACAAATAAACTGATACAAACTATCGGAGGTACTCCATAAATAATTATAAGTAGCACTTTATAGCTAACAATGTTGTAGATAACACACATAGAGCAAAGCAGCTTAGTAATTCTTATTTCAATAGGTTCCCATTACCTGCAAGATTTTAAGTTTATTTGTAGTTTTAACTAAGGCTGCTTTTCACTGATTATCATATAGTTCCCTGATATTGTGAGGTTACAAGTGTAGTATATAGATTCTAGGTAAAGAGTCTTTGCATAAATAGAGATTTTCTGTCCATATTGATAATCAAAATGGTAAACTGCGTAAGAGTCTTAGTTGGAGTAAGATTACTCAAAGGTTCTAAATTAATGTTATTTTCTTGTTTGGTGTCAAAGCCTTATAGTAGTGATTCCTTTAACGAAGTGTGAGCACCTAGAACTCCACAATAAATCTCAAGAGATATTTTTGATCAACTTTTTTCTTCTTCTCCAACATAGTTTCTCACCTGAAGAGTGACGCAACGTGAGCCAGAGACGGAAGCAGAACTTTATGCTGAGGGCGAACTTATAAATTTTTTAGGAGGGGAAATAGATTTTCAATAGAAAATACATTAAAAAAATTTCTAAATCATATAGGAATTTCAAATTTTTAGGAGGGTGACCGCCCCCTTCAGCCCTTCTAAGTCCTTTGTTAAGAAGCAAAAACTTCAACCTAGCTCCCTATTCTTATCTCAATTTAGTAATAAAATTTTATGACATTGCACCAGCATGGCATTCCATACCACATGATGGCCCCAAGAGATAGAAATACGTATAAAAATAATTTAAAAGAAATATTAAGGTTACAAAGAAAACTCACATTATCAAATTCGACTGAAACATGAGAGAATTCTCCCATGAACCAGACTTGTCAGAACAAAAATTAGAATATTGTAACAGAAGTAAACTCTTTTATTACAATTATTGTTGTAATCTTGTTAATTGAGTTTTCATTCTTCTTTATTTATTATG